>CM075941.1:41085523-41538295 GCA_038030265.1 Corythucha ciliata
TATCTTGAGGAATAATCACGACTAAAAAAAGAAAATACACCGTGTCCCCAGTTCATTAGGTCCTTAAGCAAAAAATTGAAAAAAAAACGTTAATATTCGTGACTATAACTGCGAAAAAGCGCTGATTCCTTGTCTCGTAATGTAACTTCCAGACTAAAATTGAGAAAAAATCGCTGATTCGCAGTGCATGGTTGCCATTCTACGAATAAATTTTTTCCCACGGACTGGGGAGTAGAGAACTGGACGAATTTTGCATTTGTGTTTTCGCCACCTGTAAAAAAAAAATTCTAAAATGAGCACCTCTCAACCAGTAGCGGATTCAAAAGGGGGACACGGTCCCTCCCTTGAAGTCAAGGTCACAAAGCAAAAACACCATATTAGGGGTGGTCTCCTCAAATTTTAGGGTCATTTTCTCGAAGGAAACTACTGGTTCGAGACAGACGTGATACATACCCTTGAACCACGCTCCACCGAGCGATACAGCCGGTGCTTGCCTTACAAGCAACAGAGTGGAGCACCAGCGTCCCTTAAACTATCCACAGATATGAATGTTTCGCGACAAGGTCGATGGTTTCAGTAGTCTATCTTTTCGACTCCAGGGCCCCCTAGCAGAGGCGTAGAGTTAGGGGGGTGGGCCATCGCCCACCCAATGTCTCTATTGGGAGGGCAAAGGTACCTTTTCGCCCCCCCCCCCCACACAATATTTTCACCTGATTTTCAACAATATCGTCCAACAAAGGGTGATGTTCTATTGTACAGCGATGAGTAATGGTGTTTTCTTAATTTAAACAACGAATTAGCGTTTTTTCTGCATCTTATCCGCGAAGAAGCGATTTTTCTCAATTTAAGCAAGCTTTTAAGGTAAGCCTTTTTCAATATTTTAGCCGCGAATTAGCACCATTTCTCAATTTCATCCATGAATTAGCGAATTGGTGGCAACTTCTCTCAAATTTTTCTCCATTGTCGCGAAATTGGCACTAGAAGCACGGGCGGACCTACACCTTGTGCGTTACATAAACGCACACATTTAAAATTCGGCCCGGGGCAGATAACTCAATGAGGCTCCTCAGTCTCTAGCAGGATGAACAAGAAATAATTATAATTTTTACTTAGCGTTAGACTATGTTTTTTTCCTTATTTTAGCCACAAATTGGCATTATTTCTACACTCTATCCGCCAATTAGCGCTTTTGATTAGTTTAAGCCGTACGTTGATGAATTTCTCTATTTTAACCGCGAATGAGTGTTTTTTGTCAATTTTACCCGCGAATTAGCGCTTTTCTCAATTTTGGCCGCTTGCAACGTTTTTCTCAATTTCAGCCACGAAGAAGCGTTTTTTTTTTTAAACCTAAATCCAAGAATTTGCGCTGTTCCTCAATTTTATAGCCCCAAAGTTGCCTTCAGAAGCCACGATTTTAGACGCAAATTGAAACTCTGTATTTTATAGCAATGAATTAACGTTTTTCATCAATTTTTTAGCCGCTAAATAGCGATTTTATCCCGTGAATAAGCGATTTTTCTCAATTTTAGCCGCGAATTGGTGTTTTTGAGAGAGAGAGAGAGCGTTCGTTCCCGAGTTTTACACGCGAATTAGCACTTCAATTCGAGCTGAAAATTAGCGTTTTTATTATTTTAAGACGTGCTATAATTGGTGATTTTTCAGAATTAGCCGCAAATAACCCGGGGTTTTACATTTTATAGCCCCGCATTAACAATTTTTCCCCCACTCCCAGCTATAGATTAGCGCTTATCCTCAGTTTTAGTCGCGGATTAGCAGTTTTTTTCAATAATAGCCGTGAATTGGCGCTTTCATCAATTTTGAGCCTTAAATAAGTTGTCTTCAGAAGCCCAGAATTGGTGTATTCTCAATTTTAGACACAAATTGAAATTTGTCCCTGTTTTAGGTACGAATTAGAGCTTTTTCTTAATTTTAGCAGCGAAATTAACGAAGTTTCTCAACATTTGGCACAGTTTTGCGTTTTCCTCAATTTTAAGCAGAGAATTAGCACATTTTCTCAATTTGAATTTGAAAATAGCGTTTCTCTTTATTTTAGGCGCACTAATTACCGATTTTTCAAAATTATCCGTTAATTAGCCAAAGTTTTTACATTTTTGTCCCTCATTAACCATTTTTTTTGTTACTTTGGTTACCATCTTCCGCTGTTACCATTGTTTTTTGTGTACTTTTAGCTATGGATTAGCGCTTTTTCTCACTTTTAGCCAAATAAGTTGTCATCAGAAGGCAAGAATTAGGGTATTTGCAATTTTGAACGCGTACTGATATTTTCTCTATTTTATCCGCGGATTAGCGCTTTTTCTTCATCTTTTTAAAGCAGGGAATAAGCACTTTTTTCAATCTGAACTGGCTGTCCGCGATTTTTGCCATAAAGTGGCGTTTTCCTCAATATTTAGCATCGAATTAGCACGTTTCCTCAATTTGAGCTGAAATTTAGCGGTTTTTAAAATTTTAGCCGCGCTATTTAATGATTTTTTAATATTAGCCGTGAATTACCGTTTTTTGTACATTTTAGCTCCGCATTGGCAATTTTGTTTCAATTTTAGTTATGGATTAGCACTTTTTCTCAGTACCCGCGAAATATCCTTCAGAAGCTTCGGGTACGCGTTTTCTCAATTTTAGCCGCGAATAAGTGATTCTTTTTTTTCATTTTTATCCGCTAACTAACGTTTTTCCTACAGTTCTTAATTTTGAAGACGAATTAGGCGCTTTTTCTCAATTTTAGCCGCGATTTTTTCCACTTAATCAGCCGTGATATAGCGCATGTTCCTCATTTTTATCCGCAGGCTAGACCCGTACAGCTTAGCCATTAAAATTGCCCCTATACATCGCGAATTAGCGAGGATTTTTAAATTTTGGGCAGAAAATTGCATTGAGAAACGACGAATGAGCGCTTTTTTGCGGACTTAGTCACGAATATTAGCGCTTTTTCCAAACTTCTTGCCGCCTATTTGCCCCAATATGCACATTAGGGCGCCTTCTCAATTTTATCTGCTTAAGGTGACCTAAAGAATCTTGAGGATCAGCTTATTTTCTCTATTTTAGCCGCGAATGTGCTTCCAGTAGGCGCGAATATTTAGCCACACTATATTTGCTGATCGCCAGTGTAAAATTCTATTCTCCAGACGTCGGATGGACTGCAAATCGTTAAAAGGAACACAATCGCTGTCCAATCGTATACTAAAACTCCTATTCGCGTACCTAAATCCACGAACATAGAACCTAAAATTCCTCATTTACCCATATTTAAGCTTTTCGGAGGCCCTACCTGATAGGTGGCCCGGGGCGTTCCACCCCCCCCTCGCCACTTCCTCGGTACACTACTGACTAGAAGCCGATGAATTGGCATGTTTTCAATTTTAGCGCTCAGCCAGTGTTTTTCTTCATTTAAGCGGTGAATTTGAGCATATTCCCGATTAGCGATTTAGCGATTTTTGTCTTTTTTAAGCTGCAATTTGGCGCTTTTCCTCTATTTTAGACGCAAAATAGACACAGTTACACCCTCCAACCACAGTCAGGTCTAACCTCAGCAAAGGTCCGATCACACAGTAAGTCCAGCCACAGTGAAGTCCCAACCGCAGCAAAGCTCCAAAACACAGTAAAGCTCTAACCACAAAAAATTCCCAACCACAGCAAAGCTTCAACCGCCAAAATCTCCAACCACTGTAGAGTTTCAACTTCAGTAAAGCTTTCCTTTTTTCCTATTTTCTTCTTTTTCTGAAATCCTGGCTCCTATTGGGACCCCGTCGAATGAACCCCAGGAACCAGATTTGTCGACCACGAAACAAAGTGAGCAACTGACAAGGGAGCCAAGAAGCCAAACTCTGACATTTTTAGTGTTTCAAGTGAGCCCAACCCGCGAATTGTTCCCTTTAAATCCTTCAAATTGGAATTTGAATTATCCAAATCCGAGAAACTTGGCCTTTGGGTTATCGCTTTTTGTACCGTTTATCTCAGCAGTAAATTGGCAGTTTCCCCCCTTTTTTTCATGAATAAGTTTTTTTTTTCAATTTTAGCTGCGAATTAACGTGTCTTTTTATTTTTAGCCGCGAGCTAGCGCCGTTCTTGATTTTTGCCGAATTTTTTCCACAAAACCGATAATCAGCAGTGGGGTTTCCCAATTTAAGCCGCAAATTAGCGGGTTTTCTTAATTTCGGTCGCGAATTACCGTTTTTCCTCATTTTATAGCAGTGATTTGACGATTTGCTCTACCTGTTATTCCTGAATTTTTATTTTTTCAATTTTTGGCGAAATTGCCTCTGGAATAACAGTGATTTTTCTAATTTTAGTAGCGAATTAACGTTTTTTACTATTTTAGCAGCGAATAAGCGTCTTTTCCCACTTCAATCCGCGAATTTTTCTCAATTTTCGCCGTTAATTAGAGTTTTTTTCATATCAGCTGATGATCACAGTTTTTTCTCGATTTTTGACGCAATTAGCATCTTTTCTCCCTTTTTCTTAACTTTAGCCGTGATTCAGCAATTTTTATCAATTTTTGCCTTGAAATAGCCAAATTTTAGCAGTGAAATTGGCAGTGGAAGTTCAACCTTCTAGAATTATTATTTTCTCTTTTTAGGCAAAATTGCTTCTGAAAACGGCGAATTGTTAATTTTTCTCAATGTTAGCCGTGATTCAGCCATTTTCATCAATTCTTGCCCTGAATTAGCGTCTTTCTCCAAGTTGGCAGTGAATTTTCGATTTGTTCTACTTTTTATTCCTGATTTTTTTTTCTCCACAAGGCAAAATTACCTCTGGAAAAGTCAAATTTGCATTTTTACAATTTCAGTTTGGAAATAACATTTTTTCTATTTTAGACGTGAATTAGCGCCTTTCCCCACTTCTATCCGCGAATAAGCAATTTTACTTAATTTTAGTCGCTAGTTAGCGTTGTTTCTCATTTCAGCTGATGATGACGGGTTTTCCTCAAGTGTAGCCGCAAATTAGCATCTTTTCACTCTTCTATTCGCAAATTGGCAATTTTTTTCAATGTTAGTAACGAATTAACGGTTTTTTTTTTCTATTTCAGCCTTGAATTAGCGCGTTTTCCCACTTTTGTCCGCGTATTAGCGGTTTTTCTCATTTCAGCTGATAATGACAGTTTTTTTTCTCAATTTTAGCATCTTTTTCCCTTATATTTTGTGAATTCACTATGTTTCTCAATTTTGGCCGCGATTGAGCCATTTTTTTTTTTGTCCCGAATTAGCGTTTTTCTCCATTTGAGCAGTGAATTGGCGGTTTGCTCTACCGCCATTCCTGAATTTTCATTTTCTTAATTTTCGGCAAAATTGCCTCTGGAAACGGTTAATTTGCAATTTTCCAATTGCACGTATTAAGAGTTTCTTAATTTTAGCCGTGAATTAGCTCCATTTCCCACTTCTAGCCGATAATTAGCGTTTCTTTTATTTCATCTTATAATGACAGTTTTTCCTCAAATTTAGCCACGAATTAGCACCTTTTCTCCCTTCTATTCGTTAATGACAATTTCACGTTAATGACAATTATTCAGCCATTTTTATCAATTCTTTCCACGAATGAGCGTTTTCTCCATGTGAGGCGATATATGTTCTACCTTTTATTCCTGAATTTTCATGTTCTCAATTTTACGCAAAATTGCCTCTGAAAACGGTCGATTGGTATTGTTCCAATTTTAAAGGCGAATTAACATTGTTTTTTCTATTTTAGCCGAAGATTATCGTATTTTCCCACTTCTAACGTGATTTAACGATTTTCTCGACATTTTAGCCGCTAATACTAGCGTTTTTTCTCATTTGAGCTGAAGATGACAGTTGTTTTCACAATTTTATCCGGAAATTTAGCATATTTTCTCCCTTCTATTAACGAACTGGTAATTTTTCTCAATTTTAGCCCTGATTTAGACATTTTAGACAATTGATAATATTCATCCGCGAATTAGCGATTTTTCACAATATTTTACCCGATTATTAGCGTTTTTATCATTTCAACTGATAATGAGAGTTTATTCTCAATTTTATCCACAAATTAACATTTTGTTTTCTCCCTTCTATTCACGAATTGGCAAATTTTCTCAATTTTCGCCGTGATTTTAGACGCCCTGAATTAACGCTTTTTCTCAAAAGCAGCACATTATAGTTTGTTTGTTTTTTTCTCCTCGATTTACCGGACGTTGGCCTATAAATCTCGGAATCTCTGATTTATTCACAATTTCATCGCGAATTAATTTTTTCAAGTTAAGCCGCGATAAAGCATTTTTTTGATGCGGCCATTTTTATTAATTTTCGCCCTGAATTAGCGTTTTTTCTCTATTTCGCTCTATTTTAAATTTGCCTTTTTTCTCAATTTCAGCCGCAGATTATTGTTTTTCAATTTATTGTGTTTACACACTTTTAGCCGGTATTTTGCGCTACCTTTTTCTCAGTTTAGCAGCATGTTAGCGTTCTTTGAAAAAATCGCGGTCCACGCCACCGGGGAATCGGCGATTTTTACTCAATTTGAGTCTTGATGTTGCATCGAAAAAATGTTAATTAGAGCATTTAGCCAATTTTAGCACAAATATTGAGGGCTTTTGCGCAATGTTAGCCACGAATATTCTTGTTTTGCCCAATCAAAATACAATATTGTGAGGTTTAAGCTTTACCACGGTTCGGGTGGTTTGGATTTTCACTGTAATTCATGGCTGTAGTTCATGGCGGTGGCTGCACGCACCACCGTGTGAGGAAAAATCGTGCGGCTCCTGACGAAAAAGTGTGCAATAAGTATGGCTTAAAAACGGCTGAATTACAGTGAGAACCCCTTCATCGGCTCGTTTGATCGAAAATCCATCTCGATTTTCGGATTTCCCGGGTAGAGAAACCTTAAAATGCGCGGTTTTCGTTTTGTCCATTTTACAATTTTGATCATATTTTTGCTCAAAATTGGCCAGGGGCCAGACTGGGCGATTTTTTTGGGCTGGATTTTTTCAACGTGTTTCTATTTTGGCCGGACACTGTTCAATTGCCCCTGGAGAACGTGCCAAAGAGGTCAAAAGATGGGGTGGTGCCCCCCCCCCCAGGGCAGGGTGTTCCCCCTGACCAAAACTCAGCAGTACTAGCCGCGGAACATGAGAGGCCATGCCTTGCCCCTCCACCTCTGGATTGAACTCACTTTTTTTTGGAAAGACAAATTGTTGAATGTTATGGGTTTTTTCGTTATTTTTTCAGTATTTCACTGTTGGAAGATTGATAGCCTTATACTTCGCTAAACAGAAACTGTGTGGTGTAGTACTATTTGGTAGACGTGCGTTGGCAGGACGGAGTCATGGCCCCCTCCTTAAGAGGACTCTGGATCCACGCCAGCCCCCAACAACATAATAAAATATTGTTTTTGTACCTGGTACCCTCCGCGATGCACTGCCACTTCTGCTCAGGTTTGCACGGCGGTTGAAATTCTGGCCGTTGACACTCAATCGCCAGTCGTTCCAATTTACTCAACCCAGTCGTCACAGGTAAGACCTGATTGTCGATAAGTGTGTCGGGTGTCATTGAAGGTGGCTCGGTTTCTTTCGGAACAAAATATAAAAATAAATAAACGAGGGCGGGGGGAGAGAGAGTAGGGTGTTGGCCGTTAAAACCTTTCGACGAGACTGGACGGTTTAATTCTTCTTCGGCTTTTTCCTCAGGAAGTGTCTCATTCAAATCGGAACCAATTGGACTGCCGTCCACCAGCGTGCCGTTCTCTGGAATAATGGCCACATTTTTCTCTATAGTTTTTGAAATAAATTATTCCAATCAGTACAGAGTTGAACGGGTGAGATACAGTGAAAGGGGGGGGGGTCCTAACCTTCTTCATATCTCGAATGAATTAACGTTTCATTCAAATCGGTTTCAATACTGTCGATGACTTTTTTGAGTTTAGCATCGACGAGATTCTGGTCAGGAACGTCTCGCCTTCCACTGCTGTTAGGTCAAATCATTTCTTCGGATTTGTATAAAAAACCCAAACGCAAAAACAAAATAAATTGAATTAAAAAGTTCACTTTTTTTACCTTTCAATAAGAAAAGTATCAGGCCACTTGGTCGGGTAGCGCGATCGCGACTTATGTCGCCGATTTAACAATTTCAAAAAGGATCGACCGTCCATATGACCGGGACTTTCAACGCCAGCAATATCGAGAAATGTTGGAGCCAGGTCGATGTTGAGCACCAGTTCGTCTATGCTGAAATATCAAAAATGACAAAACGGTGGCAAAAAACGGAGGGTGCCTTTTATTTACATCGTTCCAGGCTCAATCCCAGGTCCACGCACTAAAAATGGCACTCGAACGTCGAATTCGAATGGAAATGATTTCCCTTTGACAAGACCAAACTGACCCAAATGATAACCATGGTCAGAAGTGTAAATTATGTAAGTGTTGTCGAGTTCGCCCAACGCTTTCAATTCTTGGTAAACCTGGAATAACACGAAATAAATAAATCAATTTGATGAAAGTGCTTCTCACGCACTTTTTCCACAGCATCGTCAACGCTTTGAAGCGTCTGAAGTCGTTTTGTCATAAGGAGGTTAGTAAACTGTCGGTGGATCGGTTGCATTTGACCCGTGACTTGAAGAATCCACTGCTTGTCGGGGTTCGGGGCGTAGTCATACGATGGCGTGCTGAAACAAAAAAAAAATAAAATTAGTGGCGGATCTACGGGGTGAGTTTTGGGGGTTTAACCCCCTCTTAAGAAGACGGAGTCTACTATAATTATTGTAGATTTTCTTTCTAGGGATTTCTTTCATCTTTTACCTAAGAACTAAGGGAGAGCTGCACAGATGATTCATCGAGCCCCCCCCCCCTACCATTCATCCATCGCCTACAAAGCAGAATCCATTTTTTCGTCGTATTTCTGGATTTTAAAGGTCTCGTTTCAATCTCCGGGAAATTTAGCATACGCAGCAGTATCCTATTTGTCAAATAAGTCGAAGCTTTAGCCTTGGTATAGGTGAAGACAGAAGAATGGGCAGCTTTTCGGATTCCCCCTTTAGCGTAATCGCCTCAACAATGAACACGTGATCCCGGCGGGGGTGGATGGACGGCCACTAAAAAAAGGTCCAAAAACTTGCAATTTCAAAGATCCCGCCCGCTAATCGGCTAGGAAAATTCCAATTTTGCGAGTATTCTTCAGGCACATTTGGCGCTGTTTGGTGACGCGCCATAGACTGAGTTCCGCCGCCACCAAATAGGCCCCGAAACGGGCAATTTGTCTAGCGTTAGGCCCCTAAACTCTCAGTTTCACTCAGGGCCGAATCTTGGCGAGGGACTACCGGGGCTATAGCCCATGGGCGGCAAATTTTGAGGGTTTGAGGGGCGGCAAAATTTGAGGGGGGAGGGGGATAAGACAAATTGAACCAGAGGAGGTGGTGACACAGTGAGAAGAGATGCTTTACAGGGCTGTCTACATCGTGCCCGTACTTAGCGGGTTCCTCGGCCTATGCGCGATTTGTTGAACGCTCACACGTGGACCTGCACCTATCGGGGCCCGGGGTGGAAATTTCTACGAGGTCTCTAGTCACCCTTTGCTTGTCCAAATGACCAACTTCAATAAGAGTATAGGAATCAGCGCTTATCTTAATTTTAGTCGCGACTTTGTCCGAAGAGCTACACATGAGCTTTTTGTCTCAATTTCGGCGTGGACTTTGCATCAGAAACCACGAGTTGACGCACCATCTCAATTTTAGTCACGATTGAGCGCTTTTTCGTAATTTTAGACAAGAGTATTCGCCTTTTTGGCTTATTATTTCTCAATAATAAGTCTTTGTAATCGTATCGCAAAAAATTTGTTTGACCCCCCCTCAAAATTTGTAGTTTTACGTTTCAAAGTGCGTAGAATCCAAATCTGCAATAAAAAAAAAATGTCCGTCCGCCGTCCGGGCCATATCTTACCCTAGGATTGCTCGAAAAAACTCGTTCTTTCGCACATAGACTCCATTTGGGGTCTATTTGGTCCTAACATCTGATCAGTTTGATCAAATAACTCCCTGGGGTTTTATGGGCCAAAAGCGGGTCCAAAATGGGGATTTTCAAAGGATTTGGGATCAAAGGGGTCTGGGGTGTCGATTTTCATGTAATTTCAAGCCGGATTTGACTACATCGATGAATAATAAACCCATAAACAGTCGAAATAATAAGGCATTGTTCGATAATTCGCAGCGTTTTTTTACAACTTTTAGCAGCGTGATTGCCCCAAAACAGCAAATTAGCGTGCATTCTCAATTTTAGCAGCTGGGAATTAGCCTTTTTTCTCAATTTCAGGCGTAGACTTGCCTCACAGAAAAGAACTGCGCACGTGGGCCTTGATAGGCAACTCTGGAGTCAAGAAAAATCGCCCAAAACCAACGACAAGTCACAACATGCCATTTTTGGAGGCGCCGACGATCGGAGACGTTTCTGTCTGGGGCTGGTGAAAATTGACCTGAAAATCGCACACTTTAGCCCTTTGGTGGATGGGGTGGGTTAGGCAAAAATAGCCAAAACTTCAAATTAAATATTCAGCCATGGAGCTTTCAATCCCGGATATTTAAATCCCAATGTTGCAATTTTGCGGCACGTCAAACTTTGGGCGCTGTCGCGATTTCACGAAAATCAATACCAAAAATAAGCAAATTCGCGAATACTCAGCACGAAATTCAACCTTTGCGAAAATAAAGGTAAGAATATTGCAATTTCGCGTAGGTAATGACCTGAAACTTGTACTTTCCCGAATATTCAGCCAGGAAACTTGTATCTAATTTCACTGAAATTTGGACCCGAACTTGCACACTCATACATTTAGCTTTATCAATTACACGGGTACTCGTCATAGCCGGCTTGTCCAGGGTCCGCGCCCAGCGAAAGAGAGGCCCTGGAAATTGCTATTTCGCGAAAAACATAGTTCGGAAACGTGCAATTTCGCGAAAGTAAAAAGCCAGAAGCATAGAATTTCGCGTCCAAGCAGTTATCAAATCTCCTTTTCACGATCCATGAGAATAAAACCAAAAATCCTCATTTTCCCATATCTTTAAGCTTTTCGGGGGTCTGACCTTTCGATCCTCCCATTCAGGTTTCAGACCCAGGCACGTTGGCTTGCCGCAAAAACGAGTCGGAGAGGACCCGGTTCACTAGGTCTGAAAGAGAACCGTGAGGACAAAACGAGGACTGAGTGTGAGACTGAGGGTGTTGCGGCTGGACGCCGCACCGCTGCCCAGTTCAAACATCAACACGGCTCACTCGTTTTTGCCAATGCTCGTTTCGGCATGGGCGCAGCCAGTGGGAACAGGGGTAGGCTGCCCTTCCCTTGATACATTCCTAAACCATAAATCTTCAGGATAACCCATTGTGTTTTGTCGGCGCTCACTAAAAAAAAAAAAAAAAAAAACGCTACTAAAAAAATCAATTTCAAGAATTTTGTTGCTCACAAAACGAATTTCGCAAGGATGACATGATTCAAAGACAAAGTACGCCGTTTTTGCGCCATAAAATACAATTTTCGCAGACAGACGCGGAGTCAGGATTTGCTCAAGGGGTGTGCTTCGCTCTACTACAAATGGCTCGACTGCCATTGGCTGCCTAAAACTAGCTAAGACAAGCTAGTCGCACTATAAAAACGGCTAAAATACAAAACTGACGATTCGCGTTTTAAAAATGGCTAAATTGACTTCACGCGCCCTAAAAATGGCCAAACTGGCTATTATCACCCTGAAAATCGCAGATCTGATTCTCTGGGAGAAAAAAAAAAAAAAAAAAAAAAAAAAAAAAAAAAAAAAAAAACACCTGAAATTTCCAGCTCAATGGTAAAATTGCCAGTTTTTGGCCAAAATCACAATTTTAGAGCCTACTAAAATCTCTATTACTGAGCTAAAATCACTATTGTTACGCTAGGACCGGTTCGACAATGTCCGTATAAGCGTTGTTAAGAGTTTGAACGTGTTTGTGTGCAAAATGTTAAATTATGATTGGGGTATAACTGGTATAAGCTCTCATACTCGCGGATAAACGGTAATTTGAACCCACGTGGTCGACCCGGGCCTAAATCGCAATTTTCGCGATTAAATCGGCATTTTGAGCTAAAATCGCCAGATTCGAGGTAAACTCACTGAATTTATTTTTAAGGTGAAATTGCCAGTTTTGCAGTGAAAACATCGGTTTTCAGTTGAGTGTTTTAGGGCCCGTTCACACGAGCCACTAACGCGTGGCTGGCTGTAGCAGACACCAACGCGCCACTTTTAGAAATACATTGCCTTCAATGGGAGCCACTCACGCACCACAAACGCGTGGAAGTGGCTCGTGAGAACGCTCCCATTGAAGGCAATGTATTTCTAAAGTGGCGCGTTAGTTTCTGCCACAGCCAGCCACGCGTTAGTGGCTCGTGTGAACGTGCCCTTAGTGCCTGCCACAGCGTTCGTGTGAACGTGCTCTTAAGGTAGAAACTTCAATTTTGGGCTAAAACTCTTCAGTTTTGTGATAAAATTGCCAGTTTCTGTAGCGAAATCTTCAGAAGAACACTACAGTTTTGAGTGTATCATTAGTTTTGTGTCAAAATAACCACTTTCGGGTTAAATATTCATTTTTGAGGTTAGACCATCAAATTTGGTTTTGGGGTAAATCCCCAGTTGTGTAGTGACGTCTTCAGTCAGTTCAGATTGTCAGTTCTTGGATAGAAATTCGGAATAAGAAGGCTAAAACCGATAGTTTCCAAACAAAGGTGTTGGTTTTTGATAGATTACGATACGTGAAAACTCAGTTTCCGGGGAAGAATTTGACGATTTATTGCGCCTATTTTTTATTTAATGAACAGCTTGCTCTTTTCCTGGGGTTTCTAGAACATCCGACATCTTCTGTTCACCACTGGATCAAGGGCTGGCTACGCTCCTGCACAGCCCGCGATTGTATTGTGGATTTTAACCCCTAACCTCATTCACAATAGTCACTAAAAGCCAAGATTTCACCATTCTAGGGTTCCCGTCAACGGTCAACTTGAGGTTTTTCCGCATGGTAGAAAAAACGCGTATATAGTTTCCCAATAATGTTTGTAGAATCCATTCCCTCGTTAGCTAGCTTGGCTGAACAAGTCTTGGTGGTTTGGATGGGGGAAGCAGCCTGGGGCGGCAACATTAAATTAGCCCCAGGGCGGCAAAAGCAAGATCCGGCCCTGGTTTCTATAATTAAGACCCCAAAACGGTCGATCTCGCGGATATTCAACCAGATAACTTCAAATTTCGTGAGAATTTGTCGGGTTTTCTGCTGATGAGGCCGGCTACTCAGAGTTTCGCCGCAACAAAAAAGGCCCTCAACACTTGCAATTTTGCAACGAGTCGGCGTTTTTTTTTTTTTTTTTTTCTAGCTGCTTTTTCATTTTAACCATGCGGGAATCTCAATTTCACCGCTAAGCATTTTTTAAAATTATTTTAGCAGCGACCTAGCGCTTTATCTCAATTTTAACCGCGAGCCTCTAAATTAGCTAAATTAACTAAATTAGCTCAATTTTTAGCCTCTAAAATAACGCATTTTCTTACTTCTAGCCATGAATTTGTCGCTCTTTTTCGTCTACAGCCACGAAGTTGTCTCTCGAAACTTGCGAATTGGCATTTTCTCTATTTTTGCAGCGAATAAGTGTAGCGTTTTTGTCGAGTTATAAGCTGCCACTATTAATTTCAGCCGCGGACTTGCACCAAGAACTGCACATTAGCCTTTTTTTCTCAATTTTAGCCGTAAAAGAGTCTCCATACACGATAAATTAGCGCTTTATTTCTCAATTCGAGAAACCACAAATTAGTGACTTCTTTTTTCAATTTTAGACACGAACTACTAGCGCTTTTTCACAATTTCAGCTCTGAATTGAGGGTTTCCTCAATTTCTGCCGAGAATTAGCGCGTTATCTCATTTTTAGCCGCGAATTTGTAAAAAAATGTTGAAGCGAATTAACGCGTTTTCTCAAATAAGCCTCGAATAAGCGTATTTCCAATATATTTTTCATTCATTTTGTAACAAAATGCAAATTTCGAGAAAAACTGCAGATTTCTAAGAAAAAGGCTGATTGTTATGGAAGAATGCCTGATTTGAAAAAAATTCCTGACTGGTGAAAATGACAGGTTTTCTGGAAAATGAAATGATTTATGGAAAACCAGCTGCATTGCTAAATTTGTTCAAAAAATGGCTGATTTTGAGACCAACGCCTGATTTTTTTTTGTTGAAAATAACTGATTTTTAGGACAAATAAAATAAAAATAATAATAATAAAAATAACTGATCTGAGACAAATTGCAGACTTATAGAAAAATGACTGAGCATGGCTGATTTTGAACTAAAAAAGCGGATTTTGTGCAAAATTGCTCCTATAGAAAAAAAAACTGATCCATAGAAAAAAAAACTTATTTTGAGGAAAATGCCACATTTTTGGCAAAATGGCTCATCTTTCGGGAAAATGGCTGATTTTGAGAAAAATGAACAATTTGAGGAAAATACCTGGTTTTCGAAAAATTCCTGATTTCGGGGGGAAAATGGCTGATTTGTAGAAAAATGTCTGATTTGTATACAAATGGCGGATTTGTATAAAAAATGGCGGATTTGGATAATATTTCTGTTTTTTTGAGAAAATTGCTGATTTGGTAAAAATTAGTTGATTTCAAACAAAAATAGCTGATTTTATTTTCAGAAAATGGCTGATTATTGGAAAAATTGTTTGTGCATAGAATAGAATTGCTGATTTAGAGTAATCAATATGTCTGAGCCACTTAGCTGACAGGCGCGGATCCCAGAGTCGGCTCAAGGAGGGGGCCATGACACCATGAAACGCCGTAACTGTTTGGCTAAAATATTCCTGGTCCCTATTGAAGTGAACTAAACCCATGTGTGGAGGGGGGAAGGCATGGCCACGGAGTTTTGGGCTCGGCGAACCCATTAATCTGCGCGTTCAACCTCGCTCCCGCCTTATCTTTTGACCTCTTTACGACACGTTTTCTAGGGGCGATTGGGCATTGCTTTGGACAATGACTTATAAACTGCTTGGGACTTATAAACACGCTATCCGCACAATCAACAGCCGCCTGAATTACAACAGAGTTCCAAGCCTCGGTAAAGCTTCTATCTCGGCAGGCGGGAATCCAAGAAGGGGCTCAAAGGGCTTGAGCCTCCTCCTTCAGCTCATCAGTGGGTAAGGTGGAGACGATCGTATTTGGTTCGGGGGGGGGGGGGTCATTGATTGAGTCAATTAAATTTTACGACGCGGATAGCCTCTTACTTGGCCATTTCGCATGGCACGAATCGCGTCAGTTAAGCCGTATACATGACGCAAATGCAATATAGCCATTCTAATGGCGCGGAGGCTCAGTATTTAGTCATTTATTAAGCACGAATAATAAGTTTCGCCATTTCCCGGGCACGAATTGTCGGTTTGGCAATTTTTAGGGCGTGATTAGTCAAACAAGCAATTTACAGCACAAGTTCAAGCATGAATCGTAAGTTCAACCATTTATAGCCGCATATATTAACAAATTTTTGAGCGAGATAGCTCTAGTATGGCAATTTTTACTGCGCAAACTATCAGTACGTTCATTTCTAGCGGGCGAGAATAGTCAGTGTGATATTTTCAGCGCGCACAAATCCGTTTCTTCAGTCTAGAGAGTACGAACTCTGTTTAGCAAGAATCGTGGACACAAACACTCAATTTTGCCATTTTTATGGTACAAAATAATCCGCCATATTGTAGGTTGCGAATGGTCAATTCGCCATTTGCAAGGTGAACATTGTCAGGTCATTTATACATATGTATCAGGAATGAATACTAGCCTCAGCGATATTTTCAGAGGAAAAATCATCGGTTTTGGCATTTTAGGGTCCGAATGGTAAGTTCTGCCATTTTTGAAGCGAGAATTGCCAGTTTGGCCATTTTAACAGTAGGCATTGCATGTTTAGTAATTTTCTACGCACGAATGGTCAGTTTTGGCCATTTTAACGGCAGGAATCACATGTTCAGGCATTTTATGGCGCGAATTTGTGGCACGTAAAGTCAGTTTCACCACGTTTAGAGGGCAAATCGCTAGTCAGCTTAGGCATTTTCAAGGCGCGAATCGTCAGTTTTGCCATTTCTAGGGCGTAAATAGTCACGTCAAGCCAAAGGCGCAAATGGTCAGTACTGGCCATTTTCGGAGCACGAATTGTCAGTTTGGCTCATTTTCAGGGCTGCGAGGACCGTCAGGCTAGCCATTTTTAGGTTGCTTGAAGTCCGTTTAGCTTTTTTTAAAGCGATAATTTTTTCACACATTTAGTCAGCTCAGCCATTTTCAAGGCGCTAATAGTTAGTTTTGCCACTTCGGGGTGCTATTACCTTTAGTTTAGCCGATTTTATGGTGGGCATAGCCATAGTTTAGCTATTTGTAGGCATTGAATGGCTGTCAAGCCATTTTCAATTGAGCAAACCATGTTCGCGGGGTTCATTCATTAATACAGCAATTTCGTGTCTTTTATTCACTATAAAAAACAATTTCGAAGGTTGCTCGTCGAAATAAACCAATTTCACAAGTTTCGCTCACAATAAAAATGTAATTTAGGAGGATCTGCCCATTAAAACGCAATTTCGGGGTTTCGCTAGCTATAAAAGCAATTTTGCTCACTAAAAAAGCAATTTCGGGGGTTTTAATAGCTGGAAAAAAAATGCCACGGGTTTAATAAATTAATTTAAAAAAGAGCGTTGGCGTTGCCTAGACTCTATGTGTATGTATAGATCTAAAGAGAAGTCATGGCGCACAGTGAAAAGTAATAAAAAGCAAATAGCAGAACCTCAATGGCACTATGTGACTGGATTTTTATTTTATTTTTTAAACTAATCAATTTCGAATCCTGTTCAATGCCAAATTGCCGACGTCACGGGCGTCGTCACTGTCGGGACCAGGGACTATAGGGAGGCGGACCACCCTGAGACGGGGTCTGGTTAGGGCCGTATACCAGGGAGCCCCAGAAAAGCGTAAAAATGACGATTTTTTAAGTTTTACGTCCGTGGAACAAGGTGCTGAAAAGGGACACGAGCGGCTAAAAGTACGATATCGCTAATTCTCGACTTCTGAAGGCAAATTCATGGTTCAAACTAACAAAAAACGCTAATTCATGGTTTAAAGTGAAAAAAATCGGTAGATTAAAATTGCTCCTAAGCGGCTAAAATAAGGACAAACTTTAATTCATGGCCGAATGCCAAAAAATATTTAATTAGCGGCTAAAATTAGGAAGAACTCTAATTCGCAGCTAAAATCAAGAAAAAATGTAATTGGGCGTTCAATTGAGAACATTAAGAAAATGACAAGTCGCGATTTTCCGGAGGCTTCTCGCTCAAATTGGGAAAAAACTCTAATTTACGTCAAAAAGGGAGAAAAATCTCTAACTCACGGCTAAATTGGAGGCAAATCGGTTTTTTCGCGGTTAGAATGTAGACACGTTGCTGATTCACCGATGAAATTGAGATCAAACGCTGAAATGTGGGAAAAACGCTAGGTCGCGATTAAAATTGAGAAAACGCCCAATTGCGGCTTCTAAATAGTTGTCTCAGGGGGGCCGCCGCTGGTGAAAAGATTCGCCCAGAGGGCGCCAAATGTCAAAGGCCGACACAGCGTGAAGAAACGAGGGCGCACGGGGCGTGGGGGTCTGCCAGCCAAAGGACCGTAATAACGATAAAGAGCCTCCAAACACTTGCAATTTCGCTCGAATTATGTCGTGAAAATTGCTTAATTAAAGCTAGGAAGCAAGCTGCTTAAAAAAACCCACGAATTTTCCAATCTCGCGAATATTGGCCTAAAAAATGTTGTGAGTTTGCGGCGACTATTCGTCAGGGCGATGTCGTTCGGGCTATAGCTCGAGTTCCGTGGTGGCTAAACAAAAACTTTGAAATTCATGAGGAACTTGAAATTTTGATAAAATAAAGGCCCGAAAACTTAAAAATGTTGAAGTTTTTGGCTTCGAGAGATGTAAAATTTTATGGCTCTATTTGCCAATCTTTGAGCGCAATCACGGCCCTGCATTCACCGCCAAAAAAAAAAACCAAAATAATAAAAATCCCCGGAAATCGCGAAATTAATACGTGAAACGTGCAATATCGAGAATTTCAGACTGTAAGCTCCCAATTTCGCTGATATTTGCCTCCAAAATGTGGAATTTTGCGATTTTTTTTTTTCAACCTCGAACTTGCAAATTGCCGGTTATTTACGGCGTTTTCCATTTTCATAAAATTCCACTCTGGAGCCGAGCATTTCCATCTATCTTTTCCGTTACCATATGAGATATAATTCAGAGAAGACGCGTGGAAATGCTCGGCTTCAGAGCGGAATTTTATGCGAATGGAAAACGCTATATTAGACCAGCAATTTGCGATTTCATAGATATTTAACGCCAAATGGTGTTAACCAGCGGTGGTTTAACCCGCGGCTAGCGCTATTCCATTCGATTAGTTGCAACTTTCTTCCCTCTACTTTCGTTACCGAATTGGCTTTTCCTTAATGACGGCTGTGAGTAAGCGCTTTTTCACAATTTCCAATTTTCAGCTGCGAAATGGCGATCTAATATAAATATACTGATATAAATTATTCTTTTATGGGGTAAACTTACGGGGATTGTGTGGCAGTTTTTTTTATATTTGGCCAGTTCGCCTCAAGTCTTCCTGGGTGAGTAGACCCAGGAGAGAGGAAAAGGTCCCCCCCCCCCCACTAATGACACCATCGGGCGCAAACTGTTTTCTGATTTTCTTCAGTCTCACGCTGTTTTCTGTCTCGTGGGAATCTTATGAAAGCCGTAAGTGGAATTGAGCATATAAAGGACGAAGCCAATTTATGACGCAAAAAAAATAAATAAATAAAAAATAAGGACAGCGTTTCCTTCCTTTCTGTTCGCGGAATGAAACACTAATGCAATTCTCCTACGTGGAAGCTAAACCCCCGAATCAAATCTCCTAAAATGGTGATCCGCGAACGAGCAAACGAGGCGCGCTGGACAAGGCATGTGAGAGGTGGATATAACTGAAAGTCATTGATTCAATCGTGAATTTGGGACTTGACCAGTTGAAATACATCCCTCAATAGGGGACCGAATTTATAAACACCCCCCCCCACCCACACACACCCCGTTGCTCACCCAGTTTTGCTCCATGAACTCTCTGAACCGGTTCATACATAAAGAAGAAGCGGAAGACTTGCAGGCACACTTTACTCGCAAACGACTTTGAATCTCATGTCAACTTTCAATTTATACTCTCCCCACCGCCCATGACTGCTGGATTTAGATTCTTTCCAAAATCATTAAGTTTCATTTGTTGAGATACAAGCATTGTCTGCTTTGAAACGGGTTGACAATGAGACAAAAATTAAAAGACCATCAAATTCATCATCCATCAGGACGTATCATTCCATCATTCCTGTTCAATACAGCAACCAGCAAGGGGAATAGGTGGTGTACAAACAGTTACCTAAGTAGAAAATGAACGAGGTGGCAGTGACTTTTTTTTTTAACGATTTTTTTTACAACGTTGCCTTCATATTCGTTGTAAATCGCGACCGCGGTAAGAAAATGCTAATATATGACTCTAGAAATTACACTTTAACCCCGTTTTCCTCACCGTTCCCTCAAGTACATTAGGTCATATCATAAATCAATGTTTCCCTCTGGAGAGGGTAAAAAGGAAAGTTGTCAAGTCCCCTCGAGAAGAAAAAAACTTTTCTTTTTCATTTTCCAAAAAAAAAAACGCGGTTGATTGATGACTAATCAATAAATCACTAATAAACACAAACTGGAAATAGAAAAGCCTCCATTTTTCTTAGGATCTTGAAAATGTAAAAATAGCGTGGCCTGAATTTGTACTGTTCTGTGGGGAATGCAATTCCTTAACGACGACTTCAAAACGGTGACATATTCTTATACGAGGCCAGGGTTGCCCCCCTCCCTCAAACTGATGTCGTGCACCCCCTCACCCCTTCACCAATGCAAACTGAACTGGAAATCAATTTGCCGCAAATCACAATAAAGATCCACGAAATTGCAGGTTTGACGATCGAGGATTTTCCCGGCACGAAGAGGGTACTGTCTAAAATGGAGCGATGTGGTGTTTTCTTTTTTTAGTTTGTCTAGTTCTCCGTCTTGTTCTTGCTCTTCAGCGATTTTTTCGTAGTCGACGATAGAAAGTTCGTCGATCCTTGAGAGGGAGTCGGCAACAATATTTTCTTTTCCACTGTCGTGTTTGATGTTAGTACTGAAAAAAGAGGGTCGGAAAATTAAAAGGAAAACAGCATGTGAAACTGGGCATTATTGTCATTAGTACGCAGTCGTTACTTTGCCTGTACAAAATCCAGGTACTATACACGGCATGATTACTTTTTTGGTCAAAACTTAAAACGAGTTTTGCTCCGAATGAAATTTTTTGACATAGTATTGTGTTGCACCAAGGTACAGATATATTGAAGATGTCGAAGTTGCCGTGGAGACGCTTATTCATTTTTTTGTAAAAACGCAAAAGTTAACGGTTTATGATCTGTGAAAATTACAAATGGGCGTCCTTCTAGAAGGTATTTAAAATGCTTGATTGACAGATATATGCTGAGTAGTTCTCTATCATATGTACTGTATGATTTTTGAGCCTGGTTTAGTTTTTTTGAGAAGAAAGCAATTGGCTTCCAGCCGTCTTCTTCATATTGTTGAACCACGGACCCAATAGCGGAATCGGAAGCGTCGGTGAATAACGCCAGTTGACGCTTAGGATCCGGGAAAGTTAGCAAGGCGGCATTCGCTAATTGTAGTTTACATTGTTGGAACATTTCCGTTGCATGTGTTGACCATTGAATTTTTCTTTTATCATTTTTCTTCGAGCCTTTCAGAAAGTCGTGGAGGGTGGCCTGAGTTTCCGCAGCATTAGGTAGATAGCGTCGATAAAAATTTAGCATTCCCAAGAACGCTCGTAGTTGTTGAACTGTTTCGGGAAGCTTTGTATCGAGGATTACAGCGACTTTCTCGGGGAGAGGCCGTGAACCAGTGGGTGTAACGAGGTAGCCCAAGAATTCTATTTCAGAGACACCAATGACCGACTTGGAAATATTAATTCGAAGTCCATACTTGTCGAGTCGAGAAAAAACTATTTGTAGGTGCTCTCGATGCTCGGCTTCCGACGCAGATGCAATTAGGAGGTCGCCGAGCACGTCGTTGATAAAACGTTGGAACGTAGATGGCGCGTTTCGCAGCCCGAAGCTCATGACGTTAAACTCGTACAACCCGAAAGGAGTTATGATGGCCGTTTTTTTCTTGTCCTCTTCGGCCATAGGGACCTGGTAGTAGGCTTTGAACAAGTCTATTTTCGAAAACATCGTTTTTCCTGTGAGGATGTTCTGAAAATCTTCAATCCGAGGTATTGGGTAGCGATCTGGTACGGTGCGCTCGTTTAAACGACGATAGTCACCGCACGGCCGGAACGAACCATCCTTTTTCGAGACCATATGGAGAGGACTGGCCCACTCAGATTTCGAGGGTCGTATGATTTCATTGTCGAGCATGAATTTGAATTCTTGTTTAGCCACTTCTAACCGTTTTGGGTCAAGTTGTCTCGCTCGGCAGTGAACGGGGGAACCTTGCGTCGTTATGTGATGTCTAACGTTGTGTTTGACTTCGAGAGGCAGAATATTGGGTTTTGTTAGGCCGGGAAAAGAAAGGAGGAGGTCAGCGAATTTTTGCGATTTCGACAATGTACTAATGATATTTTCTTGTGAAACGAGAGAGACATCACCCGAAATACTCAAGTTTGTGATGCCATCCACTAAACATCTCTTGTGAAAATCGATCACTAAATTGAATTTGTCCAAGAAGTCGGCACCTATAATGGCTTTCTTTGTCCTGGCGATTATAAATGGCCATTCGAATCGGCGGCGCAAACCTAGGTCGAGGTTGAGTATTTTTGTTCCGAATGTCGGTATTTCTGTTCCATTAGCCGCAAAAAGTTTGTATGAGCTGCTTGACATGGTTGTTGACGTCATCGGGATTATCGAGACGTCCGCTCCACTGTCTACTAAGAACTTCATTCCTGTGTTACGGTCACGAACGAATAGACGACGAGTGTGAAATTTTCCAGCAGTTGAATCCGCCGCTAATTTGACTGCTGGTTCGAGTTTTCCGCTTTCCATTGACATGGAGGGGTACATTTATCGGGTTTGCATTTTTTTCCGAAACGGAAGTGAAAATAACAGTATTTGCCCGCTCTATCGAATGATCTGTTCCGATTGTCTCTACTACGGCTTCTACTAGCTGGACGACGAGTTCGACTTCTGTCGAACGAACGCGAATTTTGTAATTTCAACGCTTCGATTTCTTTTTCCAACATTGATAATTTCTGTTGAAATTCTGATTCGACGACTGACGTGGCAAAAAGTTCCGAATGATGGTTGGTAAATTCGAGCATTTTGTCGGCCTTTTCAGCCAAATTTTCGAGGGTTTCGTTGCTGATGACGAGGATGTTTTTAACGTTCTCGGGCATCTTGTCAAGCCATAGGGTTTTGAGGACCCTTTCGGTAAAGTCGTTTCCGGCAAGGGCCTTCATTCTTCGAAGAAATTGAGTTGGCTTTTCATCTCCTATTTCGAGGTTAGAACGTCAAGCAAGCTCCCAAGCCTTTCGGCGGTCCACTTTCTCCCAACACTGGGCTAATTGATAGCTGACACCGTTGAACCCTCAATTTTTGGGAAACAATGAAATGACAATGTTCTGTCTCGGTTGCGATGGGAAGAGCAACCAATGAACCAGCAGTTTTCTCTGGAATCACCCTTGAGAGCAGGGTTGGAATGTTTAAAACAAAATGCTCGTGTTTTTTATGATTAAAACATTTGAGCGTTTAAAACGTTTAAAATTTGTTTTTTTTTAACCATTAAAATCACATAATAAACAGTAAAAAAATTAGCCTTTGGGTCCTCTCACGTCGTCAGAAAAGCCAACGTTTCTTAAGAAGCCAGCCAGCCAGTTGAGAGAAAACGGAAGAGGGACAGAGAAGAGGCTGATTCACCTCGATATGAACGAAAAGCAGTGGACGCTGGACGCATTGCAAGTTCTTTCTTCAGCCAGTTTTAAAAATAATAGTCATCTAAAATTTCGTGCAAGGCATTTTCTTTCT
The DNA here is from genome assembly GCA_038030265.1 of Corythucha ciliata. Lineage (NCBI taxonomy): Eukaryota > Metazoa > Arthropoda > Insecta > Hemiptera > Tingidae > Corythucha > Corythucha ciliata. The sequence continues at coordinate 41,108,627 of CM075941.1, forward strand.
CTAAAGTCGGATACACACATGCGGTACTTGCCAAGTAACGAACAACACATTTTTGAAATTCTCAGCTGGTTGGTTTCTAGGCAATTGCTGGAAAATGATTGAATATTTTGAAAGTTACTTGCTGGCAAGTACCGCATGTGTGTATCCGGCTTAAAGGTCCGTTCAGTAGCTCTATGTTCGTGTTATGTGGAGTCTACGCAACCGAACAAATTTATTCCCTCGAAAAATGAAGTATTTTGATAGGTTAAATAGACACCACACAACGAAAACATAGAGCTTGTGAACAGGCCTTAAAAGGAAGGGGAATCAGGCCTGGGGGTCTATTCTCTAACAACAAGCAATATTTTTTTTCGCCAGTCATGTGTCTATTTCATTCATTTGTTTTAAGAAAATTAATTAAATAAACATATGACTGCGAAAAAGCTATTGCTTCGGAGTTAAGCTCGGTGCACACGATGCATTTTTCGAAGCATGTTTACTTGCATGGTGAAAAAAAACATATGATCCCCATCAGTGACCGGATGTTTTTTAGAACAGGCATGATATCATGCTTCAAAAAAATGCTCCTAACTTTTCAATTTAAATAAAACCCAAACAATACTGTTTGGTACAAGTCCCCTTAGGAATAGGAATTCGATTTTTTTCGTGACTTATACTCTTGAGAACAGAAGAGTAGAGGCAGGCCAGGCCGTCAAACTGAGTGCAAGAACGGAAAATGGCTAATTTTTGACTTATACTCTTAGTAACTGACACGATAGCATTGTTACTCGCCAGCTCACCGTTTCGTTTTAGTGCTCAGAGAACGGCACGGGTTCAGCAAAATGGTCGAAAACGTTTTTGAATCGGAGTTTTCGAGTTTTCTTGTTCCAACAAATAGCCGACAGTAAAAGTTTCTGTACGGGTGTACTGCGCACCCCGCTGTTTTCTTGATTCGGTGATGCCAAAGGTACAATATTGAGGCCTCCTCGTCACCGTCGGAATATTTAGCCGTAGTTCACAGTAAAAAAGTGTCACTGACCAACATTTTTGATACACGAACTTCCTCATTGCAGAAAACCTCTGTTGTAGTTTGTTGTCAAACGACAACAACAAATCACATGGAGTACCGGACTCAATGTTTCTCTGAAACGCCGCCAGATATCGTATCCAATCGCCAATAATCGGCTATTCATACTAAAGCCAAAGTAAACCACCACCAATTACTGTATTAACAATATAATCACCAAATGGGCAATTATCGTATTATATATATGTATATACAAGTCGTACGGGGAAAATCAATAAGTTCCAAGGACCAAAAATAAAACTATTGAGGACAAGTCAAAATTTCCTCGTGAAATTGACAATTTCTGCTTCAAATTGACAAGTTTTTTGTTAAATTGATAATGCGCTAATGAGAATGTCAATTTACTAATAAAAATGACTATTTCCTCGTGAAACTGACAATTTTATCCTAAAATTAACGATTCCTAGAAAATTTACGATTGGAGAAAATGGAGAAAAATCGTCAATTCGCGGATCAATTTGAGAACATGCGCGAATTCACGGCTAATATTCATTAAAGGCAGTATTTCTTGGCTAGGTATAAAATTGAGAAAGGCACTTGGGGCGGACCGCCCCTCCCCCCTTCCTACTGCGCTATCGGTACGCCACTGTCGCTAGAGTACTATTACCTATTTAATATAGTTATCCCCGATTTCAGGAACTAAAAAGTGAGATCTGGAAGTGGGGTGAGTCCCCAGAGCAGGATGATATTTATTTCAGTAATCATCGCAAGATTGACGTTTATTTATCCGAGACTTCTTCGTCTAAACGATTTAATGCTTTTGAAAGGAAGTATGTGTACTATAACTGACGTATCTCGTGGGGTGGATACGGATGTATAAAAAGGAAAAGGCATCGCATCGCGGCAATGACTTTTTTTTTTCACTTTATCCACCCTCGCATTCCCACAGGGGAACTCCCTTGAAGCACGGTAAACAAGCCGGCATCGTCTTTTTTTTTCATCAGAAAGAATGCGCCCCCCCCCTTCACCCTAAGCCATTATATCCGTGGCGGTGTTAAGCTTAATAAAGAGCTACGGTTATGTCTTATACCTCATTTTGGGGGAACGGACTTATTCCAAGCATATACTGTGACGCTGGAGAGGGAGGGGTCAAGGTGGGCAGAGAGAATTTTCCTCAGGAATTTTCACTCGCTATTGAAGATGAGTTGCATCCAATATACATCATATAAATCCCCTTCTCCTCCTCCTCTTCCTTTTCTGACAGAATTGAAGAAGAAAAATACAGCTTTTGAAGGTTAATCTTCCTTAGTGATCTTCCTGTCTTCAGTGTGGTAGATTGATATTCTGGAGCAAAACTTTCCGGGCCAACAAATTACATGATTACGTGCTTCGGCTGGGTAACCCCCACAGGCGCATCAGAAAAAAGGCAGCTGGGCGTTCTTCACCGATATGAACGCGCTTGGTAAAAGAAAAAAAAAAGTTTGTGAGAGAGAAGTGTGGGAGGCGTGATGTCTGAGAATTGTTCCTTTTAAATTTTCGAGCCACATATGCCCCCCCTCTCCTCCAGCCTTTCCCAAAAGCCCATTTGCTGTTCATTGACCTCGGAAAACAATTACTTGTGTCATTCGGATCAGCTCGTGCTAAAAACAAGGCAGGGAAGATGAAAAGGGCAGGCTTCTTTGTGCCCTTAATTATAAAAGGGGGGCGTCTGGTTTTATGATGAAAGAAGTTGTCGGCCTGCTCTGTTTGAACTGTGATGAGAAATTCAAATTTCAAACTGCGTTGATGTTAGAAAGATGAGATAAAATGTGCTAATTCGATGAAGATAAGTTGTTTCTGTTTTTAAATCACTTTTCCAGAGGCTTAAATGAACTCGAAAGAGGCCCCTATGGGAAAATTAGGTATGGCCGCAACACCTGTCAAACGCATGGATACGAACAGAAGATCCCAATGGTTGGCGGAGGGAAGACATAACAACCGTTGATAACAATCGTTTTTTTTCTCTCTCTCTCTCTTTCTCTTTTTCTCCACCCTGAAGTTCAGACCTGACCTCTTCGATGGCATTCCTTAACCCTTTTCTTGAACATCAAACAACAGACTCCCTTATTATAACCGTCATCGTCTCTCGCTCACACTCATACTCAATCGCTTTCTCGGCGGTGAATCTGGACATTTGACGGTGGGGGGGGGAGTTACGTCCCACAGGCTTATTCTCTTGATTTAAATGGTATCGAATAATAGCCCGTTCACAAACTCTGTGCTATGGCGTCTGTGGAGTCGATGAACGACGTAAAATTTCACTTGGAGAAACAGTGGTTTGTTGTTCTCTGTCGCTCTTTCTCGGGTTTGGGTTGTTGTCATGCTGATTGATATCAATAATGAGAGGGGGTTCAACAGGAAATGCCATTAATTCTCCGAGGCTTGTGAACTCGTTGGAAGGGCGAGTTCGAACAGTGGGACTGAATGTAACTGTTTTCTCAGTAACATTATTTTCTTCTAAGAAGTTGGTCGACGTGTCTCTTGAAAATGTAGCCATCATCCAGCTTGACCAAGTAGTGGAGCCGACCGTACTTTTTGACAATTTTTCCTGGCTTCCAATAGTTCTTGTTCTTCGCGTAATATCTAGTCTGTATTCTTTTGCCAACCTGGAAATTTCTCGTGCCAAGAGGCAGTGGCGGACTGGCCCGGGAGGGGTGGGTGCCCGAACCTCCCCCGCGCCCCTCACAAATAATCGTAAGATTTTCATAAATAGGTAATGGATTAAAAACGAATATCTGTTTTTGAAATCGTCAAAATCGGGTTGCAGAAAAGGGACTCTGCAGAACTGACTTTTATTCCGGGACTGACTTTTTGCGACAGGAATAACAATTTTCGTCGGGATCATCCCCCCCCCTTTAACTATTACTTTAATATCTCCCTAGAATTGACTGGCTGTTCAAGAATAAAACTGGAAATTTAGCCCCTTTAACTTGATTGGCGTTGCTATAAATCGTGAACCTATTTCAGCCCAGAAACCGCAATGTTGGCTCTATTACCGACGCTTTAAAATCATTACCTGGCACAGGCACTAGCAGACTCTAATAACGGAAACAGTCAAATCTGGCCAACTAAGCCCCCAAAACTAATTATTTGGCTGAAAAAGTTGACATTTTATGCCCAGAAACCACACAGCCATGCCCACCAGCCGATTTATTGTCACAGAATCCGTATTTGGTTAAAAACTGGTAATTTTGCCGCTTAAACTGACCATTCGGCCATAAAAACGTTCAATTACGCCCAAAAATGTGTCAATTCAGACAAAGAATCGCCCAGCCAAACTATAGCGAATACCGTAATAATGGTGAGGTGGACGAACCGCCCGGGCCCATTGTCAGCCCCCGAAAAGGTTGAATAGGAAAAAATTGAATTTTTAGGTTCAATGTTCATGGATGCAGCCTACATCCAAGAATGTAGAACGCATACTTACAATAATATTGGTACATCATGTAGGTCATGTGAAAGACGGTTGAACAGCGATTTGGCCCCTTTCTATGAATTTCAGTCTCTCCTACGTTGCAATAAGTGATATCAGCGAAGACTGTGGGCTGAATATTCAATTGAGCCCCCGAGAGCGCTTCTGGTGACTCAAATTTTAGAAAATTCGCAGCTAAAATGGAGAAAATACACCGTTCCCAGTTTCGTTAGGTCCTTGAGCACACTAAACCGCTGATCGTCAATGTGCAACTTACTGACGTGGCAAAAAGGTTAAAAAAAGCGCTAATATTCGCGGTTATAACTGCGAGAAAGCGCTGATTCGTGGTCTCACGATCCAGCTTCCAGACCAAAATTGTGAAAAAAATCGCTGATATACTTACGCGCGATGTATGGAGGCCATTCTAAGGCTACAATGTGTAAATAAACGCAAAAGTGTAGCTTTTGGGATGTGCCCGCGACTAAAATTGAGAAAACAAGCTACCAATTTACATGACAAAAGCAACGCCAATTAGGGTTAAAATTGGGCAAAAATGGCAAATTCATAACTGAAATTCCATTTAAAAATTAGCATGTATCGCTAATTCATTGTAAAAGTATCAGAAACCGCTATTTAACAACTAAAATCGAGAAAACCTAAATCCTTAGCTTCTGGGAGCTTCAAGGCTCAAAATAAAAAAACAGCGCTAATCCATAGCAATAAGTAAAGAAAATTGCTAATGCGGGGCTAAAATATAAAAAAAAAAACGCGACTAAAATTGAAAAAATCACTAATTAGCGCGGTCAAAATTAAGAAAAACTCTAAATGTTGAACTCTCTCTCTCTCTCTAAAAATTCTCCGAGAAGAAATGCTGATTCGTACCTAAAAATGGAAAAAATGGTTAATGCGGCTAAAATTGCGGAAACCGCCAATTCGTGTCTAAAAATGAGAAAATTCGCGAATTCACGGGTTAGAAGCGCTAATGCGCAGCTAAAACTGAGAAAAAGTGCCAGTTCACGGCTAAACTTGAGGAAAGTCACCAATTTGCGGACAAAATTGTGGTAAAATTTCCAACTTGAATACTCGCCTTCGTGCCTTCTGAAGGCAACTGTGTGGCTAATATTGAGAAAAACCGCAAATTGATAAGGAACTGGGAAGAAACGCTGATCTACAGCTATAAGTAACAAAAAATTGCTAACGCTGTGCTTAAGTGTAAAAAATGCTAATTTGCGGTTAAAATGGAAAAAATAGCCAATTTGCAGCTAAAAATGCGAAAAACGCTAATTCGGAGCTACAATTGAGAAAATTCGCTCATTCACGTGATAGAAACTTTTATTTCTAAGAAAAGTGATAGAAACAAATTTCGCGGCTTAAATATTTAAAAATCACAGTTTTGATATCTACGTGAACCTGTGGCAGAACACATCACGAAACTGACCCCAATTGTTTGCTTTGCCGTTTGTTTACGTTTGTTTAACCACAATTTTCGTTTGTTTACCATAGCAACACCGTTTTTTTTAACAGTTTTTTTTTTGTGCCGCCAAAGCAACAACTCACGTGAAACAAATCATTTGTTTAGCGGCATATTCAGACGCAATATCGTTTGTTTAGCCCGCATTTTCGTTTAATTAGCCCTAAAAAATATTTACTTATATAAGAAAAGACAAGGGGTTCACCGAAATGACTAAAAGTGACAAAAAAAAAAACGCTTCTATTAACCCGAAATCTAAGACAAAGCGCTAATTCTTGAATAAAACTGAGGAAAATAGCTCTTTAGCAGCTAAAATCACGCATTCACGGCTAAAGTTGAAATAAATAAATTGTAAAAAAAAAGCGCTTAGAGGCTAGAAGTATGGAAACGACAATTTTCAGCTTCTGAATGCAAGTTCATGGCGAAAAAACGCTAATCCATAGCTAAAAGCGAAACAAAGCTCGCTAATTCCCAGCTAAAATTAAGAAAATTTGAAAATTAATAAATGAAATTGAGCAAAATCGCTAATTAGCGGCTGAAATCAGATGAAGTCAGATAAACCGCTAATTCGTCAAAACAATTGAGAAGAAGCGCTTAAGTAAAGAAAGCGCTAATTAACGGATTAAACGGAGGAAACGTGAATTCGCGGCTTCTGAAGGTAACTTTATGCCAGAAAGTGAAAAAACTCGTTAATCCGCGGCCAAATTTCAGAAAAAGTGTTAAGTAATTCGCGGCGAAAATTGGGAGAACTCTAATTCGTTGATGAAACGTAGAAAAATCCATGGTCATCGGCTGAAACGATGAAAAACGCCAATTTGCGGCTAAGATCAATTCGCGCTAAAAATGGCTAATTGGGGGGGGGGGGTTAATTTGAGAAAATTTGCTGATTCACAGAACACTGATAAATCAGCGAGAAACACAAGTTCACTGCAAAACACAGATAACGCGCTAATTCACGGCGCAAATTGAGAAAAATCGCTAAAATGACAAAAAAGCGGCTAAAATGGGAAGAAATTGGTAATTCACCAATAAAATCTGCAAACTGTTTTTCTCGAGGAGAGAAGTGGAAATGAATGAAAAATCTCAACACTTCAGGCGGGATTCGAAAGGCACATTCTCTCTTTTCAGAAAAGCGATTAGCGATCCGCGATAATTCTAGCCTTCAAAGGCGAATCTTTAGTAAAATTGGGTGGAGGGGAATAGCTGCCTGTGAATGCGATCATTCGATAACGAAACAGTTGATTTCGAAGCTCAATAATCTGTCTATGGCACGAATCGTCAATTTTCAAAGGGTGAAGGCTCAATTTGGCAATTTTTGACGCGCGAATTGTCGGATTTGCTAATTTCAGGACAGGAATCATCTATTTAGGCCTTTTCAAAGCGGTAATCGTCAGTTTAACTCTTTATAGGCCACATTTATGAGGTCATTGTTTGTCATTGGCTGTAATTCACAGTGATTACAATAATTACTCAATTAGTAATGCAAATTATAGCTAAAAGTAAAAAAGTTGCTAATTTATGGATAAAATTGAGGCCAATCGCTAATTAGCGGCTGAAATCAGGAAAAACACGAATTCACTCAAAATGTAGATAAATCGCTAATTGAAAACAAATCGCTAATTCGCGGCTTAAACGGGGAAAATCGGTAATTCACCGAAAAAATTGAAGAAGTGCTGACGTGTGGAAAAACGCTAATTCGCGGTTAAAATAGAGAAAACGCGCATTACGGTCTCTGAAGGGAACTTCGTGGCTGAAAGTGGACAAAATCGTTTATCTACGGATTGGCGGATTAAATTCAGAAAAGCGTTAAATTCGCGGCGAAAATTTGGAAACAAAATTCTCATTGATGGTTCTTAACTCGCGGCTAAAATGGAGACAAATCGCTAATTCGCGGCTAAAATGGAGAGGAATCGCCAATTCACCGATGAAATTGAGAAGAAGTGATGAAGTTTGGAAAAAAAAACAAAAAAAAACGCTAATTCGCCGCTCCTGAAGGCAACTTCTCGGAGGCGTTGGTAAAAGATAAATGTCTAAGGCCGGCACTGCAATGAGCTGTCCCAGGGCAAAGTTGTTGTGCAAATGGAAAACGCTATTAAATACTGTGATTAACGTATGTTGTTTAAGTTATTGAACAGTCCTCATGTCCGTTTTATTCAGAGCACAACATCGTTTTGTTTATAAGTGTTTAGGCGGCTAGTCCTATTGCGCAGACCTCGATGGCCACGGGTAAAAGCTAGTGGAGGTTAGACCCACCAGTGGGACGTTATTCACGTTAGGGAAGAAAAGTCGGACCAAAAATAGGACAATTTTGAGCCCAGACATCCTTGCACTCCCCCAAAAAGTAGGATATGTTCGGGGAGAGTAGGACGCGTGGCCACCCTACGTTCTCGTCACTGAATGGTCCTCTGGCTCATTGGTGAACTAATTCGTTCTACGGATTGAAAGAATGTACCAGACAACTTCAGAGGGATCCTCATTTGTGGCCAAAATTGTGGAAATTGACGGACTATGTGAGGACCATCAGTTGCTTCATTGCACCTGAAAGGAAGTTAAGCGATCGGTAAAAACATTGATTTAGAGCTGATAACGGAACCGTGGTAACGCGCTCTAAAGAACACCATACAATCTCTAAAAATGAGTGTTTCTCGTTGGAGTTAGTTTTAGCAGATTTTCTCGACTTAAAGCAGCCCGAAAAGGTCCGCGTGCTTCCAGCAGTTTCCTTGGACTTCAGACCCCACGTCAGTAGCTTACCGAGGTACAGACAAGGGGGGCGGACCACCCCAGATCAGACTGGGGCCCCCAAAAAGCATAAATACGGATAAATGAGGACTTTTAGGTTATCCATGGATGTAGGTATGTGAAGAGGTCGGACGGTTGGACAGCGATTTGGCTACTTCCTACAAATTTCAGTTTATCCGACCTCGAGAATATAACGTTGCAAGTGATATCAGCAAAGACTGTGGGCTAAATGATTCGATTGAGCCCCCGAAAGCGCTATTCTGGTGGCTCAAATTGAGAAAATTCGCGCTATCTTGAGGAAAATTCACAGCTAAAAAGAGAAAATACACCCATGTCCCCAGTTTTGTTAGGTCCTTCAGCCCAGTAAAGGGCTGATCGGCAATTTGTAACTTGCTGACTCGGCAAAAAATTGAAAAGATCCCTAATATAAGCGCTGATTCATGGTCTCGCAATGCAACTTCCAGAATACTATTGAGAAAAAATCACTGATTCGCAGTGCATGGTGGCCATTCTACGAAAAAATTGTGGAAATCAACGCAAAAGTGTTGTTTTGTTGTTTTCGGACCAACCCCTCGGTTAAAATTGAGATAACACGGTATAATATTGACAAAAAAAGACACTCTCAGTTTAAAAATTGGGCAAAAATAGCAAATTCACAACTGAAATTGCGAAAAATCGCTAATTTACAATTTGAGGGCATACATTTAAGGAAAAACGTTAATTCGCGGATACAAATTAAGAAAATCAACTAGCAAAATCAATAATTAGCACGGCTACAAGTAACAAAAACGCTAATTTTCAGTTCATATTGGGAAGAAGTGATAATTCTCTACAAAAATGGGGGAAAAAAAGTGTAAAATTTGTAGCTTAATTTGAGGAAAACGCCAATTCTTGGCAAAAATTGAGAAATTCGGTAATGAACGGGTTGGAATAAACGCAACTACGCTGCTAAAATTTAGTAAAAGCGCCGATTTCATGCTAAAATTGAGGAACATCAATAATTCTCGGATAATGTGTGGTGACATTTTTTAATTTAAATACGCGCCTTCTGAAGGCAACTTTGTGGCTAAAATTCAGAAAATTTTAAAATTCATGCACGGCTATAAGTAATAAAAAAAACGCTGATTCACTGGCTAGAACTGAGAAGAAGCAATAATCTATACCTAAAAGTAATAAAAAATTGCTAAATGCGGTGCTAAAATGTAAAAAAACCGCTAATTTGCAGGTAATATTTTGAAAATAAATAGTCAGTCTTGCCGAAATTAAGAGATTTTAAAGGTTAATTTTGAGCCTAAATTGAGAAAAAGTGCTAATTCACGGCTAATAATGGAAAAATCGCCAATTAACAGCTAAAATTGCTCACAACGCTAATTCGCGGCTAAAATTGAGAACAAATTCTCAATTTTAGTAACTTTCGAGGCAGAAATTGAGATAGATGGGTGAAAAAACCTCTAATTCGGGGGCGAAAACTGAGAAAAATCGCTCATGCACAGCGCATGCGCGGTGAAACAAAAATCCTAATTTGTGAAAATATTGAGAAAAACACTTGAGAAAAACGCTAATTTTTAGCTACAAAACTGAGAAAAGTGCTAATGACCTGCTAAAAAATTGAAAAACCGCTAATTTGCTGCTAAAATTGAGGAAAAAGTCAAAACTCGTGAAAAATCATGAAACATCGCTCACGGGATAAAAACGCGACTTTGCTGCTAAAGTTGAGAAAATGCGCAAATTCATGGTTATGGTGGTTGGAGGTGAGAGGCAAAACCGCTAATCGGCGGCTGAAATTGAGAAGAACGGTGCACGCGTCCAAAATTGAGAAAAGCGCTAATCTGCAGGTAAAGTTGACAAAAAACGCTCATTGCTGGCTAAAATTGAGAAATTCGCGGCTTAAACTGGTCATATGCGCTAGTTGGCGGATTGAAAAGGTGAAATAGAAGTCATTCGTGGCTAAAATATGGAAAAGGCTATAAGTAAACATTATATTTCTTGTTTATATCTGAGACTAAGGGTAAAATTACCCCCTCTAACGAGATTTCGGTCTGATCTCCCCTAGGACAAAATTCTATACCTACGCCACTGAGGAGTCCTAAATTGATGGATTTTGAACATTTGAGACCGCTTTCTTTCTCGTTTTCTTTGATATTGCTTTGTAAATGGGAAGAGTCTTGCGCCTGAATAAGCTTGAAAGCCTTATTCCAAGTTATAAAAGACAAAAGAATCAGTGCCGGGCGGGGATAGGAACAACGGGTCAATGTCATCGAGTCGCCTTGAAGATGATTTTTCTTAATACCCCCCTCCCACCATCTCCCAACTTCTGGCGATCTTCTGAAAGATGATTAGACACAGGCATTATAAAAGCCTAGAAACAGTGGATATTGATTCTTATTACGCCGAACAACTCCCTCGCCCCTCCCACCCCTAACCATAACCATTTCACTTTCCGAGTTAATTAAAAATCTTGAAGAAAGGTTACCTCTCCTCATACAAAGAGCACTGTACATCATTTTAATCAACCGAGTCAATGATGGCATAATTTGAAAGGGGAAAAACTAATGGGGCGACAGTAGCTAAGAATGGATTTCGTGGAACTACATGGGGAGGGAAGGGGGGGTGAATAGCGTGACAGCGTAGTTTAAAATCCCGATAAAAACCCAAAAATAGAGTGAAACGGCACGGTGAAAAATTCACAGACTTTTTGTTAGCGATGGTGGGAGAGGTGGGTAGTTTCGATAAAACTACGACTTCTGTGTCATACACGCTCTCACACGATTTTTTTTTGTTTGAGAAAGCGAGGGGAACTGCACGCCAACTCAAAATTTCAAGCACACCGAAACATAAAAAATTGAGCTCTAAACGTTTTTATCCTTTTTTTTCTTCCGAACCGTGAGAGTCGTGTAGGTGCTTTGCATTGAGTTGAGAAACGGGAGGGAGAGCAAATTGGAGGAGCCTATGATTTTTTTTTTTTCTTCGACCCACCACTGATTGGAAAGTTTGATAGTGTCATCACTGTTTATCGTCATCATTACCACGCCCACAGGACAGGAAATTCAAAAGAGAGGGGCAGGGGGGAAAAACTGCAAAATATTGACTCACTGATGCGATGTCACGTTGAAAAATAAATTCGAATATTGGGGCGCCGAATCCTCTGGACCGTGAGGGGCAGGAAATCCTAGGACGAGCATCACCGGTTTGCGGCTGAAGTATTGTTTGGATTGTCTCAGGAATGTTACGGAGTCATTGGCAATAAGATCTGGGTAGTAATCCTGAAACAAACGCAATAAAAAGTTCGTAAACAACACAATTTCGTGTGAATGTTTTCAAAGGTTATTTGCGCAGATAGCCAAGCAGAGCCAGTTAAGACAAAAATAGCAAGAGATAAATCCACAGCAAGCAATCAATAATTTTCCACGTCATTTTGTTTATTTTTAACTTTTTTTAATTATTAATTCGTCTATAAGGATTCAGTTCTCTAAATAGCGTGAAAAGGTTAATGACGATTAACGCGTCCTCACCATCTCTCTAAAATTAAAAAATGCAATTGACGAACAACATAACCGACAGACCTCTTTTCCTGGAATCTGTCGTGCATCCCCGTCACCAAATTAAAACTCTTCGCTAATGATATTATTTTTCGTTACGTAAACGGTTTACGGGTTTAAAAGGCCATAACATTATAAAGGCGATCGTTAAAAGCGGTTCAGAAATAGCACGGGGTGCGATTCCTCCCCCTCCCCTCACCATGGGGTTATTTATTACATAGAATAGACATTAATAAAATGATTCTATAACATACTACGTTATACACAACAATGCACTCACCTTGAAGTAATCGTCGCCGTGCTTGATTTTCTTTCCGTTCAAATTAACGGAATAATTGTAGTAGCGTGAATTCATGATGAGACCACCCCATTCTCGCCATCCCGGCGGAATGTAACTGCCGTTGTATTTGTTCAAATATTTCCCGAAGTAACCTTCAAAAAAACAAAAAGAAAGAGAAGGGAAGAATTTAGCGTGACTCTCCTTGTAAAAACTACATGCCAATTAAAAAAAAACAAAAAAAGTTGTGTGACAAATGAGCAAAGAGTCTCGAAGTTTTTCTACTTTTCTGAGCATTCAGCTAAGTCACGAAATACTTCTTCGTTTAAAATAGATTTGTGGTGAGAGGGAGCGCAATTTCAAGGAGGACCAAATAGAAGTTTCTTGTGTGGAATATGAGCTCTAAAACTTCACTTCTACAACTTTTTTAAAAGAAGAAAGATTTATGGACGTATAAGGTTGATGGCTGGAAAGGGGTAAGATTCTGGTGAAGATTGAAAGGCTTTTGCCCTGCATCAAAATCGAATACAGTTTTTTTTTAAAAAGTTGGATTAAAAGTCTCGATCCATCATTTAGAAAAAAAAGTGCACAGATGGTGATGAGGGGAACGGTTCCCGAGATAGTATCTTCAAGCATAGCAGCTTATTATCTACAGGACGGAAATGATTAAATAAGTACAGCCTCTAAAAAGTCCTTAGTTGGAGAGTACTAACAAGATTGTTGTCTGATTTCCTCTTTTTTCTCATGATTGCCAGAAGAACGCTACTGAGATACAGAAGGGGTACAAAACACACTTTTTTTTCCATGTGATATACACAGTCAATAGGCACGCAGGTATAGGTGGGAAAACTCAACCAAATTGTTACAAGGCTTATAAAAAGCAGCTGGGTAAGCAGAGGAAAAGGGTGAGTGAGGGAGGGTAAAATGATGCTTCCCAAAAATAAAATAATGTTAAATTATAATACATTCTATTTAATAAAAAACAAAGCCCACATTGACCCCTGCATTGTTTCAGAAGCTTCAGCTAAGACTTGCGGGAGGAGTGTGGGGAGAGAAGGTTCTCATTATCCCATTAACGCCTACCTGACTCAAGTCATGCCGGCTATAATACGTTCAGGGTTTCCCTTCTCGACTTGTTCACTTTCATCATTCCTTTCACTTTATACTTGCGTTTGAAACGCCTAAAAACTTACGTTAAAATACACAGGCAGCTATACTACGGACGAGAGAGATGACCCAAGTGAATTACGTGAAACTTTCTTGTTCTACACTAGAAAAGGACCGCCTCCTGGTTGTTATAAGAAGTTTTAAAAAAGTAAAGAAAAAAGAATAATTGGAGAAAGATAGAGCGAGAGAGAAAGAGTGTGAGAGAGAAAAGAAAGAAATTGAATGAGGACCTCAACTTTTTCGGCACGTAGAAGGGCGATTTTATGAGATTAATCCAATCTACGATCACTACCTACCTACGAATCCATGGGCATAGTAAAAGTTTCTCTGATGAGGAGGCACAAACTTAGGGTGACTAAAAGTAAAAATGGTTTCCGAGGACCAGGGCAACTAGGGAGGGACAAACTTTGGGGGGCGGATTTTTTTTTTTTTTTTCGACGGATATTAGTATTATATCAATACAAAACCAAAGAGCCTCACGTATCAACTACGACGACATTATAAAAGTATTTGCATCAAAAAAAGCTCGCAAAATAAACTTCGATAAATAATGCAAAACTTTCCTGACTTTTTGTCTCCCGCATAAAAGTACATTCCTGTCTAAAACGAACGTGTCAAAAGAAAACTATTTAGAGACCAAGCAAGATCCTAAGGAAGGGTTACACCCAACTTGTATTAACCCTACCACCGATTCGAAAGTGATTGAAGGTGACTATCACAGGATTTGGGAACCCTCTGGTGATGAGGAGGGGGGGGGGTAAAGGCGGCAAAATAGAGCTTGCCCCCCCCCCTCAGAAAATCCCTAGTTTCGGGCCTGCGGAGGACGCCTGGCACGAAAAAGTAAACGCGTAAAAACAAGTCAACTAACTGCTAATCGTCAATCAGTTTGATGTTGGGGATTTGAGGATTTTCTATAGGGAATCAAGCTCGATTATGAAAGCAATGCAAAGACAACGTCTTCAGTGGCGAAACCATTGGCGGATTAAAGAAGGGGGGGGGGCTATAGGGACTTAGCCCTCCCCCAAATGTTTATTCTCAAGCGCCTTTTCCAAAAACTGTCAAATTGACAGCTGTTTTTAACGCCGAAAACGACAGTGTCTATAGGGTGACATTGCCAGTGTTTCGAGAAGGAAATTTACAGTTTCCAGAACGAAATTGACAGTTTTGAACAACGATATTGATAGTTTCTAGAACTCTGGTGCAAAACCTCGTAATCAAGGTTTGGGATACCTATTTGTTATGTTGGAGGAAATTGAGGTTCCAAGTCAAAATTGCAAGTTCCTGAGGCAAAATTGACATGTTGTAAGTCGAAATTGACAGTTTGAAGTATGACAATCACAGTTTTGAATGTTGAAATTGACTGTAATACAACGGGGCTTTCATCCAACTACCATAAGGTGTCGCAGACGAGGGCGAGAGCACATTCTTTACTTTTTTACATGTAATTTATCATTTTTACTGAAATTGACAGGCTCTAGGGTGGAATTGGCGAATTCGAAGACGAAATTGACAGTTTATAGGATGAAATTAGGAGTTTTAGGACGACATTGATAGTTCTCACAACGAAATTTACAATTTCCTGGACGAAATGGACAGTTTCAGAAAGGAATTGGCTGTTTCCCGAACAAATGCAAGTTGATAGTTTCCAGGACGAAATTGACAGTTTTGAATGAAATTGACAGTTTGTAGGACGAAATTGGCAGTTTCAGGACGACACGACTGGTGACGAAAGTGAACGTTTCGTGGACGGCATTGACAATACTAGGAAGAAATTGACAGTTTAAAAGACGAAACTAACAGTTTCCAGGACGAAATTCACGGTTTGAAGAACAAAATTGACAGTTTCCAGGACGAAATCGTTAGATTTGAACTTTTACTTGACAGTTTACAGTGCGAAATTGACAGTTTTGAACGACAAAATTGACAGTTTCTAGTACTCGACTGTTTCCGGTGAAGGGGCTTAAAAACCGTCAGTTCCCAAAATCCCATGACAGTTTCTAGGAAGAAATTGGCTGACTCGAGGACGAAATTAACAATTTGTGGAGCGAAATTGACAGTTCCCTGACCTCGACTGTTTCAGGAGAAGTGGCTGAAAAACCTCATGTTGTGAGCCCGAATGGTCTGCTGCTGAATCTCGAAATCAAGTTTTTGATCTGTCAAGAAATTGACAGATTCCAAGTCACTGTCAGTTTCTGGGGCGAAATTGAGAGTTTTTAAAAGACGAAATTGACAGTTTTAAGGACGAAATTGACAGCTCGACCGAAACTGACAGTTGCCAAGGGAGGAATTAAGAAACTCCGTGCGGTCTGAAACCCGAATTCTCGTCAGTGACCGAGTTTGCAATTTTTAGTGCCTGACTAGTCGTTTTGGTGATACTTAGGGTACGAATCGTCAGTTCAGATATTTTAAAGGCACGAATGGTCAATTTGCCAATTTGGCCATTATTGGAACGCGAGTGGTCGTATTTCAAGGTGCTAATCTGTTAGTACAGCCATTGTGAGGGAGAGGGAGCGTGAATTGTCAATACGACCAGCAGCCCGTTTTAGGGCTTGTCCAGTCTGTTCTAGCACTTTAAAGGGACGAATTGTCGTTGTCCCTGACGCTTTCCAAAGGGCGCGAATGACCATTTTTAGACCGAAACATTGAAGATTGAAATTTCCAAGGCGTTTGGTCCTTTCAAAGTACAAATCGTCAGTTCAGCCATTTTCAATGTCCCGGAATGGCTTATTTGGCCATTTTCAAGGTACGAGTCGTCATTTCAGGCATTTCCAAGGCGCAAACTATTAGTTCTGCTATTTTTAGGGCACAAATCGTCTGCATTTTTAGCCATTTTCTAGGCTCAGATTTTATGGCTCAGTTTGTCCATTTTTGCACTACGAATAGTAAGTTTCGCCATTTCACTGGCACGAATTTGCACATTTAGCCATTTTTAGGGCGTGATTTGCCAATCAAGCAATTTTATAGCAATTTATAGTTTCAAATCAAATCAAAAAGTTTATCCAGTCCATGAGGGGTAGTGATGTGCAAGAATGGTCTTGGTTCTTGCAGTCTCGCAAGACTCTTGCAGCAAGAACAAGACCAAGACCAAGACTTGGTTGTGGATGCAAGACCAAGACCAAGACTTACCTTGCAAGAACAAGACGTCCTGCAAGACTCCGGGAATGTGTCTTGCGCAAGAACAGGAGTCTTGTGCAAGACTCTTGCAATTCTTGCAAAAAAAAGATCGGAATGATTTTCAAGAAAAGCTAGCGTATGACGGGAAAAGGGAGAGGGCTCTGAAGACGCTTATTCGGTAAAAAGCGCACTCACAGACAAAAAAGGTTGTATCCTTCTCCGCCACTCTTCATCATCGTCTTATTTTTTATTTTTTCTGGTTTCCTCTTTTTCCGTACTGCTTTGCTAAGTCGTTCTTTCCGCGTGGCGTTCAAGTTTTCGGTGAAACGTGAAGGTAAAATTAGTGCTACCAAAGAAGAACCACCCGCTATTTGAACATCGAGAAGTAAATTTAAATAAATTTGAAACTACTCCAATTGTAAGTGAAAGATATGAACAGAAGCGTGGAATCTGCAAACTGTTTTTCTCGAGGAGAGAAGTGGAAATGAATGAAAAATCTCAACACTTCGGACGGGATTCGAAAGGCACATTCTCTCTTTTCATAAAAGCGATTCGCGATCCTCAATAATTATAGCCTTCAAAGGCGGATATTTAGTAAAATTGGGTGGAGGGGCATAGCTGTCTGTGCATGCGATCATTCGACAACGAAACAGTTAATTTCGAAGCTCAATAATCTGTCTGTGGCACGAATCGTCAATTTTCAAAGGGTGAAGGCTCAATTTGGCAATTTTTGACGCGCGAATTGTCGGATTCGCTAATTTCAGGACAGGAATCATATATTTAGGTCTTTTCAAAGCGGTAATCGTCAGTTTAACTCTTTATAGGCCACATTTATGTGGTCATTGTTTGTCATTGGCTGTAATTCACAGTGATTACAATAATTACTCAATTAGTAATGCAAATTATACCTAAAAGTAAAAAAAGTTGCTAATTCATGGATAAAATTGAGGCAAATCGCTAATTAGCGGCTGAAATCAGGAAAAACACGAATTCACTCAAAATGTAGATAAATCGCTAATTGAAAACAAATCGCTAATTCGCGGCTTAAACGGGGAAAAATCGGTAATTCACCGAAAAAATTGAAGAAGTGATGACGTGTGGAAAAAACGTAATTCGCGGTTAAAATAGAGAAAACGCCCATTTGCGGCTTCTGAAGGTAACTTCGTGGCTGAAATTGAAAAAAATCTTTAATTCACGGCTATATGAGGATAATGCGCTAATTTGGGGATAAAATTAAGAAAAAACGTTAATTCGAAGCGAAAATTGGGAAACAAATCTCTCATTGACGGCTCGCTAGAAGACTAATATATTACGTAAAACGCTAATTCACGGCTGAAATAAAGAAAAATGGCTATTTATGGGGTTAAATTGAGAACATTTTGCTGTTTCACAGAATTAAATTGAGTAAATGGCAAGTCGCGGTTTTGGACACAACTTTATGTGACTGAAATGAGAAAACATAGCGCCAATTCACGGCGCACGGCAGTAGCGGCTCAAATCAGGAAAAAACGAATTCAATGTAAGAAAAATCTCTAATTCACGACTGAAATGGAGACAAATCGCTAATTCACTGATATAATTGAAACGCTAAGTCGCCTAAGTCGCGTCTCCTGAAGGCAACTTGACGGAGACATTGGTATAAGATTCGCGCGAGAGCGCCAAATGTCTAAGACCGGCACAGCAGTGAGCTACCTCAGGGCACATTTTTTGTGATAACGGAAAACGATATTATACCGCAAAACCCAACTTCGTGATTTTGGCTACTTCAATAACCAAATTTGCCGGTTTGGCACTTTTTGTGACCAAATTTGTCGGATTTCGTAGGTCAGAAACCAATTTCGTGGGGCTGGCTCCCTAAAGACAAGCCAATTTAACGGGATTGCACACCTTTTTAAAGGTTAAATGAGCGTACTGGCTCAATTTAAAGAGAAATTTCATGACTCTGGCTGTTTTTAAAAACAAAATATCGCAGGGTCCAGACGCGGATCCAAGATTTATTCAAGGGAGAGGCTTATGAAATTGTGTCCTTCCGTAAAATTGCCACTTTTTTGAAATAGCAAAAACCCATGAAATCTGGTTTTCGACGACATTTGGTAATACGGAAAAGCAAAAATCCACGGCACAACGTGTTTGAAAGAGCAAAAACCACCAAATTTGGTGGTCGAAACGGCAAAAATCTGTAAAATTTGCGTTTAAAGCACGTAAATCCGCGAAATTATAAAGTTTTTAAAGAGTGATGAAAGTCCGGGCCTGGGGCAAGTAGACGACAAATAGATTGGAAAAAGCGCTAGTATTACGACAAAGCACTTATAGTCGTTTCTCGATGCAACTTCCCGACCAACATTGAGAAAAAAATCACTGAATATCTGCTGAGTATAGAGGCCATTTTCGGGGCTAAAATTCAGATTAAAACGCCATAATGTGCCGTTCTTGGGCCTAAACCGCGGACGAAATAGAGAAAAATAGTTAATTCACGGATATAAGTGAGAAAGGGCGCTAATTCACCTAGTTTAAAATTGAAAAAAAAAAAAAAAAAAAAATCTCGGTAGAAATCGAGGAAAATCGCGGCTAAAATGTGCAAAAAGAGCTAATTCATGGATGCACTTGAGAATAATACTGATTCACGGCTAAAACTTAGAAAAACCACTGATTACCGACTAAAATGTAGGAAACGCGCTTAATTTGCGGCTAAAATTAAAAAAATAATTATGTAATTCATAGCTAAAAATGAGAAAAATTGCTAATTCGCAGTTGAAATCTAGGAAAAGCTCTAATTCGCGGATAAAATGTAGAAAAAGCGCCAATGCGCGGATAAAAATAAAAACAACTGTAATTTGGCTTCTTCATAGGCAACTTCAAGGCTAAAATTGTGAAAAAGCGTAAATTCATAACTTAAAAAACTTAATTCGAAAAAAAGGCTTATTTACGGTTAAAATTTTATATAAAAACTGCTAATTCGTAGTTAAAAATGAAAAAAAAATGTGATAATTCGGGGCTAAAATTTAGAAAAATTGAGAAAATTCGCTAATTCACGGGCGCCGTATTCTAAAAGGGTGCGTCTAGAAAAATGGCGGGGGGGGGGGACGAGAAAAAGTGACCTAAAGAAACGCATTTGATTTATGAATAGTTCAAAACCATAAAATTCGAAATAAATTAGTTAGAAAGAAGCGGTCGGATTGTCTAGACATTTACCGAAGCCAGGGCGCATGTGCAATTAGCAAATTTTGTCCACTTTAGCTTAATCATAGCCGGAAATTAGCGTTTATCTTGATCTCAGCCACGCGAATTAGTGATTTTTCTCAAATTGGCCGCAAATTAGCGGCGTATAAACTGTTTTTGTACCACATTATCTTATTTTTCTTTCAGCTATGGATTAGCGCATTTTCTCAGTTTTAGTACCGAAGTTGCCTTAAAAGACACGGATATATATCTATTCCTAAATCAACTTCTTTTCAGTTTTGTCCGCGAATTAGGATTGTCCTGGTTTTAGCCCCTACTTTTTGTCCATTTCATAAGCTAATCATATTATAATTATTATTGTATTACAATTATAACGATTTTTCTCTATCAGTTATTTAACCAGAGATTTCCTGAATTTTGCCATGGATTAGCGTTTGTCCCAATTTTAGCTGCTAATTAGCCATTATTCTTCTAAATTTCAGTCGTGAATTAGTGTTTTTCAAAAATTTAGCTCCCAATTAGCAGCTTTTCTCTTTTGTATTCGCGGATGGGCGATTTTTTGAAATTTAAGTTGCAAATTTTAGCCCCAAATCAGTTTTTTCAAAACACGAATTTCACTACAAAAATCACTAATTCACCGATAAAATTAAGAAGCGCTGAAGTGAGGAAAACCGCTAATTCACAGTCTAAATGTAGAAAAAGTAAATTCGCGGCTTCTGAAAGTAACTTCGTGCCAGAAAGGCGAAAAAATCGCTACTACACGGCCAAATTCAGAATAAGCGTTAGGTAATTTGCGTCGAAGATTGGGGAAAAACTCTAATTTGCGGCTAAAATAAAGAAAAATGGTCTTATTGGAGGGTTAAATTGAGAAAATTTGTTAATTCCCAGAAAATGGCAAGCCGTGGTTACATGGCCAAATAGGGAAAAGCGCTAATTTACGGAAAAAATTGAAGAAAATTGCTAACTGTCGTCTAAAATGGAAAAAAATAGCAAATTTGGGGCTAAAGTTTGAGACAAATACATAATTCACCGATGAAAATGAGAAGAAGCGCCGAAGTATACAAAAAACTGTAATTTGCGGCCGGCACTACCTGCAAAATTGGCTTTATGAGTCGAAACCCGCGAAATTAACCGCATTTGGGCTTTGAAATGGCCTAACTCGCGATATTGATTTTACACGCATCTCATTATAATATGAGCGTGTGTTATGACGGGATGTGTGAGAATATGTGCCCCATCCCCCCGCAGAGAAAACGTCAGACTACGTCCATGCCCCCCCTCCCCTCAGCATCACATGACAGCCTTCTCAGAACAACTAAAAAGGCATATTAACATGATTTTGTTTCCAACACTCGCACATCCACTACACTCACCCGTTCTGTAACCGGCGTTGCTCAAGTAAGTCGCGAAAGTTCTCGTCTCGTGCGTCGCTTGCCACTGAGCACTCGAACAGTTGCCATTATTCGTGTAGACTTCGTGATTGTGCATGTACAGGCCGGTGAGCATTGAACTTCGCGACGGACAGCACATGGGCGTTGTCGTGTAGGCGTGCCGGAACTGAGCGCCGCCGTCGCGGAGGAGACGCAGCGTTCTCGGCATAAAATTGAGCGAACCTGCGACAATCAAAGGTGAATAATAGGTACTTTAAAGAAAATGCCGAATAATTAATTTCTGCAAAGTTTTGCTTTTGACTTGAATCGAAGTACAAAACACCGCAATTGCATGTACAATAGAGGGCCGCCCTCGCGGGGCCCCTAGGCGAGAACTATCGGGGGGCCCCCTAGCAGCCGGAGGAGTCGCGGATTCAGGTTTTGCTTAAAAGGCAGGGGTTTCAGAAATTGCATGCTTTGCTCTACAAAAAAAACCTGGCTTGATAGCCACTCGCATCCTTCAAATAGCTAAACTTAGGTATTTCCACAAAAAACGGATAAGCTGACTACAGCCGCACCAAAAAATGAAGATTTTTCGCGCCTTAGAAATGACTAAC
Organism: Corythucha ciliata; assembly: GCA_038030265.1. Lineage (NCBI taxonomy): Eukaryota > Metazoa > Arthropoda > Insecta > Hemiptera > Tingidae > Corythucha > Corythucha ciliata. Next base: position 41,130,558 of record CM075941.1, read on the forward strand.
CTTACTATTTACGACCTAAAAATGGCAAAACTGGCGATTGTCACTCTAATAGTAGCCAAACTGACTTCTCGTGCCTTATAAATTGCTAGACGTACGATTAGGGAGCCATGAAAATACCTGAAAAGTACATGATTCGCGCCCTAAAAATGGCTAAATCGACCATTCGCGCACGAAAAGTGGCCTTGGCTTTCTGGATACTTGGCGTCCGAAAAACAGCTAAATTAGCTCCACACACTCTAAAAATGGCTAAAAACTGACGATTCACACCCTTAAAATGCCTATACAGATGACTCCCGCCATGAAAATGGCAAAAGCGCGCCAAGAATGGCCAAAACTGAGCACTCCCGCCTTTACTTCGCCACCGGAAATTTGCAAAAATTGACTCTATACGCCCTAAAAATAGATTTGTGCTCTAAAAATAGATTTGTGCCCTAAAAGTATCAACACCGGTTGTGTTTTACTCGCTGAGTCGTTTGAAAATGATGGCGTTGCCCAAACCGCGGGTCACGATAGTTCAAATAAAACAAGTTGGAGAAGATTTTTCATTTCTTTGCCTTCATTATGAAAATTCTACAACCCCAAGACAGTTACAACGTACAAAAAGATCCAAAAAGCCCCCCAAAACAGACTATTTGTCAATAAAATTAATGATGTTAAAAACATGGCGATTCAGTCAAATTGCGGGATTTTTTTTTGCGATTAATAGCCGATTAAACCGAACAGTACCTATTTTGCACTTTTATGGACAGGTAATTTCGCTAGTCCGGCCAATGAAATTACCTGTCTGTTCGGCTCTGTAGCCGTCAAAAGTGCCCCAAATAAGCGGCTGAAACGAAGGACTGGGACGGGGAATGTTCACAAACTTGGCCGGGACACGATCAATTTAATCGAAAGTGGAAAATTGTCGAACTGCAGAAGCAGACTGCAAGCACAGTAAGAGTGGCCTCCATTGAGACCAGTGGCGTAGGTAGGAATTTGTCCGGGGGGGGGGGTGGATCAGATTGAAAACTCGTAAGAGTGACGGGAGGGTGGTAATTTCACATTTTAGTCATCATTCCACCCAGCCAGCACACTCTTGAATCTGGACATCTTGCTGGCCTCATCATAGCCACAATCTCTCAGTAAGGGCGATTTTTGGACTCTACCCTCAGATTAGCGTTTTTCTCAATTTCAGCCGCATATTAGCGGCTTTGCCCCACCCCCTCCCATAGCCATGAATTTGCGCATTTTCTCAACTTTAGCAGCAAAGTATCGTTTTTATCCCGTGAGCGATGTTTCTTAATTATCCACGAGTTTTGGCATTTTCCTCAATTTTAGCAGCATATTACCGATTTTTTTACCAGGGGGTTAGCACTTTTCTCAGTTTCAGCTGGAAATTAACGTTTTTCTTAAGTGTTTTCCTCAATATTAGCCGCAAAATGGGGGGACTCTTCACGAATTAGGATATTTTTGGTTCACCATACGCAATGCATGAGCGATTTATCTCAGTTTACTCGCGAATTAGCGGTTTCTTCGCCTATTTCCATAAATTGGCACTTTTTTTCAATTTCAGCCTGAAAAGTTGCCTTCAGAATCCGCAAATTGGCGTATATTCAGTTTTTGGCGCAAATTACAATTTTTCTCAATTTCAACTACGAATTAGCGCTTTTTTTAAATTCTAGCGGCGACGCGTCGTAGCGTTCAAACCTGTGAATTAGCGAACTTTCTTAATTTCAGTCACAAATTGGCGTTAGGCGCAATTTTAGCTGTAAATTGGCGATTTTTTCCATTTTTAGACGCAAATTAGCAATTTTCTCAATTTTTAGGCTTGAAATTAACCTTTCTCTTCATTTTGACCAGGCTGATTATGTTATTTTCTAAATATTACCAGCAAATTAGCGGTTTTTCACATTTTACCACCGCATTAGCAAAACTATATAACTTTTATAGGTATAGATTATTGCTTCTTTTTAGTTCTAGCCGTGAATTAGCGTATTTTTTAACATTACACTATAGCCATGCGTGAATTTGCCATTTTTCTGAATTTTAGCCACAAAAATGCCTTCAGAAGGTGCGAATTTAAATTATAAATTTAATTTTTTTTTTCAAACCAAAAAATTTACATCTATCCATCCATTTTGGTCAAAAAATCATCGTTTTTAAATTATAAATTCCACGACACTTAATTCGAGAATTAGTGACGTTTCTCAATTTTAGCAGCGAATTTTCGATTTTTCTAAATTTTAGCAGCGTGGTAGCGTTTCCAACCCGTGCATTACCTACCGAGTTTTGTCAATTTTTGCCAAGAATTGGCGTTTGACTCAATTTAAGCTGCAAATTAGCAATTATTTCCATTTTTCAACTGAGAATTAGCACTTTTCCCCAATTTGAACGGAAAATTAACGTTTTTCTTAATTTTAGCTGCGCTAATTGGTGATTTTTTCAATTTTTGCCGCGAATTAGTGATTTTCTTTATTTTGTATCCGCGAATGAACGTTGATCCACAACTTTATACCTATCTGCAAATTGCAAATTGGTGATTTTTCCCAATTTCAGCTGTGAAATAGCGTTTTGCGGCCGTTCAGCATCCTATGCAGAATGGGCGATTTTACGCCATTTCAGTTGTGAATTTGCCATTTTTGTCCAATTTTAACCTGAAAGCGTCTTATTATGAAAGCGTCAATCTTATAGCGTGTTTTCTCAACTTTAACCGCGGGGTTTGCCTAAATACAAGACTTTTGCGTTGATTTCCACAATTTTTTCGAAGAATGGCCTCTTATGTACCGCGAATTAGCGATTTTTTTCTTAACTTTAGTCTGGAAGTTGCATCGCGAGACCACGAATCAGCGCTTATTAGCAGCTATAGCCACGAATATTACCGATTTTTGAGTGGGATATCTGAGTAATGCAGATATGAGTAACCCCAGAACATTCAAAGCTACCATTATCTTTCGCGAACATTCTATGAATCACTTATCTAGGACATGCCATTGATATTCATGGAAGGTTACGAATGATCGCGGAATATTCGTTTGTGAATATTGACGGGATATTGCATTTGACTCCCATTCGCGACTCCTAGGAATATTCCGGAGTGAATTTTGTACGATTGTATTATATCTTCCACGAATATACCAGTATCCAAAATGAATATATGTATATTGCACTTTCCTTGAATACTTGTGTGTTTGTTGGGTAGCTCGAGGGGGGGGGGATCTGTCCCCAATACCCCCCCCCCCCGTACCCACGACCATGATTGAGACACGCCGTTCCTGGGGCCGAAGTTGTAACACGTTCAAGTTTCGTACCGAGAGATCCTTCAAGACCCCAATTTATTGGACTTAACTCTTTAAAATAGCAATTGTGGAGTGGGGGGGGGGATCCGTCTCAATTGAATAAACAAGATCTGTGGGTTCAGCTCTTTCAAATATCAATTTCGAGGGTTTGGCTTAACCGACAAGCCAATTTCGTAATTATGTCTTCTTCAAAAGACAATTTCGCGAGGTTTCCCTCATTCGAAAAAGCAATTTCGCAGGATCTTTAAAAGTCGAATTTCCAGGATTTGCCCCTTTAAAGCGTCAATTGGGCAGATTTCTCTTCTTTTAAAAACCACGGTTTGGTCCACTTTAGCAACCAAATTTCTTGGACTTGGCTATTTAAAATGGACATTTCGGTTGTTTGGCTCAAATACGCCCATTTCACATGTTTCGATCTTTCAAGACCATTTTTTGTGGATAAGGCGCCTTCAAAGCCAATTTCGCGGATGTTCATGATTGGAAAATCCAATTTTGTGGGGCTGAATTCTTCAAAAACCAAATTATTCGGATTTTTAGCTCTGTAAAACCCAAATTTCCCGGATTTTCTCTCCATTAAAAATCATTATTTTCTGGGCTTGGGCATTTTAGAACACGATTTTCAATCGTTTCAACAGAAGTGCCTCAAAATTGTAAAAATTAAGCCGAGTGTAACTCCTGAACTATTATTTTGTAATTATTTTTGTTCCAAGCCCCCCCCCCCCATGGATCGGGCCTCCAGGCGATCGCCTACCCTGCCTACCCCCTAAAAACGGCCCTGGGGTGGGGGGGGGACCCACAGTCGAGTATAGGCACAAAATTGAGAGCATTCAGCCTAAAAATGGCGGTAATAAGTGTCACTGAGTTTTTGAATTGTTGCATTATCGAGATTATTTTACCCGTCTTTTTATTTAAATAAAATGGGAGACCCCCGTGGGAAAGAATAAGTATAAAGTGCTGATCTTTTCGAACTTTTACACTCTACCCCGCTCGGCAGAAGTTATAGCTGCTGATATTATTACTTTTATTTATTTTATAAAATTTTATTCTCTAGACCAACTAATTTATACTTATTGGAAAGGGAAATGGATTGTTTCACGAGGGATTTTGTTATATTCTCGAAGTAATGAGTCCGAGACATCCTCCGGTTAAACTTTTTTTTTTTACTATTATAAGACGATTTTTCGGCCTAATTTTCTCTGGCATGGGTCACGCATGACAAAGTACAATCCAAAGCTCAGAAAACTCACAACTGGGGGGGGGGGGCTTTTATTTTATCTTCAAATATATTGTGTTCGGAAACCCCTCATCCCACCCCCTCCTCATCCAACAAACTCAACAGGCTTTAATCTCATGAGCCCCAACAAGCCTGTTTGAAAAGCCGTGTGTGAATAATTCTGAAGCGGAAGTGGAAGGATTCAATTTTACTTTAACTAAATCTTTATAAGCGGATGGGATCCTCCATAAAATCGTCAGTTAGATAGAACAAGAAGCATATACCGACGATTTTGGTGGGGACGAGGAATCGGTGTTGAGAGGGCGAGAAAAAATAAATTAATTGTAAAGAGTCATTTCCTTATCTTAGCAACCTCGTTTTGGTTGTATACAACGAGAGATATATAATGCTGAGTTGTCCTACAAAATGATCTCAATTGCCCGAATTACCTGACCCTCAGGAATTTACTGGTACATATATATACACACATATGTAAATCACTCTTTGAGGCCAGTCTTTTCATTCCCTACTACATACCAGCATCTGCAATAGTCGCCCTTTACTGCTCCTTTTTTTCGCACAATTAGTGTGCTTTTCTCCGACTCCTTCCTCTTCTTCAAGTTTTTTTTCTTTTTCGTTAATTCGCAGCTGCTGCGTGTTACATCTGGGATTAATATTATTTAACACACCCGACACCCTTTCCACCACCGTCGCGATGGATGCAGGACAGAAGTCCAGAGCGGGGGGGGGGCATTGTGTTACCCCCTCGTAATTTCTTTACAATAGCTCAATACGATCCACTGGCTTTAGCGTCAATCAAACAGTTGCGATCCTTTTGTCCTCATCGGCTTACTCATTCGAATAACGCCCATATTCAAAAAATGTTAGTTGGGTGGTCCCATAATGGGTCGAACTCCTTTAGGTATCTTCGTTAATTGTTACTAATTCACACTCCCCCTAGTCACTCACTATCACTCATTAATTGCAGTCCGAAAGTCAAGGATTTCGAACATTTACGTACGCCCCAATCCCCCAAAGCTCCCCCCGAAGGACCCAAAGGATGACTCAAAGTGGTCCTTGTATCAGAGAAGAGAACACAGTTATTATCTAGTCCTATTTAGAATGCCGAGCATCATTCGCTAAGAAATAAACTCAGAGAAATAAAGGATGACTCAAAGTGGTCCTTGTATCAGAGAAGAAAACACAGTTATTATCTAGTCCTATTTAGAATGCCGAGCATCATTCGCTAAGAAATAAACTCGCGAGACGCCTTTTCCTCAATTCTTCACGAACCAAAAATCGTCATTCAAAAGTTAGATTTTTTACGTTTCCGTTGATTCTCTAAAGTATTTAGAAGTGCTCGACGCACGACACGTACGTTTCGACGTTCTTATTTCTTTTATTCAACCTTAAGCGATATCCAAGGTCCGGAATTGTAAACTGGAATGAGCGTCAATGCGTTAAAAACGCTCGTGTTAAGAAAAAAAGAAACTATAAACGGTATGTGGAAAGTAAAGTTAAAATTGTTCAAATTACAAAAAAAAATTGCCTCACCTAGTTCAACATCTTGGTCATCCGTCATAATTAAAACAATATTCGGTCGCCTCTCCTTCGGCTGCGAAAGAAATTGCCGCCGGCTTTTAGCAATTCGCACTGCACTGCCGCCGCCGGCACCTTCACTCGCACGCACTGCCGTGATTTCCGCTATAAAAGCGATAACTACCGCCGCGGGAAGGAACCGTAAACATGGCACGGCCGTCCACCGCATCACTAACTTTTTACTCTCACTGAATCAGTTTCTCGTTGAAGAAAAAAAAAAAAATCCTATCCCCCCAGGGGGAACACGCAGGTTTTCATTTTTTTTTTTTTAAGAGGGGGGTCTCGACACAGTTGTAGATAGGAAATAATGACACGGTTGGAGGCGGTACCGGGGGAGGGAGGATTGTGGCGTCCCTCAAGTTTCTTATTTTTTTTTTTTCTCGTATGAAATCGTTTTTCCGCGTCCCTGAAAGACCTGTCTGGTTCACCAGCGATAGACTGAAGAGATGCGGCGGCCTCCGGGCGGCTGATGACGGAGAGTATGAGTGGGTCGACCAGACTACCCCCCTAGAGTCTCATGATCGCGCGAAATTTGTCTGCCCCCCATAGAGTGGTTGAAGAGGAAGGAGAGGAGGTGGAGGAAGACGACGACCCCGGAATAAGGAGGGAATCCACAATCCAAACCACTTGTTCGACCCGCTCGTATACTCTTTTATTGGTGGGGGGGGGGGGGTTGGAGAGAGAGCTTTTTCGTCCTCGCGTGTCGTCCCACCAACTTCCCGTCCGGACTGCAACGCCTCGATGCCTTTTTTTCTTCTGCTCCTCAAGTTCTTGGCCCCCAAGCATTCACTCTCTTCTTGGAGTTCTTGGTGTGCAAGAGAGAGAGAGAGAGTGATTGAGAGAGTAAAGATGAAAGAGAAGGATATCCCAGAACCGCCTTTTTCTACGCCCTCACCAACGTTTGCACTTCTGTGCTGAGTGGTGGGGGAGTGGAAGGTTCACCTCTTGATAACCATAAAATCAAAGTTGATGGGAGTGGGGGGGGGGCGCCTACCTGTTAAAAGAATTAGAAAAAACACCACCGCCCAACGACCCCTTCACAACCACACATTGTTAAACTTCAGATCTGTCTCATTCACACCTTTTCCAGTTTTACCCCTCGGGCTTTAAACCGACAATTTACCCCCGCCTCACACAACCGAGACATTTTTTTCCCCCTTTTTTTAAATGTTCAAACTTTCGTTTCTATTTTCGAGTGGTGGCGCCCGAGCTTAATTATATAATTTGGCCCGACTCTCTTTCAAAACCACTCACGTACTCACGTCAGACGCCCGCCGTACAGTAGGGGTGGCCAACCCAAGGCCGAGACTTTCACAATGGCCCGCCCGTGGCCTGCGCAGTGGTAAATTATCATTTTTAATCTTAGATTTTGGAGCCCCACGGATTTTTATGCAAATGGAAAACGCTACAATTCGCGTCTACTCTTGAGAAGGCGCGCGACATATGCTATTCTTGGGGCAAGTAAGAGCAGTGGCGTAGGTAGGAATTTATCCTAGGGGCGGATCAGATTGAAATCTCGCAATGGGTGGGGAGGGGGTAATTTTACAGTTTAGCAGTCACTCCGCCTTCTTCAATCTCCACCACTTGAATCACAATCTTTAATCTACCGGACATCTTGCTGGCCCCATCATATAGCCTTGCCCGAGATCAAAATTAATATTAACCCCTAATTCATCCCAATTCATTCCAGAATTTTCTTTTCGATAAATCCTTCCCTGTTTATGGAATGAGTACATGAGTAGAGTAGGTAGAGGCTAGTCCGCTAGTCCCACGAAGTCCTCCGGGTACAGATCGACAAAGTGATACGAGTACAAACGTAAAATGCTCACTTTTAACCAATCTAAGGGACAGTGGTGGCCATTCAACGATTTTGAGGAGGACACCGCGTACATTGGTCAATTGAGCATTCTTCACGGGACTCATACTGGCCAAAATTGAAATACTCATAGAGTAAATGACCCTAAAAATCTCTGTTAAGGGCGATTTTTGGACTTTACCCGACAATTAGCGCTTTTCCCAATTTTGGCCGCGTGTATAGTTCTTCTCAATTTCAGCCGTGGATTAGCGGCTTTGCCCCACCCCCTCCCATAACCATGAATTTGCGCATTTTCTCAACCTTAGCAGCAAAGTATCGTTTTTATCCCGTGAGCGATGTGTCTTAATTTTCCACGAGTTTTGGCGTTTTCCTCAATTTTTGCAGCAAATTAGCGATTTTTAATTTTTTTTTTTTAGCAGGGGATTAGCACTTTTCGAAGTTTTAGCTGAAAATTAGCGTTTTTCCTGAGTGTTTTCCTCAATATCAGCCGCAAAATAGGGGGGGGGGGCTTTTCAAGAATTAGGATTTTTTGGTTCACCATACGAAATGCATTATTAGAGAATTAGCAGTTTTTTCGCCCATTGCCATAAATTGGCGCTATTTCTTAATTTCAGCCTCCAAAGTTGCCTTCAGAAGCCACGAAATTGGCGTATATTCATTTTTGACGCAAATTAAAATTTTTCTCAATTTTAGCCACGAATTAGCGCTTTTTCTTAATTTTAGTAGTGTTTCAACCATGTGAATTAGAGAATTTTCTTAATTTCAGTCACAAATTGGCGTTTGTCGCAATTTTAGCTGTAAATTGGCGATTTTTCCCATTCCGCGAATAAGCATTTATTCCATTTTTCATACGGGAATGGGCGATTTTCGGCATTTCAGTTGTGAATTTGCCATTTTTGAACAATTTTAACCTGAAAGCGTATTTTTTTTGGCAATAGTACAGCGTGTTTTTTCCATTTTAACCGTTGAGTTGGCCCAAAAGCAACACTTTTGCGTTGATTTCCACAATTTATTCGCAGAATGGCCTCCATGCACAGTGAATCGGCGATTTTTTCTCAATTTTAGTCTGGAATTTGCATCGCGAGACCACGAATCAGCTCTTTTTCGCAGTTATATACCCTAATACTAGCGATTTTTTTCAATTTTTTAGTCGCGTCAGCAAGTGGAAAATTGCCGATCAGCACTTTACTGAACTTAAGGATCTAACGAAACTAGGGAAACGGTTTTTTTTTTTTTTTTTAGCCGCGAATTTTCCTCAAGAGAGTACAGATTTTCTCAGTTTGAGCCACCAGAATAGCGCTTTCGGGGGCTCAATCGAATATTCAGCCCACACTCTTTGCTGTTATCACTTACAAAGTTATATTCCCCAGGTAGGATAGACTGAAATTCGTAGAAAGGAGCCAAATCTCTGTCCAACCGTCCGACCTCTTCAGTCTTCACACACCTACATCTATGGATAACCTAAAAATCCTCATTCCCAAATTTTGAGCTTTTCGGTCAAACCCCCCCCCCCTCTCTCTTACCACTACCTTGGTACGCTACTGCGTGGGGTCTGAAGTCCAAGGAAGCAGCTGGACGTACGCGGACCTTTTCTGGCTGCTTGAAGTCGAGAAAATCGGCTAAACCTAACTTCAATGTGAAACGCTCATTTTTGGATATTTTATGGGGCTTCTATAAGAGCGCTGGTACTAATGGCCCTTCGTTCGTATACTTGTAGGTCCGGGGGGGGGGATCTATCCCCCCATATCCCCCCGCCGTACCTACGCCCCTGAGTAAGGCGATAAAAGTTTGGAAAGTGCTAATATTCGTGCCCACCAGGGGCGTAGGTACGGGGTGGATATGGGGAATAGATCCCCCCTCGTAGAGCTACAAGAATACGAACGAAGTGCTAATTCTCTGCTTAGGATTATGTTCAACGGAGAATTTTGTATTTAGGGTTATGGAAATTTTGGTGTTTGAGGATTGATGATTCAGGGATTGTGTGGAGGACCACACGATACTTCCATGTTCCCAATTTCGTCGTTCATCAATAATGCATAAAACAAAAATAATAATAATAATAATAATAATAAACAAGAAAACTTCCATGGCGCGCTAGTCCGCTAGTCGAAAAATGTGAAATAAAAGTCGCGCGCGCCCATGTTACCCTTTAACCAGCATGAAATCGGAGGGGTCGGAGCACTGAAAAAATTGATACGGCCTCGGAAGTTTTCTTGTTTATTTATTTATTTTGTATGCATTATTGATTAACGCCGATCCCAATCTGATCCCCCCCCCCTTGGAAAAAATTCCTACCTACGCCACTGGTGCCCATTTAATCCAGACCAAAATTGAAAGTAACGCTAATTTGGGGATGAAATTGAGATAAATGGAGAAAAATCTCTGCCTGTTTTCCATTTACATGAAATTCTGCTCAAGAGCAAAATTTATTTTAACCCGTTTTCTCCATTAACATATTTGTTTTTATTCAGAGAGGGCGAGTAGAAATGAACTGCTCTAGAGCATAATTTGATGTAAATGGAAAACGCTATCAGATTCACGGACAGAAGTGAGAAAAAGTTCTAAAATCGCTCTTTAGCGGCTAAAATCTTGAATTTACGGCTAAAGTGGAGAAAATAGATAATTCCCATAAATTGTGGGGTAGAATCGCTAATTCACCGATAAAATTGAGAAGTGCTGACGTGTGGGGAAAAACACTTATTTGCGGTAAAAATGGAGAAAACGCTAATTCGCGGGGTGGTTGTTGGTTGAACGTGAATAATATCGCTCATCCACGGCTAAATGAGAAAAATGCGCTAATTAGCGGACAAAATTCAGAAAAGGCGTTAATTCGTGGCGAAAGTTGGGAAACAAAACTCTCACTAACGGCTCTTTAAGGAGGCTGAAATTATGTAAAACGCTAATTCACTGCTAAAATAAAGAAAAATTGCCATTTATGGGGTTAAATTGAGAACATTTAGCGAAATCACAGAAATAAATTAAATAAATGACGAGTCGCGGTTTCCGGAGGCAACTTTCGTGGCTAAAATTAGAAAATGTGTAAAGCGGTAGTTCACGGGTGATATCGCTCATTAGCGGCTAATATCGCATGAAAAACACAAATTGAAAAACACAAAAAACACAAAACACAAATCATTGCAAGAAAAACTGCTAATTCACGGTTAAAATAGAGATAAATAGCTAACTCGCGGTTAAAATGGAGACAAATCGCTAATTCACCAATGAAATTAAGAAGAAGTGATGAAGTGTGGAAAAATAACGCTAACACATGGCTCCTGAAGGCAAATTCACGGGGGCGTTGGTGAAAGATTCCGGCACTGCAATGAGCTGCCCCAGGGCACATTTTTGTTCAAATGGAAAACGCTATTACACTGTGGTCTGTGGTTAACTAATGTTGTTGAACTTATTGAACAAACCCCCCCCCCCTCCACCAGTGCGTTTCATTCCGAGCGCCACGGACAAGAGTTGTGTTCGATGGTGGTGCGGGGCGGGGGGCGAGGATGGGTGGCTCGCCTGAGTTCTTCCAACCAGGTTTTTGGCCCACGACAAAAAAAGGTTGGCCGGCGCGCTCTCTCTCTCTCTCTTTCTCTCTCTCTTTTTTCCCCTCATTTCATACTTCGTGCTCGTTCACGCATCGCCAGGAACACTCATACGAAGCCGCTAAACTTTAGCGGCTAAAGTTTACTAAAATTAAGAAAACGATAAATCGATTCTTGCGGCAACTTCGCGGCTGAATAATTAAGAAAAACGCTAAATCGTCGGTAAAATCCAATTCCACGCAATGTCTCTCTTCCCCCTCCCCTCCTGAAAAAACAATTTCGTCGGCAAAGAGCCCATCGGCGGAGTTTTTGGCTTTTTCAAAAATGAAATTTTGAGGAACTGGGCTCACACACAACCAATTTTGCGGGTCTATGGCTCCCCGAAAGAACAAAATTCCCCGGCGTCGGAGCTCATCAGAAACCAATGTCATGTGTTTGGATCACCCTAAAAAGAGCAATTTTGATCTTCGTTGCGTCAAATTTAGTTCTGTTGACCCATAGCCATAGCAGCTTGTTGTAAACTGTTTGCGTTCGCGGCTTGGAAAAAGTGACGATATTCGTGGCTAAAACAGTGAAAAAGAGCTAATTCGCCGTTGTTCTTGTTGCAACATTGAGGGGGAAAAAATCAATGACTTATCAGCGTATACGGCTAACATTTAGAAGAAGAAGAAAAAGAATAAGAAAACCGCTAATGTGTTGTTCTTGGGCCGAGTCCGGGCGGGTAAAATTGAGACAAATCACTAATTCGCGGCTAAAGTTGAGAGAAAGTGCTAATCGGCGGCTAAAACAGAGCAAAATGGCTATTTTTCCCCAGCTAAGCTCATAGTGAGAAAAATACTAATTCGCGACTTCTTGCGAAATTCGCCAATATTATAGTAGCCCGGGCCTGTGTGTGTACATCTGGCACTGGAGGTGTGGCTCAATAAAACAAATTTCGTGGGGCTGCTCACCAAAAAAAAACCAAACCAAAAAAAATAAAAAAAACAATTTCGCGTAACAAAAACAAAATTTTACGATTTTGACCGAATCAAAAAGCAATTTTGTCGGGTACATGATACATAATGGCTCATTCAAATAACCAATTTCGCAGATTTAGCTCCTTCAAACCACAAATTTCGTGGATCTATTTTAACTTTAATTTTTTGCTGCTAATTAATTGATTTTCCATTCAGTTTGAGTTGGTGAGAGGGGTTGAGCCTCCAGATGGGGGAGGGGGTAACCCTGGGGTCGTGGACATATGCTCCTCCCCCCTCTTAATTTTACCAGTGAAGACGAAATATTTCAGCGTTATAACATCCAAGGAAGGCTTATACATTAGAGAAGGGGAGGGCTCGTCTAAAATGAATATTATAGTGTTTTCCAGGAATGCAAAACAAGAACGGAGGGGGGGGGAGGGCCCTATAAATGCCTCGTGAATCACACCGTGTGTTTGCAAGAGAGTGAGGACAGAGGGGACAAATTACATTAAAACGCCCCCAGAATGCTGTGATTCAAGCGTTGTTCTACCCTTTGAGATAATACCGCACGACCGTACCTACTGCTGGTACACCATCTGAATGAATCTCTGAAAATGAACAATAGGGCATTCACTAACCCTTAGGAGAATTCCAGAGATTGTTGGTGGTATTATTGGTGGAGGGGGGGGGGAGAAGACACGACACACCTTTATAATAAATATTATCACAGAATATTTTGTTATAATAAAGATAAAAGAGGGTTTTGGGCAGGGTGGGAAAATTACAGCCCTTTGACTCTGAGTAGTAGGCACCTAATTAGTTACAAATTACTTACTAATTCCAAAAAAGGACTTATTAAGAATTACTAAATACTTTTCGCACGGCTTTCAAATGTTCAATGACACGTTCATTCCGGCGTACAAAAGAGTTAACAAACGTGCCAAACTCTTGAAAAATCCCGAAAAAAAAATACTGCCGTCATAATCAACTCGGACGACTTCCAAAAATAAGATTTTCACCAAATCATTAAGGAGGAAAAAACCTTTTTCACGCCTCGACAGCCAGGTGAATGTAAAACGCTATACTTATTAGAAAGGACCACCCGCGTCTCCTTAACACCCACAAGGCCTGTAATCCGTAGCAGGCATTTTTAAAGCTTCTTTTCGCACTAGAAGGTGTTAATGAGACATTTAAGGGAGGTACAGGTTCACCAATTGGATTTGACTGTGCCTGTAATAAGCTCATTAAATAAGTCTATTTTAAAAATGCGTATAAATACAAAATAATGATAGTAAAGGGGTGAAGAGCAGGTTAATGACACCAGTAAGGAATTCACTAGTGAAAATCCTGATTTTTATCGCCCCCCCCCCCCCGACCCATAATCACCCTGTCGTCAAACTCTGTGAGATTGGAGCCCGGTGGATTCTGAACCAAAACAAGCCACCCCCCGTCCATCAGGGTGGTCCGGGGGTCCCAGTTCGGCCAGAGTATACCTTTTTGAAGACTCCAAATTTAGCGATTTTTGGGGGGGGGAGAGGGGTGATTCTATTGCAAAATACCACGAAAGAGTTAAATAGGCAATCATTTTTTTTTTTTTTTTTTTTGGAAAGTATTTTGTCGCCTTCAGAAGTGCACCTACATGTACACACATGTTAGAGCGGGTTCATTCGGCAGGATGAAGAGATTTTTTTTTGAATGGCCAAAGGGTGTCCCCGAACCGTTTGAATTTTTCCCTCAACCTGTACCGGGGGAGGGGGGGAAGGCATCTTTTCATTCACACCGCCGATTCATTGTGTGATTCTCCAAAACCCCCCTCCTCTCTTCACCATAGAAACTTCTACAAAAATTTTAAAGCACTTAAGAAAACATGTTTTAACTTGAGAGGGTGTCAAACCAAAGATGGTTTCCCTCAATAGTTTTCTTTCACACCTTTCAGGTACTATACGACCCCGTATTATGAAGGTGTCAGTGACGGAGCATTGGGTGGAGAGGGGGGCGCGATCCATTTTTAAATGCCCCTTTCAAGTAAAAAAGAGGAGGTTTACTAAACTTTAGTCCTTAGACTTTAGTCCCAATATGTTTGAAGAGGCGAAAAAAGTACCCAGGCAGGAGAGTCCTCCTGATGTCTAGTTTGGGGGTGGCCAAAAGAATTGCTCCCTCCCCCCGTCTTTTGCTACATATTTTACAATTTTACGGGGCTGGTTTAGCTGTCATATTTTATTTATTCACAAGGGTTGATGTGAATAATAAGAGGGAGGGGATACACAGTGTTTTGGACCTTTTATGGTGAAACAAAATGTTACACAGAAATGAAGAGGCAGGGTTTACTATGTGGAGTTGTATGTATGTATAGGGTGGGCGATGAGGAAGAAGAGTCGTAAAAAAAACTCCAAGTCTGCACTTAAAGGAAAAAAAAAAGTTTTATATCCACCTACATCAATCCCTTTTACTCCCACTCACGTACGTTTAGTCGTACAGAGCCAAAAAAGACATTTCTTTAAATACAGTCTTCCAGGAAGAGCCACTTAATGATAATAAAGCTGTATTTATACGAGTGGCTTCTTTTCTTATAAAAACGACCTCCAAGTACAAAAGCACAAAATTCGCCACGAAAAAGGAATAAGCCGGGTGGAAGGGAAGGAGACGTTCTGGTAGTAAGAAACAAATAAACGCAGACAATAAGTTAAAGTAATTTACCTCTGACATGGGCATCGCCAGTCGCGGGGGGGCCAGGAGCTGCCCCTTCTCAGCAGGAAGCTGAGAGCAGCCAAACGTACTCATTGTGAAGATGAATGCTAGGTGCTTGGCGCTCGTTTCAGAACCAAGACCATTAAAAACGAGTTCAATGCTGAAATTGAGTAACTATATCCTATATTTCACTGCTAGTGAGGAAAGCGTCACGTTACGCGAGAGAAAAAGTACCTAATTTACGTCTCTCCTCGCAGTGACGTGTAATTTCGGTCACTCTGCGACGTAAAGTCAGGAAAGACCACGGTAAACATCAACAGCTTGCCGTAGTTGCCGTTATGTAAATAACCGCACTTTTTTTCGAAAATTAAGTGAAAAGTACTACATAATTTAGAGCCTTTTGGAGGCAACTTCGTGGCTAAGATGGAGAAAGTAAGCCGACCCCGAATTTCAGTAAGTCTTTAGGCGGCTAAAATTGAGAAGGCGCAGTGTGCACGCGCGGAGTGCTGTTCGTGAGGCGTAAGTGCCCGGCTAAAAGTGTAGAAAGTGCTAATAATCGTGGGCAACATTGTGAAGAATGGCTAATTCAAGGTTTCTCGATGCAACTTTCAGACCAAAATTGAGAAAAAGCCTAATTCTGGTTCGGGTCTAAAATTGAAGAATATCACGGCTAAAATTACGAAAACGCCAATTTTCGGGTTCTGAATTCACGGCAAAAACTGCTAAAAATCGGTAATTCATGGCTAAAATGATGAAAAAGTGCTAATTCACGGATAAAATTTGGGAAAATGGTTCATTGGAGGCTAATTGATAAAAATTACTAATACACCGAAATTGAGAAGAATCGCTGAAGTTGGAAGGATTGCTAAATGACGGTTCAAATGGTGAAAACGCTAATTCGTGGCGGAAAAAGCGCTAATTCACGGCCGAAATTGAGAAAAATACTTAGCTAACTCGCGCGGTAAAACGCTACTTTGCTGATAAAATTGAGATAAAGCGCTTAATTCGATGATAAAGTATATAAAAAACAGTAATTCGCAGTGACCTGATAGCTCACCAATGAATTTGATAAAAGCGCTATAATTCCACAGACAAAACGTGGAAATAAAAGCACAAAATCACGGCTAAAATTACGAAAACGCCAATTTTCGACTTCTGAAAGGCAATTTTGTGGCTCAGTCTGATAAAAAGCGCTAATTCATAACTACAAGCGGAGAAAATTGAGAAAAATCTATAATTACTGGCTAAAATCGCTAATTACAGCTAAAATGTAGACAAATTTAGCGCGGCTGAAAGGGAAAATATCCAATTTGCGGCTGAAATTTAGAATAATTTAGCGCGTATAAAATAGCGAAAGTCGTAAAAATTTGTGGCTAAAAGACAAATTTCTAATTCTTCCATTAAATGGAGAAGCAGTAAAGTGTTGGAAAAACGCTAATTCGCGGACAAAATTAAGAAAAAGCGTGAATTCGTGGATAAGATTTTGGTAACAAACTCGAATTCGCGACTGAAATGTAGAACAATCGATTAATAACGGTTAACATGAGGAAAAACATTCATTAGCGGCTAAAAATCGCGGCTTCCAAGGCAACTTCGCTGTGGCACATTGAGGGGGAAAAACGCTAATTAACGGATAAACTTGGGAAAATCGTTCATCAGCGGCTAAAATCAGGGAAAACACAAATTCACGGCAGAAATTGAGAAAAATCTCTAATACGGTGATTAAATTACGAAGAACCGTTAGTACGCTGATAAGATTGGGGAAAAAATACAAAATTCGTGGCTAAAATGTAGGAAAATCTCTTATTAGCAGCTAAAATTAGAATTAGGAAAAACGCTAATTCGCGGCTAAAATGGATAAGAAGCGTTGAAGTGTGGAAAAACGCTAACTCACGGTTAAAATGGTGAAAACGTCAAATCACGGCTTCTGAAGGCATATTCGTGGCTCTAAAAGTGACCAAAATCGCTGATCCTCGGCAAAATGAAAAAGCGCTAATTCGGAGATACAATTAAGAAAGTTAATTGCGCGGATATAAGGCAGGGGAATAACTCCAATCCGCGGCCGAAATATTTATAAAAAAATCGCTTATTAGCGGCTAAAATTAAGAAAAACGCTGATTTGCTGCTGAAATAACGAAAAATTTATATTTGGTTAATATTTTATTTTTAGGGTTTTGGTTGTTTTCTTCTTCTACTTCTTCGTTTCCTGAGCTTTCGCCTTCTTGTGCTGAAAGCAACTATTTGTTTTTTTTAATTAATTAAAAAAACAAAAAACAAAACAAAAACAAAAACGATGCCTTCAGCACAAGAAGGCGAATGCTCAGGAAACGAAGAAGTAGAAGAAGAAAACAACCAAAACCCTAAAAATAAAATATTAACCACTTTGTATGGCTTAAAAACAAATATAAAAAAATAAATTAATAAAAAAAAAATGTATACCTGTCCCTCAATTTCTTCATTGCGGCTAAAATTAAGGTAAGTCATGTCGCGGCTTCCGGGGGGAGGGATTGATAAAAAAAGTGCTCTTAGCGGCTAAAATCAGGAAAAACACAAATTCACGGCTCAAATAGAGAAATATCGCTAATTAGCGGCTAAAATGGAGACAAAATTCTAAAAAGACGGAGGGCAAATTAATTTTACCGATGAAATTAAAAGGAGCGCTGAAGTGTGGAAAGAACGCTAGATCACGGTTCAAATGGCGAAAACGCTAATTCGCGGCGGAAAAAGCGCTAATTGAGAGGAAATCGCTCATTAGCGGCTAGAATAAGTAAGAACACGAATTCACAAAATCGCAAATTCGAGGCTAAAATTGTGAAAAATGGTTAAATAACGACTACATAATGGAGACAATAATTGATAATTCACCGATGAAATAGAGAAGAAGCGCTGAAGTGTAAAAAGGAAGCTAAATCACGGTTAAAATGGAGAAAAACGCCAAAACAAGGGCTCTGAAGGAGCAACTTCATGGTTAAAGGTGAACAAAATCGCTAATCCTCGGCACATGGGAAGATAAAGCGCTAATTTGCGGATAAAAAGGGAACGCCAAAACAAGGGCTCTGAAGGCGTAACGTCATCGTTAAAAGTGAATAAAATCGCTAATCCGTGGCACATGAGAAGATAAAGCGCTAATTCGCGGACAAAAACTAGGAAAAAGCATCACTTAAGGTAGACAATTAGGAGAATTAGGAAGAATCACTAATTCGCGACTGTAATGTAGCATTGTCGCTAAAATTAGCGGATAAAATTAGGAAAAACGCTAAATCGCGGCTAACATCCTGAAAAATTGCTAATCAGACAGTTAAATTGAAAACAATAGCTAATTTAAAAAAAATTGAGACTAATTCATGGCTTAAAGTGAAGATAACCGCTGATTCGCCGTTAAAATTAAGTAAAACGCTAATTCGGCGCCAATTTGCACTTTTAAACCCCAATTTTAGAGATTTCGCCTTTATGAAAAACCAAATTTCGTAGCTTTTCCTCTTTATGAAATACGTTTTGCAGTTTATTCTGGCTCATTCAAAACCCAAATTTCGTCATTTTGGGTCTCTCAAATTCAAAGTTTGGCGTATTTTCACTATTTTAAAACCTAATTTCGCGGATTATAGCTAATTTAAACCCCAATTTGACAGTTGTTGGCTATTTCAAAAGCCAAATTTTGTGGGTTTGGCTCTTTCTGGAATCCAGCAGATGCACAGTTTTGGCCAATTCGAATAACCATATTTCGTGATTTTGGGTGTTTCAACGCCAAATTTACTGAGGATTTAATGCTCTTTCATCACCAATATCGCGGATTTTTCTCCTTCAAAACTCAATTGAACGATTTTTTTTCTATTTCAAACACAAATTTTGAGTATTTTCATGCTTTCAGAAACCAAATTCCTGGTGTTAGCTCTTTCAAAATGGAAATTCGTGGATTTGGCTCGTTCAAAAATCATGATTTCATCGTTTTGACTTTTTCAAACCCCAGTTTTATGGATTTTCATTCTTTCATATTTCGCTCCTTTAAATCCCTTCAATCACTGAGCTCCTTTTGACCGTACCAGAAACGCCAGATTGGTCGTGCGAGTGGGCCTCCATTGAATAGCCGTGCTTTTGGCAATGGAGATGGTCTGCTACTAGCCCAATAATCTGTGTACTCCGTATACAAAAGGTTCAGAACCTCTTCACGGGTTCGCTGGCTTTTTTTAGGGGGTTGGTTGGTTTTTCTAGCTGCACCCCGGGTGCTCGCTCACTTTGTTACGGCACTGAAGCCGTTACATTACTAATCATAAACGAGCAAGACACTCTAGTCGAGTAAACAACAATTATAACATCAAAGTGATCAACGATTAGCCGTTGTTTGCCTGATCTTAGGCGTCCTACTGTAGTGTCCTACTTTCCGTCACAAGCACCCAACTTTTGTCCTACTTTTTCGTGTCAGGTGTCCTCGGAAATCGCTTTTACATCTGGTCACCCTAACGAAATTGTTTTTTTTTTTAAATGAGCCAATTCCGGGAAATTGGCGCTTTTTAAATGAGCCAAACCCCGCGAAATTACTTTTTGAACCAGCCAACAAAGCAAAATGCTTTTGATGTAGCAGCGAAATCGCTCTTTTGGGTCGAACCAGCACGGCAAAATTGGTTTTGAATGTGCCATCTCTACGATTTTGTTTTTTGAACGAGCGCGAGCCCAACGTTGCCATGAAGGAGCCAGACCCGTGAAATTGCTCTTTAATATTGAACATTTGCTGAAAACAGAAAATTTGAATTGCAAAAGAGCTAAATCCGTTGTTCCAACGACTAAATCCAACGAAATTGTTTTTTTCAGAGGCTAAAACATGCAAAAATAGTTTCTTAAATGACAAATCCCCGCGATATTGGGTTCCTTATTATGGACGGACCACCTAAATTCAAGATTTTTAGGAGTTGTATCCGCAAAACAGCCAGAATCGCGAGTTATTGTTTTGTTTTTTGCCATGAAATAGCCAAACTTACAAATTTTCATCCGAGGGGCAGCGTTTTTTTTCCCCGCAAAATAGAAAAAATTGTGATTTCTTGGGCGAGATTTATAGCATCGCATTCGTAGCTATGCCCCCGCCCCTCTAACGAGGAAAGGCATACTTTTCAACATTTAAAAAAATATTATTATCATAAAGTAAATAATTTATAGTAAATCTTTCGACTGGAGGACGACTATTTCTTCCTCCTCGCTGTCACCTCCCAAATCTGAAAGAAGACCAAGTTTTACTGACCAATTTAAATAGGCACATGACCGTAGCAAACGAACCTATCCTGTCAATTACTCTATCCTCAGCCGTTATCGTTTTCACGTAATTGACCTCATCGTCATCGTCGTCATCGCTGGCGGAGGTTGAAGCCGCTGCGTTTGGCATTTCCCAAGCATTCCCCGACCCCGACGGTTCCCAATGTTTACCCTGGAAGAGCATATTGGTCAGTCAAAACACACACACACACAAAAAAGCGTTATAAGAGTCACTTACGAAGGTGGTGGTTTCCATCGAGCTGAGAGAGGCACCGTTTTCGCGGTCGGTCGTCACAAATTGATGCGATTTCTCTACATTCTGTTTGTCTGTTTCTTCTTGGATGGACTCTTCAGAATCGGAGAATTTTCGGTGTTTCAAATTAATCAAAGGTTTGTCAGTGCAACCGGATGGTCTTATGGTGGTTCGGTCTTGAGAGGCTGAGAGTATTCGATCGACTTTAATGGTTGAAACGAGTCCAGACGTTTTGTTTCTAGTTTCCTTTCTGAGCTCAGCGTCTTTCGCCAATTCAGTTTTGACTATTTTGACTAAATCGGCGGCTACTTTTGTCGCGTGACTTGCCGCCGACAGAATGAGACCCCTGTGAGCCGTGTCCTTGCCGCTAAAGTGCATGCCGCAGATTTCACGGAAATTATTCATGCCGATAATCAATTCGGACTCGCGTACTTTTTCTTCCAGTTCTGTCGGGTCAAGAAGAGTGACGGTACCGTTTGAGAAGACGGCAAACGACACTAGAACTGGGTAGTGGTGAAGGCTCAATGGCTGTGGTTCGCGCTCCACCGTCGAGTGTATAACGATTTGACTGTTCTCTAGGGTGACTTGAGGCGTTCGAAAATGAGCCAGGGCCGCGAGGGCGGCGAGAGAGCAACAAGTGTGAAGATTCCCGTCGTAGTTGAGAACTGATAAATCCACTCGTATTTCCCATACCTCAAATTAAATTGAATTTACATTACAAATCAGGCAAACTATCAAGTTAAGGTTCTTGTGTGGCCAACGAAGCTTTTGTCCCTACTCTTCCACCCAATGCCCCACACACCATCGTGATAATGAATGAGCAACCGAATCTACATCATCCCTATCTAAAAATTGTCTTGTCCCCCTGCACACTCTATTTAGTCAATGTGTGCTGTTTCTTCATCAAGTTACTAAAAATGGACACTCACCGAAGTGGACCAACACCCACCAAAGGCGCATCTGGGCCTCTCTGGGAAGGGGAGGGGGGAATCGAAACTCCTCCCCGTCCCTAAGAAAGCCCCAACCATTTTCCCGCCCATCACCATCACTCAGTACACCACCACCACCTGCCCACCCACCCGCTATGTTTAGAGCGATTTTGCCTCGTCCCCCCCTGGACGTTCCCCCTGGGTGTTCTACTGCCCCCCCTTGAAATTTAGATCCACCTGTGCCCACCGAGAGCGGAAATATCCACACAGAGCGCGAATTGACGCGCGGACTGGTCCCCCAACATTTTAGCATTGAACTACCGCTTTCAATCAATTTTAGCCACGAATTCGCGGATATTCTGAAATTGATTCGCGTTTTCTGTCAACTTTATCCACGAATTAGGTAGCTACGCTTTTTCTTCATTTTAGCAGCAAATGAGCATTATTTGTTTTTCTCTATTCAAGCCGAAAATTACTGCTTTTACGTAATTTCAACTTTAAAATTTATCCGGATTTTATCTAATTGATTTGTGAATTAGCGTTTTATTCATTTCACCTGTGAATGAGCATTTTATCTACATTTTAGCAGGGTATTAGCGGGTTTTTACAGTTTCAGCCACGTATTAGCGGCTTTTCTCTAATACAACCGCGAACTAGCGTCGTTCTCAATGCTAACAGCTTTTATTCCTCAATTTTTGCTGCGAATTACCTTTTTTTTCTCAATTTCAGCCGAGTTTTAGCGCTTTTACTCAATTTTAGCTGTTGCGCTGAGCGCTTTCTGTTAATTTTCAGCCGTGAATTAGCTAGTTTTCTCAGAATTTGCCTCGAATCAGCGGGTTTCTCAATTTTGGCCGCAAATTAGCGTTTTCTTTCACTTCTTAGACATGCGAATGAGCGTTTTTAAAATCAATTTTGCCGCGAATTTTTTCGTCTTTATCCGTGAATTAGCGCTTTTCTCCATTTTACCTGCAAATGTTCGTTTTATTTCAATTTTAGCCGTGTATTACCGGGTTTTCTCTATAGAAACGATGATTGGAGTTTTATCTCAATTCGAGCGGCGTATATAGATTTCTTTCACTCAGCCATGCGAATGAGCGCTTTATCTCAATTTCTCACGTGAATTGACGCTTTTCTCAATTTTATCAGCAAATTCTCAGAAAACCCAAATTAGCGTAATTTTGCAAATTAGCGTTTTAATACATTTTAGCAGCTTATGCGCGTTGTCAATTTTGGCCACGAACCTTGTCTCCATTTTAGCTGCAAATGAACGCTTTATCTCAACATTCGCCGCTAATTAGTGGATTTCTCAAATGTACTCGTTAATTAGAGCTTTTCTAAATTTTAGTAGCGTATTAGTGCTCAATCTAAATTTAAGGCGCGAATTAGCTCCCTCCCCCACTTATTAGCCATACGAATCAGGGTATTTTCTCAATTTTTACAGCGAATTTGCGTTATTCCTCAATTTTAGCCGATAATTACAGCTTTGACAAAATTTTAACCATGAATTCACAGATGTTGCCAAATTTATCCGTTAATTAGCGCTTTATTTTAATTTTAGCATTCTGTTCTGCTTTGCCTCAATTTTAGCCGCGAATAAGCGGTTTTTATCACTTTTTAGCCACGCTAATCAGGGATTTTTGTTAATTTCAGCCACGAATTATTTATCAATTTCAGCCAAGATTTACCGTTCTTACTCAATTTTGGCCGTGCACTCGCAAATATTCTTAAGTGAATTCGCGAATTAGCGTTTTTTCTCAATTTTAGACGAGAATGACATTTTTTTCTCAATTTCAGTGGCGTCAGCTTTTTCCTCCTCAATTTTCATTTGGGAATTAGCGAGTTTTTTTCAGTTTTGACCGTGAATTTGCGGGCTTCTCAATTTTGGTAGCCTATTTTTGCAGCGAATTAGCAGGTTTTTTTCACTCCTTAGCCGTACAAATCAGAGGTTTTTCTCAACTTTTGTTGAGAATAGGCGCTTTTTCTCAATTTTAACTACGAATTATATCTTAATTGCAGCCAAGAATTGCTTGTTTTACTTAATTATAGCCGTGCATTCGCGGATATTCTTAAATGAATCCGTAAATTAGCGCTTTTTCTCCTTTTAAGCAACCCATCAGAGCTTTTCCTCAATTTTAGCTGGGAATTAACCACATTTTCTCAATTTCAGCGGCGTGATAGCGCTTTTTCTCCACTGAGCGCTACTGATGAGCGCTTTCCGTCAATTTTCAGCTGGGAATTAGCGAATCTTCAAAGCTTTTACCGTGAATTACCGAGTTTCTCATTTGTAGCACAGTATTAGTGCTTTTTCTCATTTAGCCGCAATTAGCTCCTTTTTAACAACTTTTTAGCCATTAGAATAAGAGATTTTTTTCAATGTTAGCGCAATATAGTCTCAATTTGAGAATAAGCGCTTTTTCTCAATTTCAACTGCGAATTATTGTATGCATGACAATTATTGCGTAATAATGACAGTTTTTACTCAATTTTAGCCGTTTATTTGCGACTTACCGTTTTTCTTCTCACTTATTCTCTTAGCCATGCGAATCCGAGATTTCTTGAATGAATCCGCGAATTAGCGTTTTTCACCATTTTAGCCTCGCATTAGGCCTTTTCTTAATTTTAGCCGCGAATGAGCGTTCTTCTTCTCACTTCTTAACCACGCGATTTTCTGAAAATTTTCTCAATTTTGCCGAAGTAGCACTTTTTTCTCAATTTTAGTGACGTATCAGCTCTTCCCATGAATTTTAGCCACGAATTATCTTCTTTTCTTTTCATTTCTTAGCCGTGCGAAACAGGGATTTGTCTCAATTTTTGCTGCGAATAAGTGCTAAGAATTACGGTTTTCACCCAATGTTAGCAGTTTATTCGTGGATATTCTCAAATGAATCCTCGAATTAGCGATTTTCTCTATTTTAGCTGGTAACGAGCGATTTTTCTCAACTTTAGCTGCGTTGGAGCGCTTTATCTCAATTTTAGTCGGGAATTAGCGAGTATCTTATATGTACTCGCGAATTAGCGCTCTTTCACAGTTTTAGCACCACATTAGTGTGCTTTTTCTCAATTTGAGCACCGAGTTAGCATTTTTTAAGAACTTGATAGCGAGGTGAATTGTCGATTTCTCCCAACTTTCACCGTGAATTAGCGATTTTTATCAATTTTAGACGCGAATTTTCTCAATTCTGGCCAATAAATACTAATTTTATTCAATTTTAGCCGTGAAATCGCGTGTGTTCTCAAATTGATCTGCGAATTACCGTTTTTCTCCAGTTTAGCAGCGAATGATCGCTTTATCTGAATTTTAGCCGCGAATTAGCGTTTTTCTCCATTTTAGCTGGTAAGGAGCGATTTTCCCCAACTTTAGCTGCGATGAACGTTTTATCTCAATTTTAGGCAGGAATTAGCGAGTTTCTCATACGTACTCGTCAGATAGCGCTCTTTCCCCATTTTAGCAACGAATTAGCATTTTTTAAAACTTTACGGTGAATTTCCGCTTTATCCCAACTTAGCGCCGTGAATTAGCGCTTTTTCTCAAGTTAAGCCGCGAATTTTCTCAATTTTATCCAATAATTATTATTGATTTTACTCGATTTTAGCCGTGAACTCGTGGATGTTCTAAAATTGATCTGAGAAATGTTTTTTTTTTCTTGCTTTCTTTTCTCATTTTAGCTGTGAATGTACGCGCAGTGAATTGAAGCGCATTTTCTCCATTTTAGTCACGAAGCTGCCTGGAAAAAACACGAATTGACGTTTTCTCAAATATTAGCAGATTTTGAGTCTGCTGAGCGATTCATCGCTGCTTTTCCTCAATTTTATAGCCAGGAATTTGGGATTTTTCTCAATTATTTTCGAGAATCAGCGTTTACCTCAATTTCCAGATAGGGATTCATAATTTTTGCTAAGATTTAGCGTTTTCTCGCTATTTTATTCGCGAATATTAGCCTTTTTTCAAACTTTTGGCCGCTTAATCACTTCAAGAACAGCACATTAGCGCGCCTTCTCAATTTCCGTAGCTTATTCCCTTCATTTTAGCCTCAAAGTTGGTGTATTTCCCTGAATTTTACGACAAAAGAGCGTATTTTCTCGATATTACCCTCAAATAAACGCTTTAAAACCTAAAACCCCCTATTTTTCCATCTTCAAGCTATTCGGAGGCTCCACTCTGACGCTGGGACGCTACTACACTCACCTGTTCTGCAGATATAACGCAAAGCGACTCTAAATCCAAACAACGCGACCCTTTCAAGCATCTTTCCAGAAGATGGTTCGTTTGAATCGACAAGTGGTTTTGATACCCCGTCTCAAAAACACCGCACACCATATCGCTGATCTCTAAATTGATGTAAATATTGCCTTCGTTTGGCCGGTAGGACCGCGGCTCTGTCAGTTCGCAAGAGGCTTGTGCAACAACCCTGGACAAGAGAAGGGGGGGGGGGAATTAAAGGTTGTCTCAAGTTTTTGAGTAGAACACTTGTGACTTTACTTTGTCTCGCCCAACGTGACAAAGGCACAACCGAGGTCCGAGCCGAAATTCAACTCAATTTTCCGGTGTTCGTCGAAAGCCCGACCATCTAAACGCTAAACTGAGCGCGTCAGGACTGATATGAACCAAATAACAAATCGTTTAAACGTACCTGTTGACTTTCCACAGCCTCCAGAACGAATCCAGTCTCGCAATTTGAAACAACGTCTCTCATTTTGATACAATTTTAATTAAAACTAATAAAATTCACATGAGGTATGTTTAACAACGGGCAGATAGCCGTTAACAGGAACGTGGAGGTTTCTCAGTCGCAGGTTAAGGTCTTTTCTATCACTATCAGTTGGCTTCAAAGATTAGTTACAAAGGAAAGGACCAATCTGTTTTGTTTTTATAGTTAAATTTTAGACTTTATTTTGTAAACAGTAGGGCTGAAATGAAGAACCGTGATGACAACAACTGAATTGGACTGATTTATTTAAACAGAAACTCAAGAATTAGGTATGTGCTTTCATGTATTTCTAGCTGTAGACATAGAAAAGCTTTTAACAAACATTTATTTTCTTGGAGGCCACAAAAATCTCGGGAAATGTCGACAACGAGCAATACGCCGGCACCGAGTGAAGACGACGAAGTTACACTCCCGAGAGCTTCGATCAACAAGATGATCAAGGAGCTTATACCGAACGTCCGAGTTGCAAACGAATCGCGCGAGCTTATACTCAGCTGTTGCACAGAGTTCATTCATTTGATCGCGTCCGAAGCGAATGAAATTTGCAATCTAAGCAAGAAGAAAACAATCAACGCCGAACATGTTCTCAAAGCGCTCGACAGTCTCGGCTTTGGTGATTATCGCGCTGAGGCGGAGGCAGTCCTCCAGGACTGTAAAGCTGTGGCGGCCAAACGACGGCGACAAAGTACGCGGCTGGAGAATCTTGGCATTCCTGAAGAGGAGCTGTTGAGGCAGCAGCAGGCTCTATTCGCTCAAGTATGACTATCAAATTTTTTTAAAACCAATTTTCCTTTTGAAAATCTTAACTCTCGGTCATGCCCCAGGCGCGACAGGAGCAAGCTCAAGTTGATCAACAGCATTGGATTGAACTTCAGGAAGCTGCTAAGATTGCATCAATGCAGAAAAATGCTGAAGAAAGTGACCCCGACGACTACTCCTAACTTAATTTGCTTCAATGACGTTTCTCACGTGTTTGCGTTGCGGTGAAAATTTGTCACTTCTGTACATATTTATAAACAGTAAGTTCTCGACTTTCCATGGATTGGGTCCAACTATTAAAAGCCTCTCGCTTTCTCAAACCTTGGGACAGACAGGCTTAGGACCGCTAAGGCTTGGCCACGCATGTGTCAATAAGCCTGTTTCTTGATTCAGAACTTTACTCAGCGCTTAATCAGGTTACAGCATCAACTCACGATGAATGTGAAGATTACGGATAGACGAAAACTGTTACTCAAGCGTTAAATAAAGAACCGGGGCAGGTCGATGAAATTGGATGGTATTTGACCAGTATGGAAACATGTGTGGCCGAGCCTTAAAGGGGGGGGGGGCGACCACAGGGGAAACAATTATGTCCACATTCGTTCAAAGCAGGGACATTCAACTGGAGGGTGTGGGTAGCGCGAGCTGTGCCTATGAACTTGTAATATTCAAGGGGGGGGGGGTATTCAGTAGGGGGCGTGATTACCAGTTTGGCTATTTCAAGGGTGCATTTAGTCCGTTATGCCATTTTTAAGGCGCGAGTCGTCCGTCAAACGATTTTCAAAGCGTGCATGGTAAGTTTAGACCACGAATCGTCAGTTGAGCCATTTTAATGGCTCATAAAGTGCCTTTGATCAATTTTGGGGGGCGTGAATGGCCAGGTTTGAATACTATCAGGGTACGAAATCGTCAGTTCAGCCTTGTTTGGGGTCTGAGCGCATAGTTTAACGATTTGTAGGGCTCGAATCCTAAGTTTCACTACATTATGGAAACCCATGTTTTGTCATTTTTGAGACACGAGCGCCAGTTTTAGTGCAGTTTTAGTTTAGTCATTTTGGAGGCGAGAATAGTCAATTTTGTCATTTTAGGGCACGAATGATCCCCGTTAGGCCATTTTTTGAACGTTAATTAACAGTTTCATATTTTTAAAGCGTGAGTTCAGTTATATTTAGGGCGTGATTGGTCAGTTGTCCTGGGCGCAATTTGTCAGTACACCCATTTTTAGGGAGTGGATACCGTCACTTGTACAATTTTCAGGGGGTGAATCGTCAGTTTTGGTCCAGTTTATGGGTATAGTGAAAAAATCGCTAATTCGTTGCTAAGATTGTGAAAAATCGCTAATTCGTTGGTAAAATTGATAAAAGCGCTAATTCATGTCTATCAGTCCATCAGGGGAAAAGCAGCAGAAAGAGCGCGAATTAACTGCAAATGCTCATTCGCAGATAAAATTGAGAAACAGCCCTGAAGTGTGTTCGGATAGTTTCCGAATTCGTTCGAGAAAAAGTGCTAATTCAATTGCTACAAATGAAAAATCGTAAAGTCGATTCTAAAATTGAGAAAAACGGCTTATTCGCGGCTAGGATTATGAAAATGAGCTAATTTATGGCTACGAAATTGAGTAATACCGCTAATTCAAGGCTGTGAGTGAAAAGGTGCTTATTAGCTGCTAAAATAAAAAAAAGGGATAATTCACGGCTAAATTAAATAAAATGCTCGTTCGAGGCTAAAATTGAGAAAATGCGCTTATTTGGGGGCAAATTGGAGTGCTGCAATTCTGGAAAAAAGAGTTAATTCGAAAAAGGAAAAATTGGAAATTCGCGGCTTTTAAAGAAAAGCGCAACTAATTCTTTGCTATAAGGGGAAGATTTCCCTGCTAAGATTGAGAAAAAGTGCTAATTCACAACTGAATTGGTAAAATAAGCTAATTCGTGGTTTAAATGAGGACAAATAGTTCGCGGCTAAAATTGAGGAAAATACTTCTGGGGGCAAACATTTGGTGAGCTACCTAATTCGCACAGACGGATGAACGCCGAATGTAGAAAACGCCAATTCGTGGTTTCTTAAGGCAACTTATTGGCTAAAATTGAGAAAAGGGTCGTAATTGACCGCTGCGTGAATATTATACAGGGTGGAAGGGGAAAAGTGTGACAAAAAAATTTGGGTGAAAGTAGACCTCATTTGCGACCGACATTACCATATACACCATGGCAAAGTTATTTTGACGTGTGCAACTTTAAGAATAGAATCTGCAGTTCGAGCGGTGGGTATTTGAGCTTCTTGGATAGCATTAGTCCATCCACTTCCATCCATCATATCGCCAAGTGTTTTCAGGCCATCTTAATGTGGAGGCCTCCCAGCAAAACCACAATCTTGTCCTCACCGTATGCTTCTGGCCAATTCCATTGAATATTTTTGGCGATTTCGAACATAGGTTGATCGAAAGTTAAAATTGGAGTCTGCCCCGAATTCAACACGTCAATAGATTTTTGAATAACGACCATGGCGTGACGAATCAGGGCTCTATAATAATATTCACAGATCGGGTTCAGAAAGTTACCGTACATAAAGGAATTTTACTTGAAGCCCGATGACAATTTTTGGTTGGAGACACCTATTTACGCTAGTTACGCGCGAGAAATAGGTCGGAATCGTACAAAATATTGTAATTGTTGGAAATCAGCTCGAATTTCGGCCGCCATATTGGTTTTATGGATCGGCTCTGAACCAAAAATTACGCCCTCATATGTGAGAGACACGTCCATGAAAAAATCTTGCGCAAATCGGGGATCCTCAGCCCTTGAAAGGGAGTTGAACACGTGGCATAGAATACATTTGTAGCTCCACCAGCTGGGGGGGCGACTTGGGGTTTGAGGCGAAATTGCAGTTGTAGACACCCTAGGACAATAAGGGTGGAATGCAATGGATTGAAAGAGATGCCCTTAGTATCCAAATTTGGCGAGCACGGAAAATCATTTTTGTGTGTAAAGATGCGTAAAAGAAGCTGCTGCGTGATCCACGTGCGGGATTAATTGATCGCTCCAATGGTTGTTTTCGAACTCAGGGAAGTCTAATGTAGTTCTTAACAGCGCTTCAACCCGGAAAGAGTTTGAAAAAAGCGCTGAAATGGCGGAAATACTAAAATTTCCAACGGCTATCTTAAATAACAGCCGTCCTATGCGATGTCGTGATTGCCTCCAATCTTAAAATCAACTCATCAGCCATCTAGAACACGCCTGCAAAGTTTGAAAGCTCGACTCAAAAGTGCACGATTTTGCTATTTTTCTTGAATCTGCTCCTGGACTATCATTAGTGAGGATCAAAATACCTAATTCAGATTATCGCACCCCTTCGTAAAATTTCGAAGAATTGAACACATTTCGAGCAAAAAGTGCTTTTTTGGGTGTTCTTTGCCATAGGCGTTTGCGAATAAATGAAGGTGGAAAAATTGATGTAACACACTATCTTATTGAAAATTGAAATAAAACTTGTGTTAGGCCTTATTAAGATCAGCGATGATGGTTGTACACGGGGATTATCCGACCAAGGATCCTCTACGGGGCCACGGTCTGGTGGAAGGCGGCGAACAAAAAGGGAAACGCAGCTAAATTAGACAGAGTGCAAAGGCTGGCCTGTCTGGCGACCCTAGGGGCGTTCAGAACGACACCAACAAGACCGATGGAGGTAATGCTGGGACTAAAACCCTTAAGCCTTGAACTGCAGGCACGGGCTATGGAAGCGGCATACAGATTGGACTGCATGTCAGGGAAGGTAGGAAACGGGGGGATACAAGAACACATGCGCAGAGTGGCACCGTTCACGGGCATGAGATCGGATCTACTGGTAAAACAAGGGGACTTTGTAAAGACGATCGGGGTCAAACTATCCCGGGAGACCGGGCAAGGGGGGTAGGAGTGTTTTACGGACGGTTCAAAAATTGGAACCGGGAAAGGGAAGGCGGGGTCAGGCATATACATCCCCGGAATGGGGGTGGAAGAGAGCCTGACGTTGGGAAAATATGCGACGGTGTTCCAGGCGGAGGTTGCGGCCATAGAGGCTTGTGACATTGAACTGAGACGGAAAGGTGTGACAAATAAGCGAATAACGATATACTCGGACAGCCGAGCCGCCCTCGGGGTCATTTCCAGGCCGGTGGTCAAGTCGGGGGCGGTGGGGGGCTGTAGAGCCAGTATATCGGCACTGCTGACGGAGGGTAACACGGTTACATTAGGGTGGGTACCAGGTCATGCTGGCATCCCGGGGAATGAGAGAGCAGACGAGCTGGCTAAGACGGGGGCCATGACAGAATATATGTCGGCCCAGAACCGGTGGGGGGATAGCAAGGAAAGTAGGACTCAGTGAAATTCGGGGTTGGGCGAAAGCGGAAGCCCAGGCACGATGGGAAGCAGAAGATCACTGCAGACAAGCGAAAGAGGGCATTAAAAGGTGTGATGCCAACACGACAAAGTGGCTGGTAGGGTTAGGACGAAAGCAAACTAGAAAGGTAGTAGGAATATCTACAGGACACTTTGCAGTTCAGAGACACTTGCACATGATGGGGCTAATAGGGGACCCTACATGTGAGAGGTGTGGAGTGGAGGAGGAGACAACGGGTCATTTAGTGAGAGAGTGTGAGGGGTTTGCGGCAGCGAGGTTTGCTGTATTTGGGAGGGACAGGTTGACCGACCTAGAATTTTCCAGGGCTCAAGGGGTCCGAGTACTGGATTTTCTGGGGAGGGTGAGGAGATTTGAGAAGCCGTGCTAGCCCCTCCGAGTCCGGGACCCGTTGGGTGTGACGTAGGGGCCCAATTGGTGGCCTTGGCCTCGCCGGAATCGGCTTGGCCGGGACGGCACCCTCCCCCCCCCAAAAAAAAGATCAGCGATGCAAAATAAAAACTTCTCGTAGCGTATTTCAACGTTATTCAGATCGATTAGCCCCATTCAACGCAAAACCTCGGGGAAGATGTTCGTCGAAGCCTTATTTTCAACATGACTATGCCTCCCGCCCAATTAATTAATCGAATTTCGCCGGTTTCTGGATCAAACTTATGATATGTGAATAGGACGAGGGGGTACAATTCCATGGACATCTCGATCGCCAGACATGACGCCGAAGGATTTCCACGTCTGGGGGTTTCGTATAAAAGACCGTGTTAACAGCACCTCGATGAGGAGGAGCTTCGAAGGAGGATTACAGGAGACTTTGAGGTCCTTCGAGCCAAAATTTCTCATCGCGTGACAGTGGGTACCATGAGAAAAAGGGTAAGAACCTGCCTAGTCGTAACAGAGGAGTACATTTTGAAAATTCATTGTGAAAAAAAGAAGAAGTTTTGGGTAATTTATGAGTTTTTTATTTGTTAATTGATATGAATTGGTGTGATAAACGCTAGGAGATGTTTTTATTTGTCATCGCTGACCACGATTAGACCTACGAGAAGCTTTATCATCATTTTAGCTCAGGTGTCTTGCCTCATGGATGGATCCATGGACGCTTTTTAAGACATGATGGTGGCAACCTTACATTCGGGGTGGGTTTGTTTTTTAACGAGCGCTCGTACTATAGTGACCCTAGGGTAGAGAAAATAGGCTGTTACGAGCGACCATGACGCGAAACAGGGCCACTGCACTAGCGGCTAGGTTGTGTGTCAACATGGAACCGCCTGTATTTCTTGGTTGAGCACGTTTCAGGGGACTCATGAATGACGTGTTTCTCAGACCAGTACCTTTGAGAAAATGATCCTAAAATTTGACTCGATGGGATTTTGGAGGTGGTTTTGATGATTTATTTGCACAAATGAATTCGACTCCAAAGGGGGGCATGCCCCCTGTGCCCCCTGGATCCGTCACTGACGCCCCTCCAGTTCGCTGTGAGCAATCCAGGTTAGAGGTGAGGTGTGATTTCACTGTCGGTGATTTTGTCACTTTGACTACTCCGTCACTGTTGGCTCCGGTGACGACCACATTGAAATCACCGTTCCGGCCCTTCTACCGAGTCTATCCCTCGTCTGTTCACTTTTTTTCTTGGACTTATATTGTCGGTTATATATTTTATTTTTATTCACTTCGTTTTCCAAGACCTGTGCTACAGTGATCTTGTATAATTTTACTTTTTTTAAAAACACCTTCCTAGGCAGGGGCGTAGCCAGCCCTTGACCAAGGGGTGGGCAGAATATGTCGGCCGTTATGGAAACTAGAGACTCCAACAAAAGAACTGGTAGCGCAATAGATCGTCAAATTCTTCCCCGGAAACTGAGTTTTTACAAAAAAGGGTCGTAATCCATCAAAAACTAACATCTTCGTTAGGAAATTATCTGTTTTAGCCTTCTATTCCTGATTTCCTATCCAAAAACTGACAATTCTATTCAGACTTTTTCTATTAACAGACAATTGGATTTCCCTGGAAATCGATACTTGGCATTCAAATATACAGGGTGACCGACTTTTCATCAACGTCTTGTCTGAGAGACGTAAAAATTCAACATTTTTTAACCAAACAATAACGGGTTTTAACTCTAAACTGACGTTTCTACGCCAAAGACGAAGTGTTTGCGTCTAAACTAAACATTTCACAGCACAACTTTTAAAATCCAAGTCTTTACCCCCAAAAACTGGTGAATTCCGCCTAAAAATGGCGGGTTTAACCCAAAACGGATCAAAAACGAATGATCTTAATTACAATTAACAGACCACTCAGTACTAAAAACTGCCGATTTTATCCTTCCATTGGCGATTTTAGTAAAAAAAAACAAAAACGAACAATTCCTGGCAAAGCTGACGTGCCCCCCCCCCTCCAAATGAATATGCTACCACAAAACTGGCGATTTTAACCTAAAACTAAACTTTACTGTTCCATTTCAAAAATGAATGTTTTACACCTGAAATGACAATTTCCCCTCAAAATTAGATAGTTTACCTACTCCAAAACTGACAATGTCACACTTAAACTCAAGTTTTCCTCAAAACTGGTGATTTTAGGCCATTCTGCCTTAAAAACAGGTGATTTCACAAAAAAAAAAAAAAAAAGACAAATTCATTGCACATGTGACGATTTTATTCCAATACAGACGATTTCACGCCAAAGCTGACGTGTTGCCTCATAACTGATGACGTTAATACAAAACTGGTCATTTTACCCCAAAACTGACTGTTTTAATTCCAAAACTAACGATTTCATCCCAAAAACGTTCCTAAACTGACGATTTTACCCTGAAACTTGCGGTTCCACCCAAAAAATATCACTTTACCTCAAAACAGAATATTTTACTCCAAAATTGACATTTTACTTTGTTGGGCACACAGAGTCAGTTTTGACGATTTCAAGGCTTGAATAGCTATAATTGCCATTTTTAGGGCGCATAAAGTCAGTCTTTCCAGTTATAGGAGCGAATAGTACGTCACAAGTCAAGGCGAGAACAGCCAGCTTGGCCTATTTTGCCATTTTCAGGGCAGGAGTCACTTGTTCAGACATTTTTAGAGCTCGTAAAGTAAATTAGGCAATTTCTAGGGTACAAATATAGTAATTTTAGCCATTTTAAAGACACGAATCGTCAGTTTTTCCATTTTCAGGGCTCAAATACCTAGTCTATCAAGCCAAGGTCATGAAGTTTGACCATTCCTGGTGCGCAAAATGTCGATTTTGTCATTTTCAGGGAAGGAATCATCTTTTTAGTCATTTCCAGGGCACGTGAAGTCATTTTGGCCGTTTTCAGGGCTTGATTAGTCCGTCAAGCCAAAAGCGCGCATTTATGGTCATATTTGGCTCAAGAATGGCCAGTCTGATCAATTTTAGCGCACGAATGGTCGATTTAGCTACTTTCGGGCAGTAATCATGATCTTTTTAGGCATTTTCAGAAGTTCACCAGTCGCCATCAATTTTTAGGGCGCGTGAAGTCCAGTTTTAGCCGTTTTCAAAACGTGAATGGACAGTTTTGTATTTTTGGGCGTGAGTTTAGTTACTTTAGCCGTTTTTATAGTGCAAATAGCTAGTTTTAACTATTAGGCAGTGAAAAGGCTGTCAAACCAGTTTTAGTAGGGCGAACCACACCATTTCTCTAGCACATCTCTTGAGCAAATATACTGAATCCGCGTCTGTCTGCGAAAATGGTATTCTAGGACGCAAAAACGGTGAATTTGGTCTTTGAATTATGTCACCCTTGCGATATCCGTTTTGTGAGCGACAAAACCCGTTGAAATTTATTTTTTTTATTAGTGAAATCCGTGAAGTTATTTTTTTTAGTGAGCGCCGACGAAACACAATGTGATTATTCTGAAAGATTTGTACTTTCAGAATGCATCTAGGGGTGGGCAATTGCCCCACTGAATCTGCATTTTTGAGTCTAGGGGAGGGCAGCTGCCTAGCCCTGCCCCCCTCTGGCTATGCCTATGTTCCTAGGTAAATTCGTGCATTGCAGTTTTTGATCCATGACTCACTTTCATGTTTGCATTTGAGGCTGTGGGTTCGCCGTTCATAGGAGTTTTCCACGGATAAAGTTAGAAAAAGAATTATTATTTTTTTTTTTTATAACCGATGCAAACAAAATTGATTTGCGAAATCGTGTCTCTCATTTGACCTCTTAATAGGCTTTGTTGGGTCTGGGAATGAAATTTACACAGATACCGGCGAGTCCGGTAACATTAGGCATTTGCTCAAACGAACTGCTACAGGGGGCCTGTCCTGTAAGATTTCAGGGTTCCTAGGAATATCCTTTTCCAACCGTCCGCCCCAAATTAAATCACATGTTGATGGGGAGGACGGGTGGAAACAAACAGCAAACAAAAATGAATTTGCCTCAAGAATCCTCAAAATAGAGGACAAACAGTGATAGTGACATTATAAAGTTATAGAACAGGCCCTCTGTAGTCACTTAAGTGACAAAATCACTGGTTTTTGTCACAGTGACTGCACAGTCACCGGAGCTAGTTGTCACTGTGACCGACAAAAGCTGTCACGTCACACCTCTAATCCAGGTTTATATATCGTTGGTTCCAACCTACGCATTGAACTCGTTCGGATCCGTTCCAGAAACATTTTACGATAGCAACAAACAAATCCATCGCGTTTTATTCGCAGAAGACGATTCTGTGACGGTTGCAAACAAGTTCTACGGTATAGGTTGCAGACCTATTGTTTAGAATTGATCTCGATTAGTTGCCATTAGTGGCCATAATATTTCTGATACAAAGTGCTATTGTAACCGTGATTATGGTTGTTGGTCGGCGTTGGACGGGCCTAAATCATGAAATGATGAAAATAGGAAAATCCCCCTCCCCTTAATATCATGATAATGCTATGCTCGATATTCTCCCCTTAACCACCGTTTAAAGTGCATACCCCCCCCCCCCACACACACCGAAAACGGTCCTGCCGAACGCCTGTCTGAAATCCTGAACTTCCGATTTTGCAAGGCGTGACGTCAATCCTGAACTGCTCCATTTTCCCCCCAACTCACCTGCTTCAGAACGGTCTTATCAAACTGACCTTTTTCTTCCGCTGTGTTTTTTTTCTTCTTCTTCACCGACGCGAGAGGACAGGCAATACGTTGCACAAAAAAAAAAAAAATGTACCTCCTGTCCTTTTCCTTATTGAAAACATGAGAGCCATGTTGAAGTAAGAGAGCAAGAGGTCATCAGTTCAAAACGTACACTTGTATACATCTACGGGTAAGACCCCCACCTCCCCTTCACAAGCTTTGGATTGGAATGACAACTTTTTTTTTTTTTTCATTTTTGGAAAAAAGAAACTTTTTAAATAATGATCCTCAACGAGAACCGCTACTATGGTTGGTACTGAAAAGAAAATAATAAAAAAATACATCCATCTTGAGACGGTATAGCTCCTCTTTTACACCGACGCACCATTTGTAGGCAAACGCGTTAAGTAAGACGGTGTTATTCTGCTTTTTACGATTGTTTTCATCATAAAATACTCCTTCTAGACAGTCACCCCCCCCCCTCCCACGATCTTATTTGAATCGGTTCACTAAGGACTTTGAAGATACTGTTGTATATCACACAAAAGTATATTTTCCGCATGCATGAACCGTGAAATGCGCTTAACTGCGAACATTCTGGAAGATTCGATGCTAAGATTTTAGTAATGACTTTTATGTACGCGCATTACCAAGGGTAAAATGATCGTGATTTAATCACAGTGAACGCATGCTTTAGTAGCTCAAAGTCTTTTTACAGGCTGTACTATAGGAATAGGAATATATATACGGAATCTGTTAAAAATGAGTTCTCGTACACGATTTTAATTGGTATCTTATGTATTTCCCATAGTTCTCAGCCCTGGAAAATAATCCATTTAAAAAACATAGTCGTGATATATGAGTTCGAGGCGTTCGGATGTTAATAATGACCGCTTGTTCTGAAAATCCGTCTATACGTATATAGCGGTTTAAAAGAATCAGTAGTGCCTTAAACAAAAACGCGCAATATTTCTTCCTCTTCTTATTTTTTTTTTTTGAATTACGAGAGAAAATACAAGTGGAAGTTTCATAACGCGACGATCCATCAGGGGCAGGCGGAGATAAACTGTAAAAATGTCGAGGAAGATCGTAAATCAAACGTCCTCAAAGTTTATAAATATGGATCGTAAAAAAATAGAACTCGATGAAGTCATTACCTGTCCATAACTTCATATTTCTAGCCTAAAAATTAACGGATTATTTTATTTATGAGCGTCACCGAGTGCTTTTTTTTTTAGCACTTTACATATCAACACCGCGCAATATATCAATCAATGATTCGTATAATTGAAGGACAACGCTTCTAACTGTCTGGGAAGAAAGTGGAATGCGCTATTATCACTAAAAATGATGGAGAAGAAGTAATTTTTATTGCCGGCATTCCTAAATAGAAGAAATTACTAGAAAAGGTCACATGAATATAACATGTTGAGACGAGAATCGATTTTTTTGATGCGCTTAAAAAGAACAATTTGTCTAATTTTGATTGACAGCCTTTAATTACCTGTAATAAAAGAATCGAACGTTAATGAACGTTAATGAAAAGACGCTTCTAATTCCTGTGACATTCTTTCGAAATTATAGGCCTATAAGTATTAAACGGAGAAAAAAAGCGGTTTCAATCTTTTGAAACGCCCCCTCAAACGAGCCATAAATTTTTAGTGTAAAAACGTACAGGGACGTAATAGGGTAAGCCACGATATTTTTATATAATAGGAAGAATTCGCTGAATCATGGCTTTCACACCCGTCTTTCGAGGTTTTTTTTAAGTATCTTCTTCACTCAAATGAGCATCATCTTGTCCCGATAACATAAACTATTCAACTTTTAGAAATCCTAAACTCCATAACCAGTATCGCGCCGGTTACCTTTTCATTTCAACCGTTGCCGCGAGAATGTCCAACATATTTCACCTTTGTATGATTTTTACCCCTTGCCTAAAACACGTCTTCGTGCTTCAGAGGTTTCTTTTTACTTTTAAAAGAGATGAGATGCCCTTTAGCTGAAAGTCATACGTCAATTATAAAGCGCAATCCAATAATGAACTATGGGCACTGTCCCACCGTGAGAGGAAGACGCAAATGAAAGATTAAACGCCTATAGGTTTCACCTTATAAGCCAATTAAAATTGAGAAATAACGCGTGCCATTTATAAACGTTCTAAAAATGATACATTTATGATACAGACGTCAATTGGATGACTCAATTATGAGTGAGGTGTTGGAGGGAGAGGAATAAGGACAGAAGGCACGCGTCGTATCTGTGATTTCACTGACGAATGAAAACCATTGGAACGTAATACTCGGATATTGGCCAGTTGTTAACTAATTAATAAAATGAAGTTCTAATAATAATTAACTAGTCGCTCAACTGTGTACGATACGACAAAATTACTGGGCGAGTGCGATCGTACTTTATCGGAATCAATTTTTAAGGGGTAAATTGGCTACGGGAAGATCACCGTAATTCTCAAATACATCTCACGGGTTTCTTTTGTCAAATGATAAGAGAGAAAAATCAATTTTCCATCATTATCCAATTTGAGTTGCACAATTTAGCCTTGCTCGTATAAGTGGAGAGTTGAAACACCGCCAATTTTTGGTGAGAAAATAGGCGATCAATTCGTTTTATAACACTATGGGATGGTTTGCAAATTGCAGGAAGGAAGATAATACAAGGGCCTTTCATGACGCGAAAAATCACCCCAGGGGGGGGGGGGCATGATGGGCTCATGGGCGATGATGATGCTGACACGTGATTGTGACAAATCAGGCAATGACACTAACCAAAAGTGCGAAAAGGATGGTGCTCTCTTTCAAGAGCACTATAGTGACCCAGATGCAGGGCACGGTGAAGAGATCACGAAACTGGGCGCTCCTCAAAAAAAAAAAAAAAAAAAAAAAAATCCGCTTGAAGTTGCCTAATTTGGTTGAGACTCCTACTTTGATCTTTAAAGTAAATGCCACCGTATTTGAAGAAATAATACACCTCCAATTCTAGCCCTATAGAAGATGTGTACGTAACGGAATAAAAACAACAATTCAGAGAAGATAAATATTAAAATGCAAATAAGGTTTCATCTTCATCATTCGACTTCACGCTCAGCCTTGTGATTGTTCATTTTTGAAGAGATCAAGTACGCGAGATTGCGAGATGTTAAACGCGTAAATGTCAGAGGTATTGTATGAACGGAAACGTCTTTGTGTATGTTTATCTTTTTTTAAAAAAAAAAGAGTACGCACAAGGCCCGGTATAGATTGCGGGTTTTTTTACGACCCCCCGACAAGGCAGGGGGTTGTCTCGCTCTTGTATGGGTGCGTTCGGAAATGCCAACCGCATTGTAACAACCGGTCACCGAAAAGTACTCACCTCCGCCCGGCGGCGGCCGTTCGGCATGGATTTGTTCAAAATTATTTCCATTGAAAACCCATTACGCGTGCTCAACTGGTTGGATTCTAGCCGAAGAAAAGGCGGTGAGTGGTTACAACGGTCAGCATTTTCGAACGCACCCTCTATGCCTTTATGCGTATGCCAATGAAGAAATTGAGTTCTAGCCACAAAAAGTGTTCAACGTTATTTAACTTCCAAAACTACTCAGATCACCTTAAAGCCAGGGGCGCATTTAAGGTAAAATGTTAAGAGGGGCTTTAGCCCTGAGCTCAAGAACCCCCCCCCCTCTCACAGATCAAGTCAAATTCTAAATTTTGTGGATTTTTGCTCTCAGAACAAATTTCAAAGGTTTTCCTCGCTCAAAACGCCAATGTCACAGAATTGACACCCTAAAAATCCAATTTGCACCGGGTTGACTCTTCATGAATGCAATTCCGCTCATAAGCCACTTTCGATGTCCAAATATCACAAATTGAACACACCGCAAAACCCAATTTTGTGGTTTTGGCTACTTCAATAACAAAATTTGCCGGTTTGGCCCTTTTTGAGACCAAATTTGTCGAATTTCGTAGGTCAGAAACCAATTTCGTAGGGCTGGCTCCCTTAAGACAAGCCAATTTAACGGGATTTCACCCCTTTTTAAAGGGTGAATGAGCGTACTGGCTCATTTTAGAGAAATTTCATGGCTCTGGCTGTTTTTTGAAACAAAGTATGGCAGGGTCCAGACGCGGATCCAAGATTTAGTCAAGGGAGAGGCTTATGAAATTGTGTCCTTCGCTCTATTAAAAATGGCTTGCTATCAATTCACCTATTCCTATCAATTCGCCTATTCCCAAAATGGCCAAACTGGCAATTACCACTAAAAAAAAAAAAACAGACTTCACGCGGTCTAAAAGTGGCTAGACTGACGGTGCAGCCCTGAAAATGCATGAAAAGATCATGAATCCTAAATCTTAGGCTAAATCTTAAGGCTAAATCTTCCATTCACGAGCTACAACTGGCTAAAATTAGCGATTCCCGCTCTAAAAATGACCAAGCTGACGTAACGCGCTCTAAAAATAGGCAAACTAACAATTCACGCTCTGTAAATCCCTAAACAAACGATTCCTTCCCTAAATATTCCAAAATGAACCATTTGCGCGCCAAGAATGCCCAAACTGACCATTCGGGCGTTGGCTTGACGGGACTAATTGCGTCCTTGAAAAAGCAAAACTGACGGTTCACGCCCTATAAAATTGGTAAAACTGACTCTATGCGGCCTACGATGAATGGTTAAACTGACAATTCGCACTTTGAAAATCCCCAAGCAGATTATTCATGCCCTGAGAATAGCAAAATTAGCCATTCGCGCGTCAGAAATAGCCATACTGAGCCTTCACGCCTTGAACATGTCTAAACTGACGAACCTGGCCTTAAAAACTGGCTATTTACGCCCTGTAAATGACATACTCAACTCGTACCAGCAATTCACGGTCTAAAAATGGCCTAAATGATCGTTTGTGCTCCACAGAGGCTAAACAGACGATTCGCGGCTTCAAAGTGGCTATCTGCACCCACAAAGTGGCCAAACAGAGCTATTTGCGCCCTTCATGCGATAAACTGACCACTTGTAATTGCGCACCGAGCATGGGCCGTCCTCACCGAACCCCTCCCCCTCGCCAACCAGCGTTAGCTACAGGCACCTCATGGACTGGATAAACTTTTTGATTTGATTTGAAACTATAAATTGCTATAAAATTGCTTGATGGGCAAATCACGCCCTAAAAATGGCTAAATGTGCTAATTTGTGCCAGTGAAATGGTAAAACTCGCCATTCGTAGTGCAAAAATGGACAAACTGAGCCACCACGCCTAGAAAATGACTAAAAATGCAGACGATTTGTACCCCAAAAATAGCAGAACTAATAGTTTGCGTCTTGAAAATGCCTTAACTGACAATTCATGCCATTAAAATGCCTATTGTGACTTGCTGCTGGCTGGACCTAAAAAAGCAATTTCCCGGATTTCACTGCTCCAAAAACAAATTTTTGCTCGTTCGAACCATTCGAAAAGTGGTGAATCTAGCGATTCGTGCCTTATAAATTTCTAAACTAACCGTTCGCAAGCTAAATTTGACTTTACGAATGATTCGTCCCCTGGACATTGTCAAATGGGCTATTCACGCCCTAAAAATGACTAAAATGACGAAAATTGTAAAATTGTCGTTTCCATACTTTCTAGCCTCTAATTAGCGCTTTTTCTATACTCTTTATCCGCGGATGATTTAAGAAAACTTTAGCCGCGAAGTAGCCAAGTATTTTCCTTAATTTTAGCCCTTTTTCTCACTTCTGTCCGTGAATCTGTAGCGTATACCGAGGTTGTGGCGAGGGGGGCGATAGCCTCGAGTCTCCTTATGTCACAAAGAGCCACCGAAAAGCTTAAAGATAAAAAAAAAACGAGGATTTTTGAGTTCTATGTTCATGTATGTAGGAACTTGAAAACAAGTTTCGGTGTACGGTTTGGACAGCATTGGCTCCTTTTGACGATATGTTGCGGGTGAGCGCTTTTTCTCAAATTTAGCTGCGAATTAGAGATTTTTTCAATTTTTAGCCGCGTGTTACCTACAGTGTTTTTTTTTCGCTTACGTGCTATCAACTAGCACGTTTTCGCTATTTTAGCCGTAATATTATCGCTTTTTATAATATTTTTGCCCAAATACGTAGTACGTTCTTGCCCTAACAATTTGCACATTAGCTTGAACACTCAATTTTAGTCGCCTATTAAGTACTACAGCAATTTGAGGTTTGATAATTTCGAATTGGTGCATTTTTTTCAATTTTTTATTATTTTCTTATTTTTAAATATGAGAGCTTGTTCTGAATATTAGCCGTGAATCAACGTTTTAAAACCTAAAAATCTCAAATTTTTCAACTGTAAGCTTTTCGAGACCGCCCTCTGGACGGCGGGGGCTCGAGGCGGTCCACCCCCTTCGCCGCAACTTCGCGTGTACGCCTCCCGAACAGCTTCAAGATGTAAAAACGGAGAAATTGAGAAAAAGCGCTAAATGTACGAATCCAATTGAGAGAATGTAGTAATCCGTGGCCAAAATTTGAGGTCACCAGGGCCATGATATTATAACACCCTAAACCTTTTCCGACGATCTAACCCCCGGAGGGTCTCAGAGCCGTGATAACACCCTTATACCTTTACGACGATCTAAAGCTCCGGCTACACGGTCAAGCTTTACGTGAGGTTTACTTGTCAGTTTTACTTGACTGAAAAAACGGTGTGGCTACACGGCTCATGATTTCCTTCAGTTTTGAGCTCAGTTCAGTTCTGCCTTCAGTCCGCTTCAAGTCTTCAGAACGGATAGACCTCTGTCAAGTCACGATATGAGTGATAATTGCGATATGGAAGTATTCTTTTTGGGTTTGCTGGCAATGAAAAGAAGTAAAAAAACAGCAATCGAACGAAGTGGTGCAAAAAGCGGTTACTCCGTAGACCCTCCAACACTCTTAGCTTTCCATATTGTCTACAGCAGCAGCTTGCCGGTAGCACCATCCGCTCATTGCACGGGTATCTCTCCTCGCTCCTACTTTACCACCTGTAAAACTCCCCACCACCAAGCGGTCCACACCGGTAACGCACCAGTCTTGACCAGCTGGTGTGGCTGACGGGGAGCGGAGCGAGGATAACCAGGACTTGCACGTGTCGGGTGTCACTTCCCGGCCGTCATGTCAGGCTTAAACCTGGTCATGTGCCTTTCAAGGCATCAAGCCAGGGCGGGAAGAAGGCACAATCCTGGATACTCCGTAGAAATCTACATTCTCATGTCAACTTAATGAAGGATTTAAGAGACGACGTCGAAGAGTGGAGAAGTTACGTCCGAATGGACATAGACGCTTATTCTGAGTTATTGCGGTTAGTTACTCCTTTAATTGAGCGTGAGGACACAGTAATTCGAGAGAGTATCACAGTATCACTGGACCTCAACGCTTTGGACTGAAGAAAAAGCTGAAGGAAAGACTGAAGGCCGGCCACACGCTCAAGCTTGCGCGAGAGAAAGCTTGAGAACTGACGTGAATTCCTTCAAGCCTTCAAGCCGCGCCTGAGGCTTGAAGGAGCTTCAGTTTTGCCATCCACACGCTCAAACTTTACGTAGGGAAAGACTGATTCGAGCTTTCCGTAGGGAAAGCTTGACCGTGTAGCCGGGCCTTAACCACCGACAATGCCAAGCCTCATCGACCCCCACCCCCCATTACTCACCGATTCCCATCCTTCTTATTAACATCTCCATAGGAGATTTCCAAGTGTAGCCTCTACGCCCACCTGAGTTCCAACCTCTTGGGGAAAACACGCACACACACCGGGGTCCTCGGGGCCCCAACGGGCGTGCGGAGCTTGCGGAACTCGTTATAGTTCCCATCACTAAAATTGGGCTCATGCCTTCTTTTCATTTGTTCAATGGTGTATTATATCACCAATCCATCAATCTCAGCTATAGATGAACGGGGCTTACTGCGTTTTTTCAATCCAAAGGCATTTGGTGATTTTTTAAATTTTAGCCGCAAAATTAGAGCTTTTCTCAATTTCTCAATGAAATAACATCGAGAAACCACGAATTAGCGCATTTTGTCAATTCTATAGCAATGAAATAGTTTTGTTTTCGTTTCTTTTTTTTTGTTTTTGTTTTTTTTGTTTTTGTTTTTTTGTTTTTTTTAGCTGTGAATGAGCCGAATGATCGCCTTTTCTCTATATAACCGAGAAAATCGGCGCTTAATCTAAATTTTGCTGCAAAGCGTTTTTAGAAATTTTAGCCATGAAATGGCACTTTTATCCGCGAATTAGCGTTTTTTCTTCCTTTTTTCTTCTTGTCGCAGAAAAATTAACGCATTTCTCAATTTTAGCTGCAATGAGAGCTTTTTCTTAATTTTAGCCATGATTTTACGCTTTCT
The DNA here is from genome assembly GCA_038030265.1 of Corythucha ciliata. NCBI lineage: Eukaryota > Metazoa > Arthropoda > Insecta > Hemiptera > Tingidae > Corythucha > Corythucha ciliata. Next base: position 41,175,325 of record CM075941.1, read on the forward strand.
CTCAATTACTGCCGCAAATTAGCGAGAATTCCTCAGTTTTAGCTGGAAATTTTGAGCTTTTCTCAATTTTAGCTCTGAGTACTCCAAGTTTCAGCCCAGGTTCCAGCCAAGAAGTCCAGGTTTCAGCCAAGAATCAGTGCTTTATTCCCCCAGTTGTAGCAGCGAGTTAGCGATTTTTCCCATTTATTAGCAATTTGTTGACTTTTGGTTATGAATGAGGAAGTAACACAAAAAAAAAAATGAAAATCGCTGGACATATTTTTTTTTTGAAAGAAAATGGTTAAGGCCCGAGTTCACCAACTTCTTAAACCAAGATCAACCACTAATCACGATTACAACGTAAACACTTGTATCAATATTCATATGGGTCGCTATTGGCAACTAATCACGATAAACTTTAAACGAGATCAATTTTGTTGGTGAAAATGGGCCTAAATATGACAAGGAATTGAATATTAGTGCGTAAATGGCTGATTTTAATTTATAGTGATAACTACATATAAGAAATTATAAAAATTGCCGTAAACCGTGTTGGTGGGAGGGGGGGGGGTGGCTACCGACTACTGAGTTCATTGGCCTTTTACGACGATTTGATCCAGTTTTCACCAATTAAGGCCTATTTTCACCAACAAAATTGATCTCGTTTAAAGTTGATCGTGATCAGTAGGGCCTCAGGGGCCATGGCCCCTTCCTTGGAGTACGGCCCCATTGCTGGAGTCGCGAGGTCACAGGAAATTATTTTTGGTGAAAGCCAAGCTCCCAGAATATTACGAAAGATTGAAAATCGCCGCATTAAACTTGAAAAGAGGGCAAAATCGTTGTTTTTGACAAAATTTCGTCCCCAACGACCCGGAGAATAGAATTTGCATGAATCTCGTAGGCGAAATAATTTAAGATTTCGTCCCCAACGAAATAGCCAAACTATGACTGTTCCGCTCCCTAAAAATGGCTAAACTGGCTGTAATCGCGCCCCAAAGTGGCAAAATTGACGATTAGCGCCTTGAAAAGGGCTGAACTGACTATATGTATATTTGCGCCCTAAAAATTGTCAAACTTGAAATTCCTGCTCTCTATGATTGACTTCAAATACCCTAAAAATGGCTAAGCTGACGATTATCGCAGCCCTAAAAATATCTAAATCAACCATTTGCACGCCAGAAATGGCCAAACTGTCTATTTTCGCGCCAAAAATGGTCAATACTGACTATTCGCGCCTTTTGGCTTGACGGTCCCCAAAAACGGCTAAACTAACTATTTGCCTCTGCCAACCATTTTCCACCTGAAAAAGCCGAAACAGATGATTCCTGCCCCGAAAAGTGCAAATTCGACCATTCGCTTGCAAAGAATGACCAAACTGACTATTCGCGCCTTTGGCTTTACGTGACTGTAAACGCCGTGAAAAAATGGCAAAACTGGCGATTCGCGCTCTAAAAATGGCCAAACTGACTTTACGAGCCCTAATTCGCACGCTCTAAAAATACCTGAACAGGTGATTCCCGTCCTGAAAATGGCAAAAACTAAGCATTCGCGAGTAAAATATGGCTAAACGTGCATTGTCTGCTGTAAAAATGGCCAAACTGGCAATTCCCGCTCTAAAAAAAGGCAAAACAGACCATTCGGACCTGAAACGGCATGGATTCTTGCACTGAAAATATCACCATGGCTAATATTATAACTGCTTGTGAAAATTACCTGACAGGTTGCACCGTAGAAATGGCAAACTGACGATTTGCGCCCACTAAATGGTTAAATTAATGATTCGAGCCTTGATAATGGCTAACTGAGTTCGTACTCTAAAGCGGGATACATACTTGTTACTTGCCAAGTAACGAGCAAAATTTTTTCCAATTTTTTGGTCGGTTTCCAGGCAATTTGCTAGAATTGATTGATATTATGCTCGTTATTTGGCAAGTACCGCACTACTACCGCATGTGTGTACCCGGTCTAAAAACTACTTTTCCGTAGAATCCGACTAAAAAGACTGATTCGTGGGTCCTGAAAATGTCACACTGACTATTCACGCCCGCTAGCAACGGCCATACTGACAGTTTGCGCTGTAAAAATTGCCAAACTGTGACTATATTCACTCTCAAAAATTGGTAAAACTGACTCTATGCGGTCTATAAATGGTTAAACTTACGATTCGCGCTTGAACTATAGCTGAAAATGACTTGGTTGACTAATCACACTCTAAAAACTGCTAACAAACCATTCGCTATTCACGCCCTTAAAAGTTGAATTAACTAAATCGTTGAACCATTCGTCCCCCCCCCCACCGAATAGGGGGCTATTGGTGGGAGGGGGCACATGATTTTTCACCAAACGTACTCCAATTGCGGGTCCCATAGTGTGCCTAGTGTGCAATGGCCCCTTCCTTGAGCCGACTCTGGATCCGCGCATGATCGTGATTAGTTGCCAGTAGCGACCCATATGAATTCTGATATAAGTGTTTACATTGTAATCGTGATTAGCTGTTGATTTTGGTTTAAGAAGTTGGTGAAACCGGGTCTAAATTGATCACGGTTAAAGTAGGTTGTGATTAGTTGCCAATAGTGACTCAAACATTGTTTACACAGTAATTGATTAGTTGTTGATCGTGGTTAAATAAGTTGGTGAAAACGGGCCTAAAGTGTTCGTCGTTACTTTGTTATTTTCGTTAATTATTATTATTTTTCTTTAGTGAATTATCGTTTTCGCCATTTTAGCCGCGAATGAGCAAATTTTTTTCTCCGTTTTTTGTTATTTTAATAATCACAATCTTTTATAATTCTTCCAGTATAATATTTTTCAATTTTTCGACTTTACCTGCCAACTTGTCCCATAATCAGTGCACTAGCGGTTGACAAACGAACAGGCATTGACTGGTAACAACGTCCACATGTCACTGAACGTCGTTGCGGGATCGGGACTGCTTGATCAAACGGGTGGCGGCGGCCTAGTCCGCGCGTTCAAATATCCAAATAGCGGAAAAGATGAGCGAGGATCGTGACTTTCAAAGTATGAATAAATCAGAAAGTACCCGGCCTTCTATTTTTTTTTCTTTCTATAAACGTAATTAAAGCGCCACCAAGTGTGTTCAATATTCGAAGCCCGACGTTGTTCGTAATTCCAATTCACCGCGCTTATGCGCTGGCAACCGACGAAGCACACGTTTACTTAAATTGTAAAGACGTGTCGAAGCAAAAGGCTCATGAAAGTGAAGCGAGGAGAACTGAAACATGTAAGAAAAGTGGCCGTTATACGTGAAACAATAGAGAGGACGTCACTTGAGAATTAATCTTTGAAATGTGGCCGGCTGACGAAGAAGGCAAAACCATGCGAACGCGAGTGTATATCAGTAGACACGCATCAAGGTCCAATGAAAGTGTGGTATTTTCATCGCAATTGCATTTTATGTCCTAATGAAATAATGTCCGACTCGAGGTGCCAAGCGCAAATGGTTTGCCATCTATGAACCTTGGACCCGAGAGAGGCTCCACTTATGAAATAACGTTGTTTTTTCTTCTTCGCGTCTGCCTAAAATCTTCCTATTACCTTCACCACTATATGCACGCTGTAAAGATGATCAGAATTTGAAAGGATTTCTTTGGATTCGTCTTATGTAAATATTCGAAGTGAAGGGAGAAAGAAAAAGTAAAAAAAAAAAAAAAAAAAAAAAAAAAAATGAGAAACAAAATCGGGGGCATTAACTAAAAGGCAAGGCCAATTTTCGTAGGCAAATGAGCCAAGATATCTATAGGAAATATAGGCACAGCTTGTTATGGGAGTGGAAAGGTGTTGTGCTGATTGAACAGGTGGCCTACCAGGCTTTTAATTTTAATTTTAACAAAAGACTACGGAACTACGTGCCACACGAACGATAAGGGGATGTTATTAACTGGGTAATATTTATGCTCAAGATTAAGGTAAAGTGGGGGAGAGAGCCTTTTCAATTCGTGTAGAGTTTGTCTTGAAGTATTCTTCCTGTTTCCAACTTTGTACCTTGTATTGAAAAGCTTTAAATCTTTAGTTCAGTAATTTTTCCCGAACAGACTTCATCTATTTCACGCAAAAATGTGAATAGACCGAGAAAATCAAACTAATTACTCTATTCTTCGTGATTTTTCACGATTCCTTTCTTATGGTATAAAGACCTTTATCCTTCCTCGCCCAAAGATTGATAAATAGCTTTTAGCTCGTCTTCAATGAATCAACCTTCCCTATCCTTCTGCCTATAACTTGAGGTGAATGTAACGTGAAGAAATTCCACCAAACGCTCTCACTACCTTCCAACGTTTTATAAGCGATTCCCCCCCCCCGCCCGTGTCGATATATTTAGTCTTAATAACTGCCAAAACGTTGGCTCCTCTCACTCTTGCGAAATGTGCTCATCAAACGGTGATCAATTTATCTTCGATCCTTTAAGTTTGAGAGGGAAGGGGGGGGGCATAACTTTTTGACGACCTTGAGTCGAGGCTGTACCGGTGGTGTGGCGCAAGTAAAATCCTATAGTGGGTAATCATCTTTGGAGCAGGCTACTGTGCGCACGTCCCGATTGCTTCCATAAAGAGTGTTAACAAAATACTAAATTTTGATTTGGATTTAAGCTCTTAAGTTTAGCTTACGGCTTTGCGGAACCTGAACGTCGAGAGCCTCAATCAATTTATTATTATTATTATTATTTTTTATTTTCATTTTTCAAGACAACCCTGTCATTTAAATGAGGTGAGATGATCGCTGTGATACAAGCGTTAATCTTCTTAAGTCTTTGAGATTTTCAAGGTTTAAACCGGATAAATTTAGACTTTCATAATGCAGCCCAATGGCTCATAACATTAGTCTCTCCTTCATAAATCTTACGATTAGGTGAGTTCCTTAATAGAACTTTATTCCATGCTAAAAACATTCAAAATTATGGGTTTTCGATAAACATGCCTCTTTTTGTAGACACCAGAGAGAGTGAAAAACGCTTTCCGTTAAGGAAAAACGCGAGTATATAAAATGTAGAAACAAAATCCCGAGCGACATAGTTAGGAACCCCACCCCCCCTCAATTCAACCACCAACTACATACATCGCAGAATAGCGCGAGATGAAAGTAATAGCGCTCGACGAACTTGGCCTGGAAATGGTAAATCCGCCGTGGGATTCTACCTTGCATTACATACGAAGGATGCTCCACCCCCACCGCCGCCGCCACCACCACTCATAAAAAAAGAATCCTCTACATCTTTTGACAACCACCAACTTTGCCTTCTTCGCGCGGTGCTTTTGTAAATAGCACGAACGGCGAATCAGGTGGGATGGAAGGGCGGGGGTGAGGGTCTATACCCCTCTGAATGAAAGCGAATCGCTTCCATCCCGACGTTACTGTACTCTTTACCGCTATAGGATTAACTGCTTCTGCCCCGAGACTCGCGTTCTTTACTATTGTTGTTGTTGTTGCTGTTGTTGTTTTTGTTATTGTTGTTGCTGCTGGTGTCGTTATTTTTAATGGTTTTTTTTGCTCTCCCTGCTATTTATTTGTATTCTTTACCACGTGTACCCTCCGGAAGGATTACTGTTCTACCTAATCTTTAAAGGTAAGCCACAGCCGAATTATTTTCGATATTTTTAAGGCCCAAGCTTTCCCCGAATGTAAAAAATTATGTTGATTATCGAGTGGTAAACGGAAATCAGGAAAAAATGTCATCCGGTGCAGACCCAGTCAGCCCAGGGCGGAAATCTCTATAATATTCTCTGAATAAACAAGGAATATAATTTTTATAAATCGACTATAATAAAGACTTTTTCACAACTTTAGCCACCAATTTCCATTTTAGCCATGAATTTCTGTTTTTTTTTTTCTCGTTTCTAGCCAAATATGCTACCAGGAACCGCGTAATTGGCGCTTTTTAAAAACAATTTTAGCAAAAAAAACCCGTTTTTCTCAATTTCAACAGTGAATCAGCAGCCCCCCCCCCCTATCATAATTTTTATGAATTACCCCGATATTTTTCTCAATTGTATCCAGAATTGTCTCCAGAAACCGCGAATTGGCATTTTTGCAATTTTACCCACGAATTATCGATTTTTTCCAGTTTTCGTCGTTCGCGAATTAGCACTTTTCCTCAATTTTATCCGCGAATTAGCATTTTTTTCACTTTTGGCCGCAAATTAGCGAGTTTGTTGAAATTTTTGCACACAAATTTGCTGGTTTTCGCTATTTTTGTAGCGAATGAGCGTTTTTTCTCAAATTAAGCCGCGAATTACCGTTTTTCTCGACTATTAAACATATCGTTTTTCCCCCCACTATTATAGCAATGACTTGGCGCTTGCTCTCGATTTCATCCCCGCATTTCTACTTCGTCTCATTATTGTGGCCACAATTCAAAGTTTTTATAACTTTTAACTGCGAATTTGCAATTTGTTTCAGTTTTAGTCGTGAATTAGCGCCTTTTCTCCATTCAAACCTCTCCGCGCGAATCAGAGATTTTTCTGAATTTTGGCCGCGACTTTGCAGTTATTCTAAATTTTAGCTGCGAATGAGCGCTTATCCTCAAATTAGGCCGCAGCCGCGAATCAACCCCGTTCTCAGCTTTCGTCGCGATTTACCCTTTTTCTCAACTTTTTGCCAAGAATTATCGCATTTTCACGCAAATTGGAACTTTTTCTCTATTTTACCCTCGACTTTGGCCTTTTATACATAATATTAGCCGTGATGAGTCAACATTTTTCTAATGTTCAGCTGCGACTTTGCATTTTTTTTTTTTATCATTATTAGTCGCGAATCGGGGTTCTCTCATTATTATCCGCAAATTAGCAGTTTTATTTTACTTTATCCACGAATTAGCAAGTTTTCTCTCAATTTCTGCACCGAATTTACAGTTTTCCCCAGTTTTAGCTTTCGTGTGAACGCTTTTTCTCAAATTTAGCCACGGATAAGCGGGTTCCTCAGCTTTATAGCCCCGATTCACAGTTTTTCTCAACGTTTGTCAAAATTACAGCTTTTTCTCTATTTTAGCCAGCACAAAGTTAGCAGCTGTTTTCACTTTTTTCTGTTTTCAGCCACGAATAAGCATCTTTTCTCAATTTTAGCCGTGAATTGCACTTCCTTCCAATTTCGCGAACTTTTATTTATTTTTCTTCTGCTTCTTTTCTAATTTCTAGCAGCAAGTTCGTAACTTTTCTTGTACTTCAATCGCGAGTTAGCGTGTTTATTTAAATTTTATCACCGGATGAGCAGTTTTTTTTTCACTTTTAGCGTTGAATTAGCGAGTTTTCACAGGTACAGCTGCTAATTTTCACTTTTTATCCATTTTAACTGCGAATATATTCGCTTTTCTCAAATTGAAGCTCAAATTAGCGTGTTTGTTAGCTCTTAGCCGCGATTCACCGTTTTTCTCAACTTTTAGCCGTGGATTAGCGGCGTCTCTTCTCCATCCTCTCCCTCTCGTGAATTTCAGTTTTTTATTTATTTTAGCCACAAGTTACCAGTTTCTTCTACTTACTGCTATGACTTACCGCTTTTTCTTAACCTTTTCTATAAATTGGCACTTTTTCTCTATTTTACCCGTGAATTAGCACTTTTTCTTAAATTAAGCCACGAATTACCGTTTTTATCATTAGGACCTTTTCTCAATTTTCATTGTCACATTAAGGCTTATTCTCTATTTTAGCACCAAATTTACGTTTTAAATTTGGTCTCAATTTTAGCCGCAATTACCGTTTTTCCAATTTATAGCCACGAATACAACGAAATTCATCTTTTTTTTTTTCAACTTTTGCCGTGAATTAACGCTTTCTCTCAATTCTAGCCGCAAACTTGCTCTTCTAAATTTTAACCTCGAATTAACCTTTTTCCAATTTCTTGCCACGACTTAGCAATTTTTTTTTTGTTCACTTTCACCCGAGCATTGGCGTGTTTCTCAGCTTTAGCCGCGATTTACTATTTTTTCTTAACTTTTTGCCGTGAATTAGCGGCTTTTCTCTAGCGGCTTCCCTAGTGAATTAGTGCTTTTCTCTATTTTAGCCACAAGGTTAGCAATTTCTTCAAATTTAAGCCAACTGCTTATAAGCGGTTATTTGTAGAATTTGCATCTTTTCTAAATTTGAGCAGTGAATTAGCACTTTTTCCCATATTAACTCGTTTTTTTGACCGCTAATTAGCAGTTTTTTCTACTTTTAGCCATGAATTAGTGATTTTTTCTCAATTTTAGCCGGAATTACCGTTTTTATAATGCCGCGAATTGAGAATTTTTCTCAACTTTGGCCGCGAATTCTCGTTTTTCCTAAATTCTAGCTGAAACCTTGCACTTACCAACTTTAGCCGCGAATTACCGTTTTTTCAATTTATAGCCACGAATACAACGAAATTCATCTTTTTTTTTTCAACTTTTGCCGTGAATTAACGCTTTCTCTCAATTCTAGCCGCAAACTTGCTCTTCTAAATTTTAACCGCGAATTAACCTTTTTTCAATTTCTTGCCACGACTTAGCAATTTTTTTTTGTTTACTTTCAGCTGAGCATTGGCGTGTTTCTCAGCTTTAGCCGCGATTTACAATTTTTTCTTAACTTTTTGCCGTGAATTAGCGGCTTTTCTCTAGCGGCTTCCCTAGTGAATTAGTGCTTTTCTCTATTTTAGCCACAAGGTTAGCAGTTTCTTCAAATTTAAGCCAACTGCTTATAAGCGGTTATTTGAAGAATTTGCATCTTTTCTAAATTTGAGCAGTGAATTTAGCACTTTTTCCCATATTAGTTCGTTTTTTTGACCACTAATTAGCAGTTTTTTCTACTTTTAGCCATGAATTAGAGATTTTTTCTCAATTTTAGCCGGAATTACTGTTTTTATAATGCCGCGAATTGAGCGTTTTCCTAAACTTTGGCCGCGAATTCTCGTTTTTTTCTAAATTCTAGCTGCAACCTTGCACTTACCAAATTTAGCCGCGAATTACCGTTTTTTCAATTTTTAGCAATATTTTTTCACTTTCAGTAGTGAATTTTCACTCCTCACTTTTAGCGACCAATGAGCGCTTTTTCTCAAATTATGCCTAGAATTGGCGTATTTTTCATCATTAACCGCGATTGACCGATTTTTTTTTTTTTTTTCAAGCGAATCCGTGATTTAAAGTTTTTTCTAATTTCAATTTTCCGTGAATTAGAGCTACTTCTTCTCTAATACAGTTGCAAGGTTAGCCGTTTTTAACTTTTAGCCTTAAGCTAGCGAAGTTTCTAAATTTTAGCCGCAAATTAGCAGTTTTTCTCAATTTTAGCCGCCAATTGTTTCTCAATTTCAGCCATAATTTATCTCTTTCAATTATTACGTTCCGCGAATTCACTGATTCTCTCAAATTGACCCGCGAATTAGCGTTTTTCACCGTTTTGGCTGCGAATGAACGCTTTATCTCAATTTTAAGCTGAAAATTAGTCACAATTTAGTCAGTTTTAGCCAAAATTTGTGTTTTTTCTCCATTTTAGTTACTAAGTTACCTCTTGCCTCGAGAAACCACGAATTGGCATTCTCTCTGCCACTTTTATTTTTTAAATATTTTTTTGCTTTTTGCCATGAATTAGCGCTTTTCGACTATTTCAGCCACGAATATTGGAGATATTGGAGTTTTTTCTACAAAATTTTTAACATTTTTGTGCCGCGTACTTCCCACAACACGATTAGCCGCCTAATAAGGACCAAAAGAAACTTGGGCCTAGCGTATTTTCTCGATTTCAGCCGGATGTTGCCTTCAAATACCTCGAATTTGTGTATTCATCTTAATTTTAGAAACAAATGTGCGCATGTATTAATATTATCCAAAAATCGACTTTTTAAATCCAAAAAATCTATTAAAAAAAAATAAAAAAAAAAATAGCTGTGAATTTGCAATTTTTTCAATTTTAGCCGCAAATTAGCGTTTTTTCTCATTTTTATGTGAGAATTAGCAGTTCTTTCACTTTTAGCAGTGAATAAGCGGGATTTATTAATTTCAGCCACGAATATGCAGTTTCAATCAATTTTAGCTGCATATTATTCCTCAATGTCAGCCATAAATCACAGCTTTTACCCAATTTTAACCACGAATTAGCAGATATTCACAATTTTAGCCAATATTTACAGCGTTTACTCAATTTTGGCAGCGAATTTGCAGATATTCTCAAATTGATCAGCTAATTAGCGTTTTTCGTCAATTTAGCTGCAAATAAACGCTTTATCTCGATTTTAGCCGGAAATTAGCGGGTTTTTCCAGTTTGAGGCACTGATTTGCGGATTTTTTCAAATAGATCCGCGTATTGTCGTTTTTTCTTCATTTCAGCTTCGCGATTCACGGTCTTTTCCCAAAAAAATTTTAGACGCGAATCATTTCTAAATGTTAGCCGGGAAGTACCACTTTTACGCGTATTTTCTTCATTTTAACAGGAAAGTCGCCTTCGGATAACACAGATGGGAATATTCATCTTAATTTTAGCGGCAAATGAGCGCCGGTGAGCATCGAAGTGCACAGCGCGGAGCACTCTGATTGGTTCAGGCCCACAGCTCAGTTTTTGTAAAGCTTGCATGTGAAGGCGGCTTTAGTCGCGTTCAAAATTTTAGCTGCTTTAAAAGGACCTACAGAACTGGAGCGATGAGCGTGTATTCGAGCCAAATCGCCGTCCAACCGGATACCAAATTTCAAACGTTCCAAACATCCATGAATAAAAACATAAAAATCCCCAGGTTTTCCATGTTGAACGGATGCCCGGGCGGTACGCTACTGGACCTGATACAAAATGAATTGTATGTCCGTTCCTTATAGGAGCTCGTAAGAAATTAACGGTAAGGTCTCGTTTTTCGTATTTTATTGCAGAGCTAACGGTACTCGAGGTTCTTTTTATACAAATAAAAGTTCTTTCATTTGTCATCTCTTTGGTTAATCACAGCGGCAGCCATTCGGCACACTTCGCTAATTTCACCCATTCATGTTTGTAACAATACGTTTGAAAATGAAGTGAACAATTACGGGACAACACCTAGAAATGAATACTCCGAGTTGTAGAGGCAAATCTGGCATACTTTTGAAGTCAATGCGTCACTATTGTTTAACGGAAATCTAATATGAAACGAATGCCTAATATAAAATCCTTTTCGTCACCTTATCGCAGCCATGGCTCACCCAGTAGCGGCTTATAATTTCGAACTCCTATAGAAACCCTATACACTCAATAAGGACACGAAAATGCTAATTTTTTGATAGAGAGGATTATACATATAGTAAGCCTCTCACCCCTCCCCGGCGTTGGAAATATGATACACATGTTAGAGTTTCACACCTTGGATCACTGAAGATTATACCGCGTCACCCCTTCCCATCATTCCCGCATATAAATTAACAATTTTTTTTTGTATCCCTTTTTCTACATTATTGGCTAAGCCTCGATCTATTTATACCACCGTTTTAATATCGCGTTTTACAATTTGCTTTGTGCATCCAAACGACAGTATTTTCTCGTACGATGAATAACAAATTACGGTAATTTTCCATCAACCCCTTACTTAAAACAAGTGTTTTCCCTGAGGCCTCACCTTCCTTCCCTCTCATAAAAATTATAAAACATAAATTGTATCAGGTCTCGACATCCTAAGTAACGGCTCTCACTTATAATTATAAGCGCGTGGCGGCGGCGCATTTTCTTAGACCTTATCACGGCGTTTTTGTTTGTTTTAAAACGCCAACTATACGGATCTGGTTTTGCACCCTATCCCCGCCTTTATAATTAATATGTTTTAAAAAATTATGGATTTTGTTGTTGGAAAGATGAGGAAAATAATTGAGCCATTAGCCTTGATGGGTTCCACTTCAAACTCGTATAGTTCAAAAGTTTTTTTTTTGTTTTGTTTTTGTGAATACTTTTTTTTAAATAATTGACCATTTTATGATTATGAGTTTTTTAAAAAAAAGTGTTCTAACCTTTTTAACAGATTTATTCTAGCGGTAGTGAGAGAGCAAGGTTGGAATAATTAACCATCAAAATTAAATTTTCTCATCTAGCGGGCACATAGTGGTAGTTTTTCCAAAGCGATAGCCCGAGGCTTCTATACCATCTTATCTCGCATCTCCTAATTATGCGATCACAGTCAGTAGAATGAAATTAGTCTAGTGGTATGCGCCGGTAGGGCGTATTTCTTATTTATAAGCTGAAAAAAATATAATTTTTCTTGCGTGCACTATTACTTGAAAGTGGGAATAGTTGTACAGAAAACTAGTAAGAAGGTTTGGAAAGATTTGAAATTGTTCAAGAGCGTCCCACTCGTTTCGAATTGAACCCGTGGGAATAATAATTTCACTCTAAGCGCGAATTTAAATCACCGAGAGGTTGACAAATTAATCACGCTGGTTGTATGCAAATGGAAAGTATTAAGGAATACCGCTTGAAACATCCTTGAATCTTTCCCTGCTCAGCCCTTAGGAAATTATGAATTTAATAATCCATCTATTTAGTTAAGTTCAAGTTCATAATTTAACAGGATGTTGGGATTTAAACCAATGAAAAGAAAAATCTTATCTTTTTCAGTGCATGGTTAATGAAAGGGGAAAAATTAACGCGTTTAAAATAACTGTAATGACTAACAACATATAGTTGAAAAAGAGGTGTTTCAAATCACGCTTTACTACCATTAATAGACAAAGTTAATAGCCGTTTCTATATATGTATAAGATCAAAAACGTAACGCATTAAAAAGGTATAGGAAGTGGGGTGTGGGTACCTATATCGATCTAATAAATAATTGATTAAATAAGATGAGCGTTTCGCGTTTTCAGTGGTTTCTCAACGACAAATGACAACAAAATTTCTCCACTCCGCCGTGGGCGAGTGAGGTCCGCTCGCGTCAAGGCATTTCCTTTGGTTTGGCGGTGGGCCGGTGACCACGGCAAAATTCGCGGGGCCACGTCAAACAATTATTAATGTTTTTGTCACGGCGGATAAGCGGAGAAAAGTACCGGAATCACCGGGGAGAACTCCTTCAACTGCTCGTCTATGATACAATGTACCGATTTCAAAGTGTTCCAATCTGGGCCAAACGCGGTTGATGTGTCCCTCTCTGACTATGCTCAAAACTGACGAGTTCAGGTGATGGTCACCTGCGGTATCACTGGGCGGTCCTACTCGTATCAGGGCTCAGGGTGGAAATCTCCAAAAGGCCCCCAAGTCTCTACAACGAGTAATATAAACCCCGAGGTTATTGGTAACCTTTAAAACGGTCGTCCATTGGAAGCGTCTGCGAGCGGCGCTACACCTCGTGACGATGACCGTATACATTCCAAAGGTCAAATAAAAGACGGCATCGTCCACTGCAGGTTTAGCTGCAGGGAATTCAATTTGAGCCTTTTTGAATGTACGCTCGTTGTCGCGCGTTGTAGCGCCGCTCGAAAACGCTTCCAGTGGACGGCCGGCCTTGAGGTCTTTTCCTTATTTTAGCCCTCTGCCGAGATTCCTTAAGATTCGGCCAGCACCTCACCCGTCCCCGGGTCTTATCTGGCCTGCGCCTCACCTTTGGTCCGGAAAGTTCCCGACAGAGAAGGCCCCTTCTCTCAACCCCAAACCGCTTTGCCACGGCTAGTGACCAGCTAGCCGTGCCCGCTGTGGACCACGTGGAGGTGGGTTGCGGGGCTGAGAGTGTTGGTACTCTCTCCGAGGAGAGCGCATCACGGGCCTTTCCGAGTAGGGAAGGTAACCCTACTCGGTTTCCGATCCGGGCAGAGGCGATGGCTCTGCGCCTGGCATGTCCGGCCCTAGTCCCCTGCGCACCAGTCAGGCGCGCAAGAAGGTCAGGAGCCGGTCGGGAGCCGACTAACTCGGGTCGTCCGGTGGACCCCTTTCCCCCCACTGCGAGCGGCGAATATCGTCGTACAGCCTACAGTTGCGCAACACATGCTCGGCGGCCTCCTCCTCACCACAGGGGCAATGAGGAGAGTCTTGCCGCCGGAAGAACCAGAGCTTTCCACTGAACGAGCCATGCCCGGTCAGGACCGACGTGGCGGCATGCTCAAGGGTAAACCACTTGGCACGCTCCAGCCGAGTCCGGACATCAGGCAAGAACCCGAACAACTGGCGTCCTGTGCTACTGCTAGCCCAGCGCCCCTGCCAAGCCTCAATCACTAATTGATCGAGCAGGCGGAGCCCCCATGGCTCTCCCCACTCATCCACCCGATGTGCACCCACGCATCGAGCAGGAGGTCGGCCAGGGGGGTCCCGATCAAGACCTGCAGAGCGTCCGAGCTAACAGTCCGGTAAGCCTTAGCCACCCGGATAAGTGACTGCCGCTTCAGGCTGCAAACCTTACGCCGCTGCACCTTGGTGGGGTGGTACCATCTATAGGTCGCGCCATATAGGAGCGTTGGGATCACCAACGCCCTGTAATAATTGGCTTGACACTGGTAGTCCGCACCCCACACGTTCCCCGCGACTTACCTACACAGGCCAAACGCCTATACAGGCCTATACTCCAACTTACCACCAACCAACTGCGGCCCAGCACTCCGATTCTTATTTATTTCTACACTAAGGTGACGGCCCTGCCCGACCACCGTCAAACGCACTCCCCGGTAGGCCACAACCAGAGCTTAGGCCACCAGATATGGAGTCGAACGCCCCCTGAATGTCAAGCAGGACCTCCCCCCCCCCCGAGCCTTGTATCTCACCCACGGGGCCTCAGCGAGGGACTGGAGAGCGTCCAACGCCATCTCAGTCGAGCCCCCCCTTATCCCACCAAATTGCCGAGGGTGGAGGATCTCACCGAGCTAAGGCTCCATTCTGGCAAGGATCAGGCGCTCCAACACCTTACTTTCACACGTAAGGAGGCTTATTGGCCTGTAGCTACCCGGGTGCGTCGGGTCGCGGTCGGTGACTTAAGGAGTAACCAAACGACGGCCGTCCGCCACCCCACCGGGAAGTACCCCTCCGATAGACAGTGGCTATAGAGGCCCAGATAGGCCCCAACCACATATCTGCCGGCAGCTTCCCCAGCATTTCATTTGACACCCCGGTGAGCCCGGGTGCCCGCCCCAAAGCCACCTTCCTTAACGCCTCCTCCATCTCTTTCACCGAAAACCATGGGCTCCCCGCCGTTTGAGCGGGGACCCTCGCTTCCTCTCTCACCAGCCTCTCCCCAGGGCTATCCTCCTCGGACGCATCACGCGGGAAGACACCTCTCAGGAGTACCCCACCGCGACCCGCCTCAATGAACGAAAGGGCATCCGGGGATTTGGGCCTCCCGACAGCCACCCCGTAAGGGACACCCTAAGGGTTCGCCGACAGGCCCTCCTCCTCGAACGCCCGCCAGGAATCGGCCCCTTGTCCTTTGGAAGGCACGGCGAAGTCGCCGCGCTCTCGCGGAGAGGGCCGCAATCTCCACCGTCCACCAGGGGGTTGTTCCTTTTTCGCCTACCAACACGCACGGGATCGTGTCCGAGGCAGCCCCAACCCAATTTAATTTAAATGGTACTGTTCATTAAATCGTCGTTTTGCCATTTTCAGGGCACGAATTGTCCTCGCAGCCATTTTTATGGCGCGAATAGTGAGTTTGGCCAATTTTAGAACGCGCCAGTCAAGCCGTTTTAAAGGGCGAGAGCAGTCAGTGCATCAGCACGAAGAACCAATCGGTCAGAGCGAGTGCGGTTGGTGGGAGGGGGAGGGGGAGGTCGATCAGTTCGTAACGTGGAGACGGCCCAGTTGACTGGTTATTTTTGAGAACGTCAATATAGACAGTCTGCCATTTTCACGGCAGGTTTGACTGCTTTTTCAACGAATCGTCAGTTCAGTAATTCGCGAATTAGCGAATGGCCAATTGAGACAGATTGGCACGCCACGCCACGTCAGTTTGAGCATTTTTAAGGACCAAATAGTCAGTTTGGCCATTTTTGTAGCGCCAAATGGTTCGTTATGCCATTTTTAGGGCACGAACTTTGGCATTTTTCGAGTTAATTGAATCGAATTTTCAAATTTTAGCGCGTGAATAGCTAGTTTCGCTATTTTTAGGGCACAAATAATCATTTTAGGCATTTTCAGAATCATTAATTAAGCCATTTTTAGGGTCAATCAAGTTCCAATTACAAGCACAGCTTTGCCAATTTAAGGGCTTGAACCGTCAGCTTAGCCATTTTCAGGGCGAGCGACTCGTCAGTTTGGCTATTTTTGGAGTGCCAAACTCCACTCAGATTAGACACTTTTATGGTTCGAATATTCATTTAGCCACTTTTCGGGTGAATTTTAGTCAGATTTATGCCAATTTTAGATCGCGAATAGCCAGTTTGGCTATATTTAGGGCACAATCAAATCGTCAATTTTGGCATTTTCAAGGCGCGAATCAATAGTTTTACCATTTTTAGTTGACCATTTTTAGCAAAGCAAACAGCACAACATTTTACTTCATTAAACGCACCGTTGGTCCATTTTTTAAAATCGTGAACATGGACTTGGCACTCTGGCGGTCTACTTAACCGTGACTCAAATCATTTTTCGAGCGAATTTACTCCAAAAGACACACACAACACAGAAGACAGAGGGACCAAAGATGGCGTTTTGCCGTACCAGTACTTTAATGGAGGGCTCTCTATAGCCGTGACAGCACCCAAACTCTGAGCTTAAAATCTGTGGAATGGCCAGTTTCAGGTTTAATTATCCGCGAAATTTCGTATTTCCGGGATGATTCATACTTCATAGTGAGTGCGGAACCCGATCTAGACACGTCAGTGCCCCAAGTCTTCCCAAATAGCCACATAATTGCAACATTTTGATAATAAAATATCCGCGAAATTGGAATTTTCCTGGCTGCAACTTTTACATCCTAATTCCAGTGAAACTATACAAGTTTCATGGCCTTTTGGGCGTGAACCCGCATCCGCAGGCCAAATGGGTCCCGACTTTTTGGAATTTGTTTCCAAATTCAAAATTGAATGAGAACACGCATGTTTGGATCCCAATTTTGAGCGATTGCTCAAATCACTAGTTTCCTGGCGGCATATACACGCGAAATTGATAGTTTCGGGCCTTCCGGCCTTGATTCATGCGAAAATGCAAGTTTTGGGTCTAAATTTCAGCAAAATTGCAAGTTACGTGCTTACGAGACGCTTAATTTCGGATAAATTGCGTTGTTTTGGTGCTAAAAATCGGCGAAATTGTTTTTTGTAGGCTCAGACCCCACTGGCTAGTCGGCCCTGACCTAGGCCACCGTACCCCTATCAACAAAATGCAACATTTTGGAGGCGAATATCTGGCAAATTGAATGTTTACAGGAACAATTTTCGCAAAATTGCGATTTCCGGGGCCTCTTATTTTTGTTGGTTAATCAATACGCTGACGTAAAGCCTTGTAATTGCCACATTTGGAGATGCATATTTCTCCTAATTTGAGCACAATTTCAAGTTTTCTGGAGAAATTGAAAGATTCGGATCCTCGAGTGTTAATTTAAGCGAAAAGGGGCTTTTCTGTAGCGGACGCGGCGGCGGAAACTAGAAGTTCTCGGAAATTACAAATTAGAAGTTAGAAAAGAATTAGAAGTAGAAGGTTACAATTCCAGCGAATATGCATATTTTGAGTCTTGATTTCAGTGAACATGCAAATCTCGGGGCTTAATTACAACGAAACAGAAAGTTTCGGGTATTAATTTCAGCGAAATTGCAAGTTTCAGGACCTATTTTTTGAGTGACCGCTTCCCCCATGGTCCAGCCGGCCACGTGATCACCCAAAGCTTCGACGAATAACCGCAAAATCACATTATTCGGAGTCATGGATCTGTCAAATGGACAATTTCGGGTCCTAATTCCTGTGAATTGCCAGTTTATAAGGGTCCTAATTCAAGAAAAATTTCTAGTTTCTATGGGCCTATTCTTTTCTTTTAGGGTGGTTTCTCGGTAAAAATGATGTTTTGTGGTCGCACACATAACAAAACTGCAATGATAGGACTCTACGGGCGTTTCTCGTTGTAAACAATCAACACGCTTAAATCACCCGCTTCACAAATTTCGCTGAAATCACGCGATCATCGCTCACGCAGGACGGGACCTTAGTGTTTTTATTACTTTTAAACGCTAATTAGCTCTTTTTCTCAACCTTAGCAGCGAAGTACCGTTTTTATCGGGCGAATTTAGCAATTTGTCTCAATTTTAGCCACGATTCAGCCCTTTTCCTTACTTTTATCCGTGAACTAGCTTTTTTCCTCAATTTCAGCCCCGTAGCATGTTCTTGTTTTTTTGTTTTAATTTTAGCCGTTATCCAAACGGATTTTTTCGGGATACCCGTTTTTGAAATACAGCCCTTCAGAAAATGACCATTTTTCTATACAATTGAAAAGTTATAGAGTTCAGAGTAGGGGTGTTCAGACATCAGCCGCAGATGGAGAGCCAGTTAACCAACAAAAATGCCGTCAACAACGCTCGCAGATATACTGATACAGGCTGGTATTCGCGAAAAAGTGCCGAAAACCACAAAAAGTTCAAAAATGTCGCAGTTTTTCTATAATTTAACAGTGACCACAAAGTTTTTCGAGGTCAACAATTTGTACACGTCACACCTACACCACACGTGGATAACATTTTGCGTTCTTTTCTTACTTTTCTCCAGTCCACACGACAGATGAGAAGGACAGGGCCTGCTCCTCCCCCAACTCTATCACCGCACCTCACTCAGAAGGCAGCGCGCAAGCGCTCCGAGGCCCTTTTTGCATTTTATCTAATCACTCACCATACATCTCGAGTAAAACGTTATCCGTTCGAAAATATCCATATCCGATTGCATCCCAAATGCTAAGTGTGAAATAATTTTGAAAAAGCTCTAATGCGCGGCTAATTTTGAAAAAAACCCATAATTTGCGGAGCATCCTTATGTACTGACGCCCACAAAAATCAACCCGGCACCCGGAAAAGCGCTAACTCACATGCCTAAATGTGAAAACCCCGCACATTCATGGCCAAAATTAAGAACAATAGCTAATTGACGGCAAAAAGTGAGAATAAGGGCTCATTCAAAGCTGAAATTGAGAGCTAACGTCAATTCGCGATTTTTGGAGGCAGCTTCATAGATGCAACGGAGAAGAGGTGCCAATTTGGAGCTAAAAATGAGAGAAGTGCTTATTCATTGCTACTTGTGAATACAATATTACCAATTCGCTAGTAATATATATGGTGATTCAGGAGGATATGCATATACTGAAGTATGTTGTAGTACCAAGTATTTGCAACCAAAATCGCCCTATTCGCAAACTGGTCGCAAACGCTTTCCTTCTGAGATACACACACAGAATTGTGTTTTTTCAGAGCTGCCTGGTTTTTCTCCAAAAACTCGATTTCACGGGCGAACCGCTGAACTTGGAACGAAACTGTTAAATGATCTTTAATTTTGTCTCTCGACAGTTTTATTTTTTCCAGGTGCACGACCAGTTTCGGCCACCCTTTATCAGGCCATTTTCAACTGCAAACTGCTCCAAATTCCACTAAGGAGGATTATTCGTTAGTATTTATTCCTTGCTAAAACGGAGAAAAAGTGCTAACTCATGGCATGGTTGGAAATAATTTCGGAAAAGCTCTTTAATGCACGGCTAAATTTGAGAATAGCGGTAATTTACGGGGTATCCTAATTTAGAGCCAAAATTGAGAAAATTCACGATTTCAACGGCCACTTCGTTACTGAGATAAAATGCTTTGTCTTGGCTAAAGCAAAAGAAATTGATAATTCGTGGCTAAAATCGAGAAAAACTCAAATTGTTAACTAAAATTTGTGAAAAGTGCTAATTGAGGAAAAGCGTTTATTGCACAGCTCAAGTTAAGAAAACGCTAATCGCGGATAAAAATAAGAAAAATAGCTAGTTCGCGTCTAAAACTTAGTTCACGGCAGGGTCGTAGCCAGCATTTAGACCTTTGGGTGGGCAGCTTGACGTGGGAAGTCAAGTTGTAGGCTTATATTCGGGGATGAGTCGCCCAGAAAGAGAGCTCGGTAGCTCATCAATTATAACGCGAGGTAAATCGACGCGGGAAATTGTCAGTTCGACCCTAGAAACTGAATTAGCACAGTTAAACCTAAGCAGGTCGTGCAATAAAGTATTATTATTATAGCAAAGGATCGTGGAGGGTCAAAACCCAATATCCCGGCTGTAAAACTGTCTTTTTTGCATTCTATTTCGGAATTTCGGTCAGATAACTGACAATCTTTTCTCCAGAAAGTGATATTTTTGGAATTTAACTTGGAATTCTCATCTCCTGTATTTTAGTCCCCTATAAACTGACTCTTTCGTGGTAGAGGCAAATTGTTTTTAAGCAACAAACAGCCGCGAAAGGGTTTTCAGCAACAGAACAACTGCGACATTGGTTTTCTGTGTGTCTAACCTGCAGAAATGGGTTTTTAGCGCGCAAACCAAGTGAAATTGGTATATCAGGTACAAAATGTATTTCAGTGAGCGAAATTCGGTAAAGGAGGGGTCCAATGTTATCCAGGGCCCGGGGCCCCGACTTTAATTAAGACGACCCTGGCCACGAATATAGGATTGTCGTATTCTCCCATTGGCAGTGAAATAATGCTCCGACGTCGTGTAAGCCCGCAGTTAGCGTTTTAAAGAGCCATTTCTTTTTTTCAAAGTGTCAATTGATCTCAGCTGGACGTGGTTTGTGAGATCCTTAGACCATGCTTAATTGCGAAATGTGCAATTGTGTCGAAAACATCGTTCAGTGCTCTGCTTCATTACTGAATCCGCAAAGCTCTTCCTTTTGACGTTGTCGCAGCGCCATTCAAACTGGCCTCTTCCATTCTATTCAACCGCCAGCTGCCAAAGAGATTTTTATTCAAACCAACGAGGAAACTTACTTAATCCTTGAAGTTGTTCAATGAAATTTCTTATTATGGACACTCGGGAAGACGAATATTTCAAGATGCTTCCCATTATTTTGACAGGGATGAGCTAAAAATCAAGTTTTTTTCCCCCTCCGTACACATTTAGGACTTTCATTCTTGAAAGGTCTCCAGCATCACCTGCCCCCTCACCCTCCCATACTTCTTTACCACGTATTTCAACACCACAGCTGGAACTCCGTCATTAAGAAGACCACGATGAACCGCGTCATTTGATTCCGAAAGAATGAAACACATCGCTTCCCTGAAGAAGAAAAAAAATTAAGATCTCGCTCTCTTTGGGATGATGGACCCATTAAATTTTATGATGACGCCCTTTATAGTTTCGTTTGTTTTTAATGGTGGCCTATTTACAGTGAGGCAATAATGTTGCTTCTTTGATGAGAGGTGAACTTCATAGGAATTCTCGTCTGACGTTCTTGGATTTTTTAATTAATTAATAGCAGTTTTCTTCTTTCTTGGTACAGAAAATAGTCATCTTGAAGCTATTCAATATTTCAGTGAACGAGCTTATTGTGAGACTGTGTTGAAATGAAGTTCGAGCTGCGTTCAAATGTTTTGATTGACCGATTTCCAGCTTCATATCTCGCGTCTTGGCTAATTAGTCGGAGCTCGGCGGCATAGGACGATTGAAATCAAAACATATAATCTTAGCGAACCAATCCCGGGAGGGAGGGGGAGTATACGTGACTTAGCGCTCACGCGGCTTTTGAATTTCGGCGAAAGTTCATTTATGAAAAGTTGAAAGTCTTCGTGCCAGGCGTTCATCAAGTGTCATCTTCAATGTTACGGCGTCAGACTTTTAATTAATTGAAGTTGTCGAGGAGGGAATTACTTTTTACCAAATCAGGCAAACGATATAGGTGGTGCAGGCTGAGCCCTCAATGCCCTATTATAATAATGAACAATTCAGACGAGTGCGTAATAGCGAGGTTGAGCTCGAGTATTAATTGACGTTTATATTCCCGCCCGCCTTATCGATTAAAACGACAAGTGAATTAAAGCTTTTATAAAACCGTCTCCACAATTTTGCCAGACCCTTTAAAAGAGCGACCTCGTCTTTAATGCCCCCGAAGAACCGGCTCATACATGAGTGGTGCGATGCTTGGGTAATGAAGAAGAGACCGGATTCTTTATAATAACACAACTTCTCGATGATATTTAAAACTTGTACAGAGCGGTCAAGTCCCCCCCCCCGCCCCACCAAATTTCACTTTCTTCCGTAGGAATGTACAGATGGCGTTTGTTGTTGTTGTTTTTTTTTAAAGGTTAAATATCAACAAAATCACATAATGAGGGAGTACAATTTTGTTTTGAGTTCTTCGAGGAATCCTGTGCGTACCCTAAATCTCCAATTTTACAAATGCTAAGTCACATTAGGCGCGGTATGCAAACGTCAGAAGGCGGTGATTCAAATTGCTTCCGCACTATATCACTCCCAGGGACTCTTTTTCTTCGACGCTTTAATATCGCCCGTGATGATGGTGCCAATTTTGATGATGCCTTTGTTTAAAAAAACTCCGAGGAAGAGGAGCAGGACCCCCTTCCCCAATTTTTTTTAAAAAAGTCACGTCGCTGACCTTTATAAGTCGTCAAATGCAAGTCGACGAAAATTGCTCTTGACTACCGCAATGTGAAGGGGAAGAAAAGTGCCTGTAAAGTAATAGTATTATGAAGGCAATTGAGAACGCTATCTTGACGTGATTTTCGTCGGTAGATTTAGTCTGGGGAAAAAGTCAAGTTCTCGTCGATTTTAGCGCCGAATTAAGGCTCTTTAGGTCTTTAAACGAAATTGAATTCCTCGCGGCTATACGAATAATAATAAATCAACGTTTGGGTTCTGATTGCAAAATAAAAAAATTAATCATCACGCCAGGTAAATCCACCTCATGACATTTTTATTTTTATATTTATTTTTAATGACTTCCTTCGAGCTATTATTATTATTATTATTATTATTATTATTATTATTATTATTACATTATTTTGACCTCACCAAATGAGAAAGTCAGGGAGTCTCAGCTAGCATCCCCCTTCATGTCTCTTGTACACTCTTCCCACTCACCCTCATCATATCACGCTTCATTGACAGTTGAAAAACATGCAGTCCTTGGGAAGGTGAAACTAAACAAGCTTTTGGGAATTATACGACGAAAAGAGGCTCTCTTCTTCGCCTATGGGGTGAAAACCTTGGGTGAATTATAAAGCGTGGATCAACCGTGTTAGTTCAGGTGAGTACAGAGAAGTCTCTCTTCCCCTTTTCCCCCACCCCTTTTCCGAATACTAGTCATATTTTCGGAGTTTTGAAGACGTTCTCCCTTCCTTTCCTTCCACCGCGTTCACCTTTAAAGAAAGATGAATAATCAAAAGTTGAGTATTCCAAGGCAGTAGCGTACCGAGGTAGGGGCGATCCTATGTCAGAGGGGGCCCCCCGAGAAACTTGTAGATGGAGGATTTTCATGGATGAAGGTACGTGAAAATGAGTCTTGGTATCCGGTTCGACGGCTATTTGGCTCCTTTCGACGATTTTCAGTCCAACCGACGAGGAGAATATAACATAAATACATTAATACATATTATAACATGTAATTAATGTTAATGTATAACATTAATACATATTATGAAAAGTGCTCAGCAGGACAGTATTGCTATAATCATCAGCGGTGATAGGGGGGGGGGGAGTCCATCAGTTCGTAAGTCCTATTAGAGGGGGGGGGGGTGAATGGTCAGTTCATCGATTCATCTTTTAAGGGCGCGAACAACCAGTTTGGCCGGCGCAACATGGCACACGAATCGTCATTTAAACCATCTACAAGGCGCAAAATGATCAGTTCGGATATTTTTTAAGGCACGAATTGTCCGCAGCTTCGCCGTTTTGAAGGCGCGGAGGATCAGTTTTTTTGGATGCCAATGGCCACTTTAAAGACGCGAATCGGCTGTAGCCTCTGAAGGGCGCAAATGATCATGTTAAGCTAATATTTCGACCGAGAATTTCTGGTACGAGTATGTCATTTATCATTTTTCGGGCTTAAGTAGCCAGTTTTGTGATTTTTTGGGAACAAATCGTCAGTTTCGACATTTTCAGGGCACGATAATGGTTCAGTTTTGCCATTTTTGACGCGCGATATTCGTCGATTTGGCCATAGGACATGAATCATCCGTTTAGGGCCTTTTAAAGCGCGAATCGTCAGTTTAACCATTAATGGACCACTTTATGTATTGTTGATTTTTCTATAAATTTTAGGCGTGAATAGCCAATTTGGCCATTTTTACAGCGCAAACTGTCAGTATGGTCATTTCTAAGGCATGAATAGTCAATGTGATATTTTCAGTGCTCGAATCATCAGTTTTACCAGTCGAAATGGGCAGTCTTGCTGTTTTTTGAGTGAGAAATTTCCAGTTTTCTAAGCGCTAATGGTCATTTCAACCAATTAAAGGGCAGGAATCGTCTGTTTAGGAATATCCAAGGCACGAATCGTCAGTTGAGCTGTTTTTAGGGCGCATAGAGTCAGTTTTGCCGATGTCATTTCTTGGATATCCCAGTTTGGTCAATTTATAGTCATGATTCAAGAGGTTTGACATTTATATGGCGCGAGTAGGACGTCAAACCAGGGTGAGATAATGGTCAGTTAGGGCACTTTTGGCGTGCGATTGGTCGATTTGGCCATTTTCAGGGCGCGAATCGTCAGTTTTGCTATGTTTAGTATTGGGCGCAGAGGAGAGTAGGATTTAGACCCTTCTAACCAATTAGCCACGAATGTTTATTTTAACCATTCTTGGCGCGCAAATGGTCTATTTCTATTTTGCAGCTTTCACGAAGGAAATAATCTGTTAAGGAATTTCCGGGCCGCCTAGAGTCATTTTGGCCATTTTACGGCGGGAATCGCCAGTTCGGCTATTTTTAGGGCGCGTGAAGTCATTTTGGCTATTTTTTAGTGTGGTAAATGCCAATTCTTAGGACGCAAATAGTCATTTTCAATGCACGAAATGTCAGTTTTGCCATTTTGGGGCGCGATTGGAGTCGAGTTTAGTTTTTTTTAGCTAGATAATTACTGACAAGCCATTTTTAGTCAGTCGAGCTTAGCACGCCATTTTCCAAGCCCCTCCCACGAACAAATCCTGGATCCGCGTCTGAGTACGAGTATGCCATTTTTAGGGCGTGAATTGCCAGTTTGGCTTTTTTTAGGGCACGAATGGTAATTTGAGACATTTTCAAGGCGTGAAGGCTCAGTTTGGCTATTTTTGACGCGCGAATGGTCGTTTTTGTCATTCTCAGGACAGGAATAATCTATTTAGGACCTTTCAAGACGCGAATCGTCAGTTTAACTATTTATGAATAGGCCACACATGAAGTCATTTTTGTCAATTTTAGGGCGTGCATGAATAACCAGTTAGGGAATTCAAAATGGTGCAAAGTGTCAATTCGGCTTTTTTTTAGGACACAAAAATCAGTGTTGCCGATTTTGTGTCTTGAACGCCTAGCCTGGCCATTTTTTGGGCGTATAGAGTCAGTTTTGCCATGTATAGGGCGTGAATAGTTCGTCAAGTCAAGGCGCGAGAACCGTCAGCTTGGCCAATTTTGGCGCTTGGGTGGTCGATTTTGCCAATTTTGTAGCCGGAATCATCTGTTCAGGCATTTTCATTGCACAAATCGTCAGTTGATCCATTTTTAGGACTCTTATAGCGTTTTCCGTTTGCATAAAATTCCGCTTTGAAGCCGAGCATTTCCACCCGTGTTCGCTGAATTAGATCATATGGTAACGGAGACGACGGGTAGAATTGCTCGGCTCCAGAGCGGAAACTTATGCGAATGGAAAACGCCATTAAAGTCAGCTTGGACATTTTCAAAGCGGGAATCGCCAGTTTGGCTATTTTTAGCGCACAAATAATCTGTTTAGCATTTTTCAAGGCGGAATTCGTCGGTTTTGCGATTTTTAAGGTGCGAATAATGGTCAGTTCAGCCATTCTTGCTGCGCGAATGATCGATTTTGCTATTCACAGGACATGTATCGTCTTTTTTGGCTTTTCCTAGGCCCTCATAGTCAGTTTAACCGTTCTTAGGCAGCAAATATTCCGTCATGCCAACGCACAAATTATCAGTTTGGTTATTTTTAGCACGCGAATGATCGATTTAGCCATTTTCATGGCGGGAATCATGATCTTTCAGGAATTTTCAGGGCCGCACGAATCGTTGGTTTAGTCATTTTCAGGGCGTGTGAAATCAGTTTGACTATTTTGGGACGCGAGTATAGTCAGTCTAGGATTCTTTATAGCGAGAATAGAAGCTAATTTAGCTATTTTTAGGCAGCGAATGGCTATCAAGTCATCTTTAGTTGAATTTCTCAAGCCCCTATCTCCTAAACCAATCTTAAATCCATATCTGGACAGTGGAATAAACACCATTGATGCCGTTGCTTAGCGGGTCTAAATAGCAAACTTTTAGGGTCATACAAATCAGGATTTTGTTGTTTCTTTTGTTTGTTTGTCTTTGTTCTTTTACTTTTTTTACGTATTCATTTTATTTTATTTATTTATATTTCTTAACTATACATATGTGCTGGGCTGAAGTACTCTGGGAGAGGTTCTGACCCCCAAAGGCTCCCATGGGCACGCCACTGCACCCATGAACGAAAAACCAAAAAATTCTGATTTTTTCATCTTTAAGATTTTCGAGGGCCCTCTCTGTTATAGGGGCCCCGGGGCGGTCAACCCCCCTCGCCCATACCTCAGTACGCTACTGAATTCATGTCCCATATTTAGGGAGTTCGACTGGCCGCCGACGCGACGGTCACATTCGTATTCGTATTCAGCTTCACAAAAATCCATCAAATGGGACAAGTTTTATGACTAATTTCCTCCAGTTATATAAACTGTCGGAAATGGACCTGTCACCAGGTCTCGAACTACTAGTTTCTCGTCTTTATTTGCGCACTATTGCAAGTTTCTGGGTTATTTTTTTAGTGACCGTGGAACCCTGTCCAGTCATGAATGTCAAGTGCCCAAAGACTGGCAAAATTGCCTAAAAATAGCAAATTTTTGGAGCTAAATGCCCGCAAAATTGGAAGTTCACACGACATTGCCCGGACTACTGGCAAAGACTTACCTGGGGCCCGTTCAGGGGCGGGGGAGGGGCCAAAAAGCTCATAAATGTTATTGCGGCAAGTAAACTTCTAAAAGTTTAGCTAAAACACTGATATTCGTTACTAAAACTGAATAGGTAAATGCTCTAATTCACGTTTTGTCGATGCAACCAAAATTTAGAAAAAATCGCAGTTTCGTGGTATATGGACCACGATGAAATTGACAATGTGCTGCATTTTGGTAAGGTCCGCGGCTAAAATTGAGAAAAAAACCAATGGGTTAAACGCTTAAAGTGAAAAAACGGCTAGTTTGACTCTGAAATCAAGAAAAACATATTTTCGCCGCTAAAAAAGAGAATTAGCTCTACTAAATTAAACTAATTTTCAGGGCGCGCTAACTGAAAAAAATGCTAAGTCGCTGCTAATATTGAGAAAACATTTAAACGTTAATTCGCGGATAAAATTGATAAAAATCGCCCATTCGTGAATAGAAAGGAGAAAAGACAATAATTCATTCACAAGTTTGAGAGGCAATTTTTACCTAAAATTGATGGGGAAATTGCTAATTCACGAGTAAATGGAAGAAAACATCGCCAATTCACTGCTGAAATAGAGAAAAACGGTAAAATTCACGGCCAAAATTGAGAAAATGAGCTAATTTGCGGCTAAAATTGAGAAAAAGCGGTAATTAATAGCTAAAAGTGAAATAAACTGCTAATTTGAAGATGAAATAAAGAAAAACGCAAATTCGCTGCTAATACGCGGCACAAATTTACACAAACCGCTAATTCGCGGAGAAAATTGAGAAAAACCTAAATTCGCGATTACAATTTTAAAAAACGCCAACTCGGCGTTACTGGAGGCAATTTTGTCTATAAATCAGAAAAACTAATTAATGAATAATAAAAGGGGAAAATTGATAATTCACTGCTAAAATTGAAAAATACGGTAATTCGGGGCCGAAATTGAAAAAAACGCTAATTCAAAGATAAAATTGAAACAAAATGGTACTAATGTACGGTTTTAGGGGAGAAACTCATGAAAAATAGAGAAAAAGCTCAACTCAACTCAACTTAATTTATTGCGAGCATAAATACATTTATAAGCAAACGTCAATAAGGCAGACAGATTAGTACAGACTGGTAAAAAACTACTCAACAGAGTAAGGGGCAGCGTTGAGGATTAGATCTCGGAGTAAACGACAGAACTTGGGGATCGGAAGGTTCGGGTCCCGAGCTTAGCGGGGAGCGCATTGTAGAGCCTCACACCCACAGGAAACCTGGATCGACCCGAGTAGAAGTCGCAAGGCGCGCTGAATTAACCGCTAAGTCAGCGGCGTGCCTCGTAGCACACGAGTGAGAGGTCGAGTTCAAAAGGAATTCTTGAAGATGGGCACGCACGAAGAGAAGAATGGACAGGGCGTAGGCACCTTGCAAAGTCATAATATTAAGACTGCGAAACCAATCCCGACAGGACTGATGGGGGCGCAGCCCACATAACACTCTAATTGCGGACTTCTGGTAGTTCTGGAGCTTGAATATTTTCCCGCTGTGGGCTGATTTTCACCAAAGAGTGATGCCATCGTCATACGGGAGTAAAAGAGCCCAAAAAAAGACGAAACGGAGCGTTTCAGAGGAAGCAATTTTTTCCTATCTTCGGAGTGCGAAGATTGCTCTCAGAAGAAAGGCTCTCGATGTGTCTATCCCATGACAGACGGGAATCTATGATGAGCCCAAGGAAAGTTACAACTCCTCCCGGAGCTCTCAAATCGACAATAAGGTCCTGAGTTTTGCCCTTATTTAGGACGAGCCGGTTCGCCAGGATCAATGAAGAAGCAGCACCCAATTTGCGCAAGAGCCCATCCTTCGATTCACCCCTGCACAAGACCGTCGTGTCGTCCGCATAAAGGAATATCTCAGAAAACGGTGGGGCGATGATTGCACCAAGCAGAGATCATTGAGCATTGACATAAAGCAGGAAGAGCACAGGACCGAGTGTGGATCACTGCCTAACCCCAAGGTTCGCGTCTCGGACGAGCTTGGACCTGGCGCCCTCATAGGATACACACTGTAGCCAGTCGACGAGATAAGAATTAATAAATTTTACCGAGCGCTCGTCAAAGCCGTAGTGGCGAAGTTTGGCTGTAAGTACACCAATATCGATCGAGTCGAACGCCTTGGTAAGATCAAACAGTCTTAGACACACCCCAGAACCCGACTCAAGACCAGAGAGAGCTGACCGCAGAAGACGAATAGCTGCGAGAATGGTGGAGGGATCCTCCGAAAGTCATTCTGTTCGGCACAAGAACTCTACTCTCCTCAAGAAACCTAACCAACTGTGAGAGAACGAGACGTTCAATTACGCGAGAGAAACCCGGAATAATTGAAATTGGACGAAAATCGGAGTAGACTTTGTTGCTCTTCTTAGGAATGGGCGTAACAATCGATACCTTGAGGCCGCTCGGGAAGTGGCCTGTCTCAATGATGCGTCGTTTATCACGATGGAAAGAGGCTCAGCTATAAGATCAACGGAAGATTTGACTATTCCGACACTCAAGCCGTAATAGTCAAGCGCAGAGGAGTTGTTCACCTCTACAATCTTTAGCGCTAATTAATATGTAGCTAAAAGTGAAAAGCCGGCTGATTCACGGCAAACCCTCGAATTCACGGGTTCAGTAGGCAACTTCGACTGAAATCAAGAAAAAGATCAAATTAATGAATAGAATAGAGAAAAATTGCTATTTCACTGCTGAAATAGCAACTGCTGAAATAAAGTTAAACAGTGATTCACATCCAATTTTTTTCTTAGAAAAAGCGCTAATTCGCGGAAAGACCGGAACAGACGGGAAAATTATAAAGATAAATATAAATATGAATATAAAAAATGAATATAAATTCATTAACATTATGAATAATGATAATAAAAATCATTGAGCATTTCCTAAATTCCGTGGAAAAAATCCGTCATGCGTTAGACGGTTTTTGCTCTTCAGCCACGTTCAAAATCCGTTAGATCTGGCGGGAAATCCAACGCTGAATCTGAGCTAAAAATCTGCGAAATTTCAATTTCCGGGTAATCGCGAGAATGAGTGGTCTTCATTTATCTGAAATTACAAGTTTTGGGGAAATTTGGGGGGTTTCTTTGGTTTTCATTTTCGCAAAATTGCAAGTTTCAGGGCCTTGTTTTTTAGTGATCGAGAAACCACCGGCCACGACAGCGGCCGGCCACGACAGCGGACCAAGTTCAACAAATAGCCGCTCAATTGAAGCATATTAGAGCTAAATTTCCGTGAAACTGGAAGCTTCCCGGCTTAACATTCGTAAATTTGTAAGTTTCAGATCTTTATATGTATATACTTTCGCAAAATAGCAATTTTTGGGGCCCTGTGGGACGCCCGCCGTCAGTAGCACTGCGACACTACATGTATTAGCCGTGAATAATTTCTTAATTTTAGCCGCACATTACAGCTTCCACTCCATTTTAGCCGTGAATTAGCTGATTTTTTCATGTTGATCCGATTTTTTTTTTGTTCACAATTTTAGTCTGAGAATGAGAGCCTTTTGTAAACTTTAGCCGCGAATTACGCTTTTTCTCTATTTTAGCTGCAAATGAGCGCTTATATCCAGGAAATCCTTATGCCAGGAAATTAAAAGTGTTTTCTCAGTTACACAGCCGCGAATTATTTATCAATGTCAGGCGAGAATCACTGGCTTCAACTCTATTGTATTCGCGGATGGAGTTGTCATTTTAGTTGTGAGTGAGCTTTTTTTTCTCAATTTTAGCCACGATTTTTTTTTTTTCTCTCTCTCTCTCTTAGCCGTGAATTTACGCTTTCTCTCCATTTTAGCTGTGAAAATATCCGCTAGTTATCATATTTTCTGAATTTCAGCCGTGAATTAGAGCACAACCCTGTTTTAGCCGCGATAAACCTGCTGGAGCTATTCATCGCTGCTTTTTCTCTATTTTATTGCCTCGATCCTCGAATTATTGTTCTTTCTCAATTGTGATTGTGACGTTTTTAAAAACTTTTTGCCACGTACTTGCCCATTGATTAGCACACTACTTGCACGCTTTCTCAATTTTAGTCTCGTATATTAATATACAGAGGTAATTTAGTCGCTCTATAAACTTTTGGTTAGCGCGTTTTCTCTATTTTAACAGCGAAGTTGCCTTCAGATACTTTTAGCCATGACTTACCTCTCTTTTTAACTTTATCCACGATTTTGCACATTCTCTCAAGAAATCGAGCCCGAATCACAGTTTTTCTCATTAGTGCCTTTTCTCAATTTATTCCTTATTTTAGCGGCAAATTTATATTTTCAATTTGGCAAATTAGCAGTTTTGTTTTTTTACTTTTAGCCATGAATTATCGATTTTTCTCAATTTTAGCCGCTATTACCGCTTTTCTAATTTCTAGCTGTGAATTTGTAGTTTTTTTTCACTTCTAGTCGTTTTATTCCATTTTTGCCGTGAATTTGCGTCGCAAACTTGCAATTCTCAATTTCAGCCTCGGATTAACGTATTTCTAATTTTAGCCTCGATGTCGCAATTGTTTTCACTTTCAGTCGTGAATTAGCGTTTTTTTCTCAATTTTATCCGCGAAATCAGCACTTTTTAGCTTTTAGCAATGAATTACATAGTGAGTTTTTTAAATTTCAGCCGCAAATTTTCACTCCTCAATTTTAGCGGCGAGCCGTTTTGCTCAAATTAAGCCACAATTAGCGTGTTTCTCAGCTTTAGCAGCGATTTACAGTTTATTAAACTTTTGTTGCGAATCCGTGAATTAGAGACTTTTACAAAGTTTACTATTTTGCGAATTTGATTTGAGCTTCTTCTCTGTTATAGCCACAAGGATAGCGGTTTTTTTCAATATCAGCAGCAAATTTGCACTTTTTCCCAACTTAGCAGCAAATTGTGTATCAATAATTATTAACCACGAATTCGCAGATTTTCTCAAATTGATCCGCGAAATAGCATTTTTCTCCGTTTCAGATGCGAACGAACGCTTTATCTCAACGGTAACTGAGAATTGGCGGGGTTTTACAGTTTCAGCCTTGTACTTGCGAATTTTCTCAATTAGATAAGCGAATTAGCGTTTTATAAAAATCAATTTCAGTCATGAATGACGGCTTTTCCTGAATTTTAGCCGCAAATTATTTCTAAATTTCAGTCGCAAATTGTTGTTTCATTTCATACCCGCGAATTATTTGTTAATTTCAGCCGGGAGAACCAATATTTTGCTCAATTTTGCCCCGGACTGATCAGAGAATTGGCGTTTTTTCTTCTTCAATTTAAGCGGCGAACGAGGGGTTTTGTCAACCTTTGGCTGTCAATCAACGGCGTTTCTCAAATGAATCCACTGGATAAATTTTAGCCGCAAATTAACGATTACTTAATTTTATCCGTTAATTAATGCTTTTTCTCAATTTTAGTCACAACGTTGCCTCGAGAAACGATGAATGGGCGTTTAAAAAAAAGAAATATTAGCTAGCTGAGCCGGCTGAGTAATTCATCTCTGATTTTTCTCAATTTTATGACCACGAATTAGCTATTTTCTCTGTTTTAGCCGCGATTTGGCGTTTTCCTTAACTTTAGCCGTGAATTAGTGATTTTTTCTTCAATTTTAGCTGTTTATTAGCGTTTTTCTGCACTTGATCTCCGAATTATCGCTTTTTCGTAATGTATCCGCTAATAATTAGCGATTTTTCACGATTGTAGCTGCGAATCGACATTTTTTTAATGAGTAGATACTTAGGTAGGTACCTTATGTATTTTATTTAGGTATTCCCTGTTGTATATTGTTCATCGCTGTTTTTCTCAATTTTTTAGCCGCGTGAATTTGGGTTTTTCCTCATTTTAGCCTCGAATTGGCTTTTTTTCAATGTCTGCCGCGAATTAGCGCTTTTCCCCAATCTGAGACTACTAAATAGAGATTTTTCTCAATTTCAACTGTGAATCAGTGTTTTTCACCTCTCGCCATAGCCATACTCCTACAGTCTATAGCTGGCGGAAGGCAACGCAGTGCGATGTGATTCGTGAGAGGGGAGGGTGGGCGTTCCCATAGGTGTTTTTCGGGCCTTTTTAAGAATTCTTCGATACACCTTATTGAAATCGTTTCGGCGTCACGGCCCGACGCGCGCCGTGGGCGTGGGGCAAGCCCCGCGTGGCCCGGACTGCGCGCTAATAGCCATGCAGACAA
This sequence comes from Corythucha ciliata, assembly GCA_038030265.1. Taxonomy (NCBI): domain Eukaryota; kingdom Metazoa; phylum Arthropoda; class Insecta; order Hemiptera; family Tingidae; genus Corythucha; species Corythucha ciliata. The sequence continues at coordinate 41,208,429 of CM075941.1, forward strand.
ATAGCCCTGTAATTGCAGGATTTAGAGCAGTGTTAGAGACAATTTCCCTGACTCAATATCAAAGAAACTGGCAGTGGTGAGGGTTGAGGGGGCGTCACTCGGGGTATAGTCGGTGGCCCCGGTCGCAAAAGCGCTAAATAAAGCCCGATGAAATACTCACGATTGCGGAAGTTTCCTGACTGAATATCCGCGGCATTGCACAGCTTTTGGGTCTTATTTTCTGCGAAAATTCAAAAATCCCCCCCCCCCGGGGGGGGACCTTCTTTCCAAGTGAAAAAAATCTGGTTACTTCTAGTTACTTCTGTTCAGTTCTGAGAAAGGTCAGAAACGCACCATCTCATTACACGGCTGCACCGGGTCAATTATGAGTCATGATAGTTTATGCCCGGGAATATTACCTCATAGCCCTCTAAGCCATTTCTCACTTTGTGTCTTCCTCTTATACATCATTGTTCTTCTTCAAGTCTCTTCTTGGAGTTTATGAAACATAATTAGTATTTTACGTTCGTTTTAGGCCTTTTTGAGCTCAAGTTTTCGTAAGATATAAGTCAATAGTACAAACGAGTATAGAGGAAGTAAAAGTTCACGAGAGCCACTCTCAAACCGTTTGTGAATACAATCGTTGCGTGTTGTTCTTTCATTGTTACCTCGTGCTCTCGGGCGATAAGAAAGTTCAAAGGAAAAGAAGAAGAAGAAGAAGAAAAAAAATTGAATTTGTTTCATTTTGTGCGTTTGTCCTTTCAACAAGAACAAAACTATTAATCATTATCCACCTACTTCGTTCCAATTTTAATTCGCATTCGTAATGCTTGACTGGCATTTAATTTTTTTTTCTTATGCTAGGCGTGTAAATGTAATCAGCGCTAATAATTATTTATAGCGAAAATATGGTTGAAAGTAATCTTTAATGATTGTAATTTTTACTGGATCAACAAATTGACCTTTGGCTCACCATTCTCACAGAGAATGAAAAAAAAAGAAAAAAAAAGAAACAGCTGTTACCGTTCTTGTTCTTGTTATAGAACCGATTCCTAATAAGTCAGTCACAACTACATATTATTACGAATGCATTCATCAAGCAGGACGAGGCCAAATTTTAGGGATTTCAAGGAGTACGGGAAGAGACGATGAAACTAATAGATAAAATCACGACCTGGACTTCAATTTACCTTTTCGACGAAAGTTCAAACTCACACACATATTTAATTGCAGTACGAGGAAAATCGATTCGATAAGGCCCGGTGAGAATATGAAATATTGTGAGAGGGGGAAGGAGGGAAAAAGTCTATTCCTCTCGTCCGTTCAGTGTAAATCGTTCCTGCCATTTATAATTATCTTGCAACGCGACGACTTAACATTTTTACACCGCATATATCCAAGTTTTCTTTTAACCATGCGTGGAGGCTGTTGTCAGAAGTGTAGAGAATCATCTCTCGTCGAGTCACGCTCACAACACCGTACCAAAAAGGATGACCATTTCAAAACTCATCTTACTTTTGCCGCTTATGGACTTTCACAAGGCTTCCCCCCCCCCCTCACACTATGTATACACATTTTTCAGTCGTGTTATACACACACGCATTGGTGGGGCGGAGAAAAATTAGCCCGGACAGTAGTCGCTACATCTCTCTTTGGGGTGGGTGGTCACGTGATCGAGAAGGTGATGAATACCTGAATGTTAGCCAGCACGAGCTTGTCTGTAAGAACGCGAATTAGCGTTTTCTCAATTTTAGCCAGGAATTAAAGGTTTATCGCAGCTTCAATCGCGTACAATTAGCGTTTTTTCTCGATTTTTGTACAGCAAATCAGGACATTTTCCTCAATGTTTGCCACGAATTAGGGCTTTTATAACTTTAGCCGCGAATAATTTCATAATTTTATATGTATAGTCACGAATTACAGGCTTGTAGTACTCTATCTTAGTCGCGAAGTACCTAGCGAATTTTTTCATGTTGATCCGACAATTGGCGTTTTTTCATCGTTTTCAGCTGAGAATGAGTGACTTTTGTCAACTTTAGCAACAAATTACGCATTTTCTCTATTTCAGCTGCGAATTAGCACTTCTTTTGTCGGGAAAGTGAATTAGCCTCGAAAAGGCGTTTTTCTCCACATATCACCTCTCGCTGTACCACTAGCTAATGGTGGATGGCAATGAAGAGTAGTGTAATGCCTCCCTTCCCCGCCATAGAGGGGCTCTCATAGGTGTGGGTCGGGCCTTTTCAAGAGTCCTGCCAAACGGCTTATTGAAACCGTTTCGGCACCACTGCTTGCGGGGTTCGATAGAACCAATTGTACAGGCGCCCAGGCGTAGATTCAGGGAGGGGCTCGGGGGCTTAAGCTTCCGCCCCCCCCCTCGAGTCCCGGGCAGGACGTAGGATAAAACACCTAATGTTCCTTGAAAATTCACACAATTGTACTTCAACAAGACAGCGTCGTTCACTGCATCACCAGTTTGACCATTGATTGTGCGCAGACAGCCATTTTGTCAAAAAAAAAAACCATCTGGTAGGTCGCGAATGATCAGTTTGGCCACTGTATTTGCCAGTTTTCCACATTTTTAGGCCGTATAATAGGTCAGTTTGGCAAATTTTTGAAACTCCAACATGGCCGCTTTGGCCGCGTACGGGACAGGCAAATCGACTGTTGAGGAATTTTCCGGGAGTTAATCGTCGCATAATTGTTTAGTCACTTTTGCCATTGTGCAAATATAGTCGTAGTCCACCAAGCCATTACGTGGGAGGCAAATCGTCAGTTTTGAGACATTTTTGAGTCGAAAACCGTCTGTTTGTCATTTATGTGGGAATCGTCAGTTCGGCCAATTTCTAGGCGTGAACTGTCAGTTCGGCTTGTTCGGAGCGCGAATGGTTGAATTGGACATTTTTGGGAAGAAACCAGGGGCGTAGCCAGCCCATGATCAAGGGGTGGGCAGCCAGCCAGGCACACGGATTCAGAGTTGGGGGGGGGGGGAGCACGTCTTGAGAAAAAGTGCTCGTTCGCGGATGAAATCCATGAAAAGGACATTTTCCGGCTAGTACTGAGCGAAAACACCCATTCACGGCTAGAATTGAGAAATAGTGATGATTCACATTGAACTTGAGAAATAAATCCGCTCATTGTTCGCGGTTGAAATTGAAAAAACACGCCAATTTGTGGTTTCGCGATCCAAAGTCCGGGCCGAAATTAAGAAAATGCGCTAACTCACGGTTTACAGTGCTGTTTTCACGGCTAAAATTGACAAAATAAATTGCGCGTTCAATGTAGAATTGAGAAAAATCGCTCTTTTCGGCTAAAATTGATGGAAAATGCCAATTCACGGCTAAAATTGAGAAATGGAGCTCATTCACGCAGGTAAAATTGAGAGAAGGCACCAGTTCGTGGTTTCTCAAACCAACATCTCGGTGAACATTGCGAAAAAGTGATAATTGACTGTTTTAATACATTTATATGTATAGCAAGTTTGCGGGTACAATCGAGAAAGAGGGCGACTTAGCGCACACATTTTTGAAAAAGTAATTTTTGAAGTAGCATAAAAAATAAAAATCGCTGGAGACATTTTTTTCTAAAGAAAATGACTAAATATGACCAGGAATTGAATATTAGTGCGTAAATGATTGATTTCGATTTATAGCGAAATAATAAAACTTGCCAATTTTTTTTGTTACCTTAAACGGCCGGTCTGTGACTCGTGACGTAGCTAAGGGGTCGTGACCCCTCCCAACCCTCCGCATAATGGCTGTTATCATGTGTTGCCACTTCTTGTCACTCGCTTTCTCTAAATTCCTATCGGGAGCGAACACGAATGCCTAACCTTCACTGATAAGAGTAAAAATTCTAATTTGGTGGGCAGCTTGCTGTGTCTTCGTATAGAGAATTTAAAGAAAATGTCATTTTTCTTATTATAAAGTTCCCTCCTGTGACTTTATATAATTATTTTGAAGTGAAATGGACCCCACAAAGCTAAGCTCATACGCTGAAAGCCTTGTCGATGCTCTCCGAGAGCGTTACCATGCCAAAATAACTGCACTTGGTGTCGACCCACTTGTAAGATTGTAAGCTCCTTATTTATTGAATTATTGTTGATGGAATTTGTTTTTTCCCTATTCGTTCGTATTCAGGGGCCTTGGATCTGTCTTCCACTGGAAGCGTTTTCGAGCGACGCTACAACGAGCGTTCATCCCAAAGGCTCAAATTGGATGTGACATCGTCCACTGCAGGCTTAGCGGCAGTCAATTCAATTTAAGTCTTTGAGATGTACGCTCGTTGTAGCGCCGCTCGAAAACGCTTCCAGTGGGCGACCGGCCTTATTCAAAGACCTTATAATGGAAGCTTAAGGCTTAAAATTAAGGCAGAGTTATTTGATAAATATTGGGGTCTGTGCTTGAAAGGCCTCTACGCTTAAGATGGCTAATTCGATAAAGGAAACTATCAGATTATTTCCCTATTTCCCCTGAATAGGGCTTAACGTTCCTTTACAAGTTTGATCGGAGATCGTGGGCAATTTTCAAATTGTTGTTTAAAGAATTGATTATTACTCCTCGGATGCACGTCACTTTCCTCCTTTAACATGGACTTCGTCCAATATTTGGTCTTCGGTGTGAGTGCTTATACGATTGAGCAATTCAAGAGCTACAAAACCTTGGAGTCCTACACCAATTTCAAATCGGGGTTCGTAAAATCCATCGGACCCGTCACAATAAACAATCTCATTGTTGTCACCGGTAAGGTAAATAAGCATGATGTGATTTCTGCTCCTAGTGGTGAAAAACCACTAGGATGTAGCGTTACAGTTCCACGATTTCTGAAAATTTAAGCACTCAGCGACACTTTTTTAAAGCGATTTATTAACTCCGGTGAATGCCCACCGATCTCCAAATATGAGAAAAACCCAAAATTTACGTGAAATAATAGAAAAACAGCAATACCGGCTATGCATTTCCATTACGATACCACAGTCAGTGGCCCACCAAGTTAGAATTTGGAGGTAATATAACCCAACGTGTTATCTCGTGTCCGTTCCCGATTGTTTGATTAGTGGGTAGCCATTGTGAAGGTTATGCGAAGGCTGTTATTGCGTCATCAGTCTATCTAGCCTATTTCAAATGGGTCCCGCAACCCAATAGTTTTAAAAATTAATAAACAAATGTAGGGCCTGATTTTATTTGAACGGATCGTGTTATCATGAGTTTTGGTAAGGAACCTTTAAAGACGATTAGACGCATACGGCGCCATGTTCGTTCTTATCAGTTTAATAAGAATGGTTGGGGGTGGTTTGTTGAGCTCCACGAAGTATCAACAAAAGGTGGATTTTATAAGACTGATAATTGATAAGAGCGAACATGGCGTCTGTGGTTTTACCTGTCTGATTATAGGTCCTCTAGTTTTGGTAACCAAGTTATCACGATGGCATGATTTTGGAAAATGCGTTACTTCCTCATTGGCAAAATTGTCACAGTTTTTTGTTGGTTATAGTGTAATTGTCGTGGCTAAAATTGAGAAATAGCGTTCATTCACAGGTTACATTGAGGAAAAACTGTTCTTTTGCGGCTGAAGTTGAAAGAATGCACCTATTCGCGATTTATAGGCGATGCCCAGTGCTGGCCGTAATAAGAATAGTAAATCAAAAATGCGTTATTTCACGGTTTTTTGAGACCTTTTTACGGTTAAAATGAAGAAAATAGGCTATAGTTCGAGGTAGAAGTGAGAAAAAGCACTCAGTTTCACCTAAAATGAAAGAAAAACGTTAATTCGACGCTACAGATAGTGCTCATTCGAGTTAAATGGGGGGGGGGGGATTCTGTGCAACTCCTCTTGAGGAAAAACTGGATCCACCACGCCTGTGGGCAGATTCACTGGCGAAAATAACAGATGAACAATTGCCTTTTTGCAGGCTTGTAAGTTCTAACAGGATCTGGAGGTTAGAATCGCGTCAATTCACGGTCATCAGAGACTAAATTTGCACAGAAACGGTCACTATCCGTCAAAAAATAAATATCTGCTGGAAACCTGTCGTTTGTAACCTTCTATTTCGGATTTTATGTCGAAAAATTGAAACTTCTCTCCCCCACCCCGGAAAGTGATACTTTTGGAGCTAAACTTTAAACTTTAGACCTGAAACGGTAAACAGAGCTGGCAGTTTCTCTCCCACCATAAGTATGGTGGGTCTTTATGGAACAGCGGGCTAAACACGATTTGAGCTAACCCAAACACACGAAATTGCGCGTCGAACCTTGCGAAAATGGGATTTTAGTGCGAAAAATCAGCAAAATGGGTTTCCAAGTTAAGCCGACCCTCAAAATCGGTTTGTCAGCAACAAACATCCGCGAATTTTTGATTTTTGGCGAAACCGATGTGCGAAAATGTGTTGTATTTTTAGTGAGAAAAATCCGCAAAATTAGTTTTATGGAGCGAAATGTAATAAATTTGAGTTTCTGTTAGCCAGATCAGGGAAAATATTTTTGGAATTTTGGGGGTGGGCAGCTGCCCCACGAAATCTGCGTTTTTAATTCTAGGGGAGGGCAACTGCCCACCCCTGCCCCCCGCTGGCTACGCCCATGGATGAAACAATCATTTTTGGCACTTACTACACTGGGGATGAATCGTCAGATTAACCGTTTTGAAGAACTCGAATATTTTGCCGCGAAAACGGTCGATTTGGCCATTCTCAGAGCAGGAATCATTTGTTTGGGACTTGTCCGGGCGAAAATCGTTAGCTTAGGCTGTTCAACGGCGCGTAGAGTCCAGTCTGGCATTTAAAAATGTTTAAATCTAAGAAGAATTTAAAGGGGTCATTAAAATTAGTCATGTATTTTTTTATTATCATTTTTAATAATTTTTTATTTCATTTTTTACTTTTACATTTTTTAGTTTTTTGGTCGTATCGTTGTGAAAAACTTTAATTTTCCCCTCCCCTCCATCACGGAGTTTATGTTATTTTAGCCTTCCTTTGATCCTCGTTCCCCCCCCCCTCTTTATTCTTCTGAGTCGGGGTTGTCTTTCCCTTTCTTTGGGATGGGGAACTTAGTTTTTAAGCTGACACGTTTTTTCGTACTTCGAAAGCGTGGTCCAGCAAACACCCTCACCACAGGGGAGGAAGCGAAGTACCTCGCGAGTGGGGATGGAAGAGGGAACAGTAATATACGGGGTTTTTCGTGCATTATTATGGCGACTGGTGACTAGAGACGTGCATCGTGAATGTGCCTGTTTTTGTTTCAAACGGATTTTTGATACGTTCATTTTGTCCCCATACGTTATTTCCCCTTAGTTCGGACGAGAAGCATTTTCTTGATTCCCAGTCAATTGCGGAATTCCACACTGTTTTATGCCACTGTTTATAACGCCAATCCCAATTAAGGTGAGTGGTTATTGTTGCTGCCAGTCTGTAACTAAGTTGTTTCATCCCCCAGTTTGGGATTCTACTCCTCGACTCATCGGGAATTTCCTTTCTGTAAATATTTTGCCCCCATTTGCCAGTCCTCAAATACAGTCCCTTTTTTCTTTCTATCCCAGTGATCCCCTTTCCATAAGGTATTAACTGTGGATATTGTACATATTAAGGCCCGATTTGATTGCCAAGCCAAGGTTCGAATGGTCGCAATCTGGCCATTTTTGGCGTTCAGAAGGTCGCTCAAGTGCCCCAGAGGATTTTTCATGGCGGGAACCATCAGCAGTTTTTTGAGACACTTACAGCCATCATTTTGACCCATTTTTCGAGTGGGAAATCGCCTGTCCACCCAAACATTAATGGCTAAATGGTAAGCTTATAGTATTTTTCCAAAAACTGCAAAAACACCAAATCTTCATAACTGTAGGATTTTTGAAGTAACAACACTCATCATCGACCAATAAACAGGTTTTATTTGGTTCAATTAAATTTTTCGTTTCATCAATGAAAGGTGGTCGATAAACGTCAATTATGAATATTACAATCACTTTTTTTTTCAGTGTAATGTAGAACATAGCACACCATGTCTCAAGCCCCCCCCCCTTAAGCAAATACTGGATCCGCGCCTGCAGGTGCCATTAAATAAATTAACCTGTCAAATAGCTTGAGCCATGGACTTTATTAATCTGCAATCCAAAGCTGGAATCAAAGCCGGAAAAAAAGTAATTTCAAACGTCAGGGAACTCTATGAGCAAGCTTTAAAGAAGGAAGTTTATAAATAATTGTAATATTATACTTGCGATAGCATTGGCTACAGTGTTCGGACGATGGAGTAAGTGAGGAAATATGCACCATGTGCCCTCCGAAACAGAATCCAAACCAATAAAATCCGTTTGTGCGAGCTTATAGCAAATGTATGGCGACCTTTTTCGTATTCTGCTTGAAAGCGGGAAAATGGGTAAATATAAAATTATTTCACGGTTAATTATAATTCATCGTGTACAGTGGAAGAGTGAGATTTAAGTCTCTTCCTCTTGGCTAATCCTTGACTAACACATACACCGCACGCTCGTTCAAATGCTAGAGAAATTGGGGTACCGGATGAGGTAAGTTGATGATAATCTTAAGTAATAGTAATAGTGTGTGAAATAAATGATGATGGTGTGTGTGTGTTGCAAGCAATGTTACACTGCAATGTGCTTAGCATATATATTGTGGCATATACATGCGTATAGCGTTTAACAAATATTCGTCGATCGGAAGGCTTGGGACCATCCGCTGTACATACGTCGCGTCGTCTGTATTTTGTTCATGTTAAGACGAACTCGTGCATCATATTTTTCAATCGCGTACTGACAGGTGTGGGCATTAAAGTCTCCCAGCGGACATCAACACCTCTAAATATAGAAAAAAATGATTTCAAACTATTGTTGGAAGGTGTTTGTCCCTTTACAGTACATCAACTTCTATCACGATTGGGTCTAATTATAGACGCACGTCTGGAATAAATTCGCCGTTAGTGATTCTGCACGAAAGAGAAATAAAAAAAAACCCTTCGTTTAGCCAACGCGCGTCACATTATTCGTAACTTTCAATTGCTTCAATACCGACTATTAGTTTTGGCGCTCTCAACATTTCTCCATTCGCACGACTTAAGCGGAACTTCCTTGCTCAAAGAAAGCCAGTTTGAAGGAACCTATTGTTTTGTTGTTTATTTTTTTATTTGTAAAGGATAGCCCTCGAACTTAATTACACACCCTTGGCCCGACTGTTCCTCCTGCACCTCCTTCTCCATACTGTTCCCAAACGCTGTCATAAAAACTCTCCCGACAATTATCTATTGTAAATCTTTTGTTTACTCGTGTTCGTCGAAACTACGGAGGACTTGATTTCGCCGCCCATTGGCTTCCTGAATCTTTTAGGAAAGAAGAAGAAGAAGAATCAATCAAAACTGCACTCCACCCCCAATAAGTTAATTAATATATTGCACTGGGCGATTTAATTTGAATAATAACGGGTTTGTTTGCGGATCCTGGGAACGCAAATAAAAATAAAGAATACATAATAGAACGGTTTTGCTTTTCGAGGCGGTTTAAACAAACAAAACGAAGCTCGTTGTGCTTATATAAATAATTGAGCTGTGGACGAGTTTTAAAATACTTTTTCGATAAACTTTAGTGAAAAAAACGAGCAATTATAAAAAGAAATTCTTTTCTGCCGATACTTTTATTGTTGCGTGGCTACTATAGCAGGAACTTGAAAATGCTAATTTAATCACGTCGACTTTTTTTTTAATTTTTTTATTTCGGTGGGTCTTTTAAAAGCTCATCTGCCCTGGATTCCTCGCGGCCTGTGACCTTCAGATTGCATCGTAGCTTCTCGTTTTTTTTTTTTTTTTTTTTTTTTTTTTTTTTTCTCGTCACTTTTATTGTTCGAAACTCTTCTTATAGTCCTTTTTATGACGTCACCGACTATTTTACTGGAGTACGGTATACTCTACATAAAAGTGAACAAAAAAACAACGAAAAAAAAACCAGGTCCCTGATCTTCACTTCAATGCTATGTAAATGAGGTGGGCCATTTCAAGGAAGCCCAGAAAACTTTTCTCCTCTTCTTCGTCTTCATCATCGTCTTCAGCGAAACAGCCGCGCCTTCTTTACTCTGGTCGACTCCCAAGGCTCTTCTTCAAGGCCTTTTTCGGTAGGGCTACTTCTTTTTTTTCTCTTCGTCTGTTTATATTTTGGGAGTCAACTTCTTTTTTTTTTAATGTCAACGGTTAGCCAACACGAATATTCTTTTCCTCTTCGCCCCCCGCCCCCCACCACTCTTTTTTCGTTTGTTTGACTTCGTTTGAAACATTTCTCCATTGCTTCATCACTGAAATTGCATTATTGTACTACTACTATTTTGAATTACCGGACGAGATTATATCTGTTGAACTTATAATCAAATCAGACAGAAAGGAAAGCAAAACGTTTGGAATGCTTCGTTGTCTCACGACGGCAGCAGCGTTGTAACTATAAATTGTAATGGAAGAGGAATTTCTCGACCAAACTAACGACGCGTCTTGTTAAATGTCTCAAGGCCGTCGCTTTTCGCCGGAACGAATGTGAAGATGTTGCCAGTGCATCAAACAATGTGTTTTCGTTCCAATTTTAGCCGCTAGTTAAGCACTTTTTCTCCAATTTCATTCGCCAATTGGCGTTTTTTTCTGAATTTTTCATCGGCGATTCTTTCTTCTTGCAAATTTAGCCGCTAATTAGTGCCTTTCCTCCGCGGCTAAATAGAGAAAATAGAGAACACTGGCTACGTACTGGTCGGCGTGTAATGTCGAGTTCCGAACATATCAGGGGGCATCCGAGGTTAATCTTAAGACCCGGTTCTGCGTAACCTCAATGCGTTTGAGAGAGAGAGAGAGAGAGAGATTTTATTACTCAAAAACTATGAGTTATACACAAGCGAAGCTGCTCTAGAGGCTACTGTGCCCGTGTAAAGCAGCTCTATCGAATTAGTCAGTTTATACTGATAGTAACAACAGTTGAAAAATTCATGTGAGTACCTAGCATCCCAGCAATATCAAGTTAATATTCTACCAAAGTTTAAATTCATTGCTACTAATAAATAAATAACAGCTCATAACAAAAACAATGATAGATGAAAATAAATACAATATCGAACAACACAAAACAACGGGAAAGATATGCATGCACGCCCAGCATCATAACTAACAATGACCTCAACACGTAAAACTCTCTCGTAACGGCCTCATCTTAACTTTTCCACTTTGAATGTGTCGGATAAAATTGTCACAATCAAAATAGAAGAAGGCACAGAACCACAACAATTTCGCTACTGCGCAAATTAACACAATAGTCAAGTTATCAAATAAATTAAGAATAGGAAGAAGAGAGAAAACCAAACAAGGAAAAGTAAAGTTATAAAAAAAAAGAAAATATATACTTAGAACAAAGGGCACGCATTAAAATGAACTGCTAAGAATGATAGTTGAAGAATGAAAAATGCTACCATCTTCTGGCTTATTCAGTGTCAAAGGTACTTAAAGTCTTCATGAAAAGAGAGCAAGAGACGCGTGAATAAATAAAAGGAACAAAGAAAAGAAATAACTAAGGAATTACGAATAATAAATAAAACAGGTTCTATACAATAACTAATGTAAAATGAAATATAATGAAATAAAGAGGATGAAGGAATGAAAAATAAAATGGAATTAGACAAATATACAGTCATCCACGATTGCCCAGAAAAACATAGCGAAAAAGAACGATAAGAGAAAAGGGAGAAAAATAAAATAAAATAAATATATAAAAAATAAAAAAAGATCAAGAATATGAATTGGAGATTGAAAGAGGGCCCCAACAAAGATCACCAAAACCACGAACAGATCAATCCGAGTAGTGGGAGGCGCAAAAAACAAACAACTTCTTGCGGAACACCGGAAACGTCTTGATTGACCTAATCTCCCAGGGTATCGCATTCCAGAGCCTGGCGGACTCAATAATAAATTCACGGGCGAAGGCGGACGTCCGATGGGCCGGAATCATCATCAGCCTAGTCCTACCTCGAACACCCGCCTAGGGCGCATTAAAGGAGATCATTTCCCTCAAATAATTCGGACAGCGTGTGAGCAACAGCTTGTACAAGAAACACCCGAAAATAAATTTTCTCCTTACAGCAGGTTTAAGCCATTCGAGCTGGGAGTATTAGAGCGTCATGTGACAGTCATACGGCCCGACACATCATCAGGTCATTTTCTTGGGACTGTCCCACAAACAGCGCCGAACAATAATCATACGCCGGAAAAACCAGCGACCTAACAAGAAGCTCCCGTAGTACACGAGGCAAGCAGTCCTGAGCCGCCTTAAGCTGCCCTAGTGTGCGGAAGACCCCACGCACCACCCCCAGACAATGGCCTTTCCAAGAGAGGCACGAATCTATCATGACCCCTAAGACTCTCATATTCTCCGAAAGGGGAATGTCTTGGCCCGGGAAGCTCGGAACAGGCGGTGGTACAGCCGAATAGATACGGCTCACAAACGATCTGGACCCACAGACTCGGGTCTTTTCTATGTTCAGTGGCACATGATTACCAATCGACCATGAATACACAGCGGTCAAGATCCCCTCTGCCAGATCAGCCAGTCTGCACGAGTTATATGTATAATGACAAGGTCATCAGCGAAAAGATGGTATTCGCAGTGTCTCAAGCAAACGGGAACGTCAGACAACGTAACAGAGAGAAAATCAGGTCCCAAGACCGCTCCCTGTGGCACTCCGTCTGGCCTAAGCATGAGCGAAGACGACTCCCCAGCCTCCAGATCCTCTACCACCTGGCTCCGCCCCCCAAGTTACGAGGCCACCCAGCGCAAGACGCTGCTCGAGAATCCCAAACCGGCCGCCACCCGTAGTAGAATCCCATGATTTACCCAATCGAATGCACTGCTAAAATCGAATTGAACAACTATTGTGACCTCCCCGCAGTCGATCGCCATACGAATATCTTCCACCACCTTGAGTAGCGCAGTCTGCGTACTATGGCCCACTCTAAATCCCGACTGAAGACGGTTGATACGCCCATTTGACTTAAGGTACCTCATCATCTGCCTGTGCACCACCTTCTCCAGAACCTTTGATAAGCTTGGCAATACCGAAATGGGCCTGTAATCACCTGGGGCTCGCGGCCGTGGGAACTTAGGGAGCGCCCTCACCCTCGCAACCTTCCAAACCTAAGGTAAAACCCCTGTCTGAAGCGACGCATTAAAGAGGGAGACCAGACTCGGAGATAGCCACTCCATGCACCGCCTAATGAAAGAAGTTGGCAGACCGTCAACACCCACCGCCTCCGACCGAATCTCCTTCAAGGTCCAAGCGATCTCCTCAGGCCCGACATCCTCAAAATAAAAATTATCGTCGGAATACGGGACGGAGGGAACCTCGGTAACCACAGGAGTCTCGATGCCGCTGTTCGCGTTCACAAAGTGCCTATTAAGGTCATCAACCGGCAGCGCCAGCGGACCACTCCCACTCTTCGCCCCACCAATACCCAGCCCTCGGAGCCGCTTCCAGACGATACGAGGGGCCTTTTTCTCTCTTAAAAGCTCATAAAAAATCCTTTTTTTGCAGCCCTGACGAGGGTAATGACCACGTTCCGCGCCCGACAAAACCGTTCCCTATCATCCGGCCTCCGCGATCTCCGCCACCGCCTCCGCAACGAATTTTTTCTCTAAATCTCATCTTCTGACGAGTTCATCAGAATTCGAATCGTGCGTCCTATTCAGCCGTCTGGGAGCATATTTATCAAAGATACCCAGTAGAAACCTACTGACTTGGGCCAACTCATTGACACACCGAATCGATCGTAACGACAACCACGATTGTCCCGAACATTCCCGACTCAAAACCTCCCGATTCACGGCCTCCAAGTTACGCCGCCCCCACATCCCTCGGCTTTCCTCCTTACGGTCGAGAGCATAATATACATACAGAGACTCGTTTTCAGACAACCCCGGCATCGAGCACTGTCCAAACAGATCACGATCGGGATCGTGCAAACAGGGAATCACGATAAAATCTAGCAGTGAGGAACCCCCCACAAACGCATAGGTCGGGCGAAATGGCAGAAGTCCTAAATCAACTGTCGAGATTATACTGAGAACGAGGTCTCGGTCGGCCCTGTCAACAAAGAAATTAACGTTTGCATCCCCTCCTACGATGACATTCGAGTATTTCGTTTAGTCATTTAGGTGGACTGCCGCTGCGGTACGTTGCCTTTTAAGGGTAATGTTTATCACGGCCGATTTTTGCGGGTTTATTAGCACCCTCCATTTCTAACACCATTCGTCCACTTGCTGCAAAAATAATTAATTGGTCATTTGTTCAGCTTCTAGTTGGTCATTATTCGAAGCGAGAACAGCAACGTCGTCTGCAAAGTGAACCAGAGTAAAGCCATTGCTACTTGGAAAGTCACTAGTGTGTAATATGAAGTACAAAAGTGGTCCCAAAATGCTTCCCTGAGGAACCCCAGCTAGATTCGCAGCAGCTGACGAGAAGGCCACTCGATATCTGACAGCAAAGGGACGTCCAGTAAGGTACGACAGGACTATAGGAGCAATCGATAATAAGTACTTATCGGGCTAATGTGGTTTTGCCTTCGATAGCAGACGAGGATGCACGAAATTTATTTTTGCACGAGCGAAAATGTACATATAAAAAAAAAACCGCGAGCGAGAGACGAACGCACCAGAAGAGGTTGTGTGACTCGTCGCTATTTTTGTGAGTGAGGTTTTGTGGAAAAAGGAGAGAAAACAAGGGAAAGCCGGGAGAGCCGACAGCCATTAACTAATTTTGACAACAATTAAAAACAAACAAAATTGAAAATACTAAAAAAGATGAATTGGGACGAAACATTCCGCCCGCCCTGAAGCAATTGGCTTCAGCAATTTTTACGATCGTCGATAGGTAACAAGGCGAATTTGGTTACTGGGCCTCTGGTACTCTTTAAAGCCGAGAGCTACGTTATCGATTTCTGGGATTCGAATGGTGACGACGCGAACTTGTCCATCCTTAGCTGGAAATACCTTTGATATCCTGGCCACAAGTGATGTCTTTTAAGTAGACAAACCCCGATCGTCTGTAGTTCCAAGCTTTTTACAACAATTGAGAAAAAAGCTAATTCACAGCTTAGAGTAAAAAAATCGTAGGTAAAATTAAGTAAAACTAAAATGGAAAAGACGCCATCTCTGCTTCTACTCTAATGGCTACTATGCGAATAAAATTGATATAAAACGCTAATTCATGGCTATTAGGAGCGAAAAAAAGCTCTCTGTACATTCTATTCTCCAGGTCATAGGGGACCAAAACTTGTCAAAACCGACAAATGTTTCTAATTTTTTCTCGTGTTTTGAAGTGATTTTTGTCGTTTGAATCAGTCGAATGATGTGATGTGCTGGGAGCTCCGAAAATTCTTTCATCGTCGAGGACCCAGCACATTCTATTCTCCTCGTCATTGGGGACCAAAACGAGTCAAAAACGGCGAATTTTGTCCCATTTTTCTAGTGTTTTGAGGTGATTTTCGGTCTTTTGCATCAGGAGAATATGATGTGCAGGCATATGTGAAATCCCCTTCATCGAAGAGCTATCAGCAATTTCGATTCTCGTGGTCACAGGGGACATGAACGTCTCAAAAGCCCTGTAAGCTGGGACCCGATTCTGCTGATGAAGCTGAGATTCTGGGCGTTAAATTTCAAAAGTGTCAGACCGGGCTGGACTGCTTTAAAACCAAGCCTTTCAGTACATAAAGTGAAGTTTGGGAACAGGCAACTTACCGAATTAAGCGATTTATACCCTGACTAGCGATTTCCATTCAACACACTACACAAGTTTAGTGCCACGTCCTCTCCATAAACATATGTTTCAAATCAGAGAGGACGGGTGGATAAACTTACACCACACTAGTGTATTGCATTGAATAAAAAACGCCATACGTTACGTAAATCAAAAGAATAGTGAAGGATAATTTTTAAAGTATCTCAAACGAAAATAGAACCCCGCAAAAGTGCAAAAATATAAAGTAGGTATTTATTGCATTTTAAAATGTCCTACTCGAAGATTCCTAAGAAGAAATGGTTTTTGAAAGTAGGGGGTATAAGACCCTGACATTTTTTTTATGGCTCCTCCAGCATTTTGCGCGTCTCATCCCTTGTGGGGCCTGCGGGGGGCGAGTGCTCATTGACGACTTGACGAGTACTTATTATAGAAGGACAAAGAGCGGTTAATTGGTGCAAATAGTGTTTGGGTACAGTAGGCGAGTTTGTTTTTATTTATTTCTTTTTTTATTACAATTTTTTTCATGAAAGATGTTAAATGAAGGGTTGAAAAGCCATTCGTTTCTCTTGGTCTTCTTTATGGAAAGCTTCTATACAATTATTCGCGGTGTATAACCCCCTTCATGCACCATTTCGAGTGTAACACCTTTTAAGAGGTTCTTCTTCTTCTTCACGTATGTGCACAATAATTCATCACGCCTACATCGTGACTTGGGCACTCAGTAACTTACACCGACTTCACACTTAAAAGCGTTTATTTAACACCTGCACAGTTGACAGATTCCCCTTGCCGCGAGTCGTCTCACATGCATTAATTATTATTGAACACCGGCCGAAATGTGAATATTTATCTAGTTGATTAAGCTCTATTTTTTTTTTAGTCGGCGTAATGGACACCAGGATGTCGCTTGTCTTTTCTGTTTGTCAAAGGCGTCCTCCTTGGAATTAAGTTTTAAATCCCTGCACACGGCCTATTTATAGCGTGGACTCACAGGTGCTGCAGGCGGTCGGAATTTTATAGTCGTTCTATCCTGCGCATCTATCAAACGATAAAAATCGACTAACTGGAATACCCCATGTGTTATATTTTCTAGCCGGAGACTTGATCATTGTTCCCCCCCCCCCCACCTTAATTAACTGAACCTCTAATCCACGGAAAATATCTGAACCCGGCATAAGATGGGCCACTTTACCTCAGGGGCGGATTTAAAGTAAAATGTATAGAGGGGCTTAGCCCTAAGCTCATGAGCCCACCCCCTCTCGAAGATCAAGTCAAATTCCAAATTTTGCGAATTATTGGTCTCAGAACGAATTTCAAAGGTTTTCCTCGCTCAAACCGCCAATGTCACAGAATTGACTCCATAAAAAGCCAATTTGCACCGGGTTGACTCTTCATGAATGCAATTCCACTCATTACACACTTTCGATGTCCAAATATCACGGATTGAACACACCGAAAAACCCAATTTCGTGGTTTTGGCTACTTCAATAACCCAATTTGTCGATTTGGCACTTTCTGAGACCTAATTTCGCGGATTTTGAACGTCAGAAACCAATTTCGTGAGGCTGGCTCCCTTAAGACAAGCCAATTAAACGGGATTTCACACCTTTTTAAAGGAGAAATGAGCTCATTTTAAAGAGAAATTTCATTTCGTGTTCATGTGTGTGTGCTGTTTTCAAAAACAAAATATCGTAGGGTCCGGACGCGGATTAGTCAAGGGAGAGGCTTATGAAATTGTGTCCTTCGCTCTAGTAAAAATGGCTTGCTATCAATTTACAGCCTATTCCAACCTTAAAACGCCTTAAAATTGCCAAACTGGCAATTACCGCTAAAAAAAAAAAAAGCCCAACGGACTTCACGCGGTCTAAAAGTGGCTAGACTGACGGTTCGTGCAGCCGTGAAAATGCATGAAAAGACCATGAATCCCGCTATGAAACTGGCTATGAATATTCCATTCTCGAGCTAAAACTAGCGATTCCCGCTCTAAAAGTGACCGAGCTGACGTAACGCGCTCTAAAAATGGACCGTTTGCGCGCCAAGAATGCCCAAACTGACCATTCAGGCGTTGGCTTGATGGGACTAATTGCGTCCTTAAAAAAGCAAAACTGACGATTCGCGTTTATTATAAATGGCCTAACCGACTTTACGAGCGCTTTGAAAATCCCTAAGCAAATCATTCATGTCCTAAAAATGGTGAAATTGGCCATTCGCGTTTTAGAAATAGCCATACTGGGCCTTCACGCCTTGAAAATGTCTAAACTGACGATCCTGGCCTTAAGAACTGGCTATTTACGCCCTCTAAATGGCATACACAACTCGAACCAATGAGGAAGTAACATAAAAAATAAAAATCGCTGGAAACATTTTTTTTTCGAAAGAAAATGACTAAATATGACCAGAAATTGGATATTAGTGTGTAAATGATTGATTTCGATTTATAGCGAAATAATAAAATTTGCCAATTTTTTTTGTTATCTTAAACGGCCGGTCTGAGACTCGTGACGTAGTTAAGGGATAGTGACCCCTCCCAACCCTCCGCATCAATGCTGTTATCATGTCTTGCCACTTCTTGCCTTCCCATTCTCTTAAGTCCTATTGTTTGATTTGTGGGAAGCTATTGTGAAGGTTATGCGAATGCCGTTATTACGTCATCAGTCTATGTAGCCTATTTCAAATAGGTCCCGCAACCCAATAGTTTTAAAAATTAATAAAAAAAAATGTAGGGTCTGATTTTATTTGTATGGATCGTGTTTCCATGAGTTTTGGTAACTAAGCTGTCACGATAGCATGATTTTGGAAAATGTGTTACTCCCTCATTCACGATCTAAAAATGGCCTAACTGATCGTTTGTGCTCTAAAGAGGCTAAAAAGACGATTCGCACCTTCAAAGTCGATATCTGCACCCAAAAAATGGCCAAACATGGCTATTTGCGCCCTTCAAGCGATCAACTCACCACTTGCGATCGCACACAGAGCATGGGCCGTCCTCACCGAACCCCCTCCACTCCCACTTACCAAACAGCGTTAGCTACATGGACTGGATAAACTTTTTGATTTGATTTGAAACTATAAATTGCTGTACAATTGCTTGATTGGCAAATCACGCAATGTGGCAAAATGGCTAAATGTGCTAATTCGTGCCAGTGAAATGGCGAAACTTACCATTCGTAGTGCAAAAATGGACAAACTGAGCCACGACGCCGACGCCTAGAAAATGGCTAAAAATGTGGACGATTTGTGCCCTAAAAATAGCAGAACTAATAGTTTGCGTCTTGGAAATGCCTTAACTGACATTTCATGTAATTAAAATGCCTAATGTGACTTGCTGCTGGTTGGACATAAAAATGCAATTTCACGGATTTCACTGCTCCAAAAACAAATTTTTGCTCGTCTGAACCATTCGAAAAGTGGTGAATCTAGCGATTCATGCCTTATAAATTTCTAAACTAACGGTTCGCAAGCTAAATTTGACTTTACGAACGATTCGTCCCCTGGAAATTGTCAAATGGGCTATTCACGCCCTAAAAATGGCTAAAATGACGATTCGCGCCTTGGAAATGCCTAAAATGACGACTCGCACCATGAAAATGGCAAAAAAAACCATTCCGGGCCATTGCAAATGGCTGAACTGACGATTCGGCTCTGAAATTACTAAACGCCTTAAAAATTTCAATCTTCAAAGTTTCGGTCTAAAAATGGTCAAACTGGTCATTCGCGCTCTTTGGAAAGCGTCTGGGACAACGAAAATTCGTCCCTTGAAAATGGTAGACCAGACTGGACAAGTCCTAAAATTGGCTGCTGGTCGTATTGACAATTCACGCTCCCCCTGGCCTGGAAAAACGACCACTCGCGTTCCAATAACGGCGAAATTGACTATTTGTGCCTTAAAAATGCCTGAACTGACGATTCGTACCCTACCTATCACCAAAACGACCAGTCAGGCAGTAAAAATTGCAAACTCAGTCACTGACGAGAATTCGGGTTTCAAACTGCTTGGATTTTCTTGATTCCTCCCTCGGCAACTGTCAGTTTCGGTCGAGCTGTCAATTTCATCCTTAAAACTGTCAATTTCGTCTTGAAAAAACTCTCAATTTCGTCCCAGAAACTGACAGTCTTGACTTGGAATCTATCAATTTCCTCCTAGATAACAGAAGATCACAAAATTTGATTTCGAGATTCACCAGCAGACCATTCAGGCTCACAACATGAGGTTTTTGAGCCCCTTCACCCGTAACAGCCAAGTTCTTAAAACTCTCAAAACAATTTCGTCTCGTAAACTGTCAATTTCGGCCAGGGAACTGTCGATTTCACTCAGAAACTGTCTATTTTGTCATGAATAACTGTCAATGTTGTCTCAGAAACTGTCAATTTTGTCCTGATGGGGACTGTAAATTTCTAGTTGAAACCATCAGTATCGATCTAACACTGTCAATATTGTTCTATGAAGGTCAATTTCATCGTCAAAACTATATCGATATCATTCTAAAACCGCCAATTTCGTCCCTAAAACTTTCAATTTCGTCCTCGAATCTGCCAATTTCTTCCTAGAAACAGCGTCAAGGGATTTCGGAAACTGACGGTTTCCAAGCCTCTTCACCGGAAACATTCGAGAAGTAGAAACTGTCAATTTCGTCGTTCAAAACTGTCAATTTCACCCTATAAACTGTCAAGTAAATGTTCAATTCTAACGATATCGTCCTGGAAACGGTCAATTTTGTTCTTCAAAGCGTGAATTTAATCCTATGGAAACTGTTAATTTCGTTTTTTAAACTGTCAATTTCCTCCTGGTATTGTCAATTTCATCCCCGAAACAGTCATTTTCGTCGCCAAACCTATCGGTGTCGTCCTGAAACTGCCCATTTCGTCCTACAAACTGTCAATTTCGTTCAAGAATCATTCAAAACTGTCAATTTCGTCCTGGAAACTATCAACTTGCATTATTTTGTTCGTGATTGGGAAACAGTAAATTCCTTTCTGAAACTGTCCATTTTGTCCAGGAAATTATTGACAGTTTTCGGAAAAGATGCTCGACAATAAGCATTTTGGGATGGGGGGGGGGACTAATACGACCAACTAGGGGGCTAAGTCCCTTATAGCCCCTCTTAAATCCACCAATGCTCTACCTATGAAATTGTGTGGAATTTGCTTTTCGAAAATCTTCCCGATGCTATAATTTTGGGAAAAATGAAGGTGATTCGTTGCGTTTATGGGATGAGAGATTTAAAATGAGTTCGAAGGAGCGGTGCCACCCACGCGGTCTGGGTCGTGTCAGTGACTTGAATGATGGGTCTCGCGGTATTCGAGCAAAATAGGTAAAATATACTCTTTTTCCGCAATTAAAAAAGAAGTCAAGTAAATGCGGCTCATCTCCCTTTTTTTCTCTCTCTCTTCTTCTTTTCCTCTCTTCCTATATCTTCTTGCAATTAGGTGTGAGGACACACCGAGAGTGGAGGGGTTTCTGGCAAGGTCAGACATCTGAATAGATTCGTTTTTTTTTTCTTTTTTTCTGTTGCAGTTCTCGCGTGCTTGAGGCTTCATCATGACAACATTTTTCATCGCGTTGAGCTTCGTTGTCGCAGTGAGTTTAGTTTTAATTATTTTTCAATTGATTGACTAACGAGTTTTCAAAGTGTGTAAGGAAGGGTCTAATGATCTAACGCTTCTGATCATAAATTAACTTGTAACATTGTACAATTAACTCGCAGGTTACTTGTTTACAATAATTTCCGAGCGGACAATTATTTTCCTTTTTGAAAAACTATATACCTTATAGTTTCAAAGAACTAGCTACGCATCACTGCAAAAATTCCTAGGAAAACGTTCTAAATACCTCCCCTCCCCCTTTCTGTTTTTTATGGCGTAACATCCTCATTACACGATGCGCCAGTCGTGAAAAACGGCCTTCCTTTAGTCTTTAAAAGAGGAATCACCGTCGTATCAACCGGCTGCGTGAAAGAGTTTGGGCCCTGAGTGACCTTATCGCTCAAAGCGAGTAGAGCAAGGAAGATCTAGTAAAGTGAAAGGTACAATTTTGTACTTTGAGTATAGTACATTTACAGTTTTTATATTTTATTTATTTATTTTTTTTCATTTTTTTTTTTTTTTCAACTTGAGAGGCCTTCAAATTCAAAAAAAGTGGTGGTGGGGTGGGGGTGAATTAACGTGATTTCAGTTGTGCCTATCATGAGAGTCTTGTATAACATCTGAATTACCTATGCGTAATGATCGGAACTTAAGGCCAGAGATAGGCATTTATTGGGTCATTGTTCGTGGTTTGTGTTGATTAATCATTTTTATGATAAATCGGATCTCATTTGTAAAAAAATTAATTTTTGGCGATGACCTTTAGTGACTGTATTGTTACAGGATTAACGATTGATTGATATTTTATGTCCCGCACGTTGAAGAGGATTTCACCTACGCAAAACGTCTAATTTCAGAAGTTTCTCCTCTCAAAATCCTTTCGAAAAAAACACGTTGTTTCAGCTTATACGTACCCCGGTTTGCTCGATTATTATTTTTATTCACAAAATAATAGAATAATAATAATCTCTTCGCCAAACAGGCTGTTTTAAAAATATAAAACGAGTTTTGAGTTCTCTTCCGCCACCATTCCACAAAAGCCTCTCACCTTCAGTGTGTGGCTGCCATGATATTGAAGATGACAACAAAAGCGGGTAATTATCCCTGCAACCCCCACCACCCCCTCACTACAATGAGAGTACCGCTCTAATTCAACGCCACCTCTCATTCGGGGGGAGGGGGGGATGTGAAGTTTTAAGCCCTTCAGGCTGAAATTTTAATTCGTTTCTAATCTGGATCACCTTGATCAACGACGTGTATCCGAACGCGACGCAGTCCGAAACAAAAAACAAAACAAACAAAAAAAAACGCTTCAGGAAACCGCGCTCTTCCCGAAAAATAGCCGCAGTCAATGTCACAATCTCACAATGTGAACAGTCAATGTCATTTTGGCCGAAGGAGCTATCCCTTGGCCACCCCTCCGTCCGGCAGCCACAGGAGACTGTGGCACTTTCAAGAAACCGGCTACCTTATTTGGTTATACATATATCGGTCAATAAGTGAAAATAGTCGGAAACTTGAACCGTAAAACTTTACCCTATAAGATAAGAGATCCTCGATTTTCTCCTGGAGTCGAGAGAATCGACAAAGCCCAACGAAAACGACAATTAATGTCATTTTTTGTCATAATGGTAGGGTTTGAAGACCGGCTGCATTTCTCATTGTTCGTCATTGCCGAGGGGGACCCATATGAATCGCGAACAGTTCAAATCGGTTCAACATTGACCCTAAACGGATTCCATAACGGAATTGGATTGATCCTAAACGGATCCTAAACGGATTCGGATGAAACGGTGTCCATAGGTTCTCGGAAATGAGAATTTTCATCAAGTCCAGTAGCTTATTGAAGCGTTATGCGGCTTCCCCCCCCCCAGCTGATGCGTGCCGCTGAGGAGTGGAAAACCCATTCCATACAATACCGCATACCAATTTCGCAGGCTGGGCTGTGAAGAATTCAAACTTGAGAGATTTTCTTACTCAAAAACCAATTTTTCCTGGCTTGGACCTTCAAATAACCAATTTCACGTGTTTGGCTCGTCAAAATACATATAATTCAGTTTTGGGGTAACACCATCAAATTTAGTTTTGGAGTAAAATGACCAGTTTTGTAGTGAAATCTTTAGTTTTGGGGTGAAACGAATAACTCCTGAAATCAGTCAGTTTTGGAGTATAATCGACAATTTTTTGGGATAGTATGGCCAGGTTTTGTTTTTAAAATCGTCAATTGAAGACAAAAATATCAGTTTAAGCGTACAATCGTCATTTTTGAAGTAAAAATAGTTTTAGTAATATCTGAGTTTTGAGTCAACACTTCAGCTTCGGCGTAAAATCGTCAGTTTTAATGGAAAACCTTGAGTTATGTGGTAAATCACCAGTGAAATCATCAGTTTTGGTGTAATCAGAGGTGGGCAAATTACAGCCTTTTGAGTAATTAATCAAAAATTACTACCGTGGTTAGGGCTTGTCGTTGTTCGAGCTTTTAAGGGTGGCGGCTGGGTTGTAATACGTCTGCTTGAGCGTGAAATCGTCACTTTTGGGATAAATCGTATTGGTTTTGTGGCGAAATCGTCAGTTTTCAAGTCAGAGTCATCTAATTCGGCGAAAAGTCATCCGTAAGTATCCAGTCTCAGGGTAAAACCGCCAGTTTTAAAATCGTAAGTTTTTTTTTGTGTGTGTGCATTACTCACGTGCGAGTTTTGTGGATAAAATCATTCGTGATTCCTCTCAATTTTAGCCGAGTATACAATTTATCCCGGAATTATTTATTTTCCTCAACGTTATTCCAAATTTTAGCCGCGAATCAACGAGTTTTTTTTTCACTTTCAGCCATGGGTTTGTGATTTTTCCAAATATTGCTCCCCAAATCGGCGTCTTTTCTCAATTTTAGCAGTGAATTCAGTCATGGATTCGAGTGATTTTGCTCCATTTCAGCCCTCTAAGATTTCTCCAGAAACCGAAAATTATTGGCGTTTCCTTGATTTTAGCTGTGAATGACCTCTATTTCTCAATTTTTGGGCACGCATTAGCGTTTTTGCAATTTTAGCCGCGAATCAACTTTTTAAAAATCGATTTCAGTCCCGAATTGGCGCTTTCCCTCATTAGCCGCCTCTGTATAGAAACGCGAATGATCAGTTAGGCCTTTTTTGTCACGATAGCGCCTGAATCCCTAGTAAGGGTATGACATTTGCTGTTTTAGGGCGTGAGTTGTTAACTGAGACATTTTTACAATGCGTGAAGGCTCAGTTTGGCTATTTTAGACGCTCAAATGGTGGATTTTGTTAGTTGCAGGGCAATAATAATGTCGGAGTACGACTCCCAAAGGTGTCACCGTGGCGCAATTGGCAGCGTGCTGGACTTGTAATCCAGAGGTTGCGGGTTCAAATCGCGCCGGGGAGCCCATTTTTTCTCGAAACTCGAATCTTGTTGGGCTATGCCCTTCCATCGTCGTCCAAAAAGATATCACTTTCATTTAATTTATTTAATTTCAAAATAATGTGTTTAGACCTTTTCAAACCGCAGACCGTCAGTTCAATCATTTTTGGGCCGCATAGAGTCAGCTTTGCAAAATTCTAGGGCGCGTGAATAGCCAGTTTGGCTATTTTCACGGTGCAAACTTTCAGTATCAGTATAATTATGGTCCTTTCTAGGGCATAGAATAATCTGTTTGATACTTTTAGAGCACAAATCTGCCACTTTTGTAGTTAGGGCGCATTGAGTCAGTTTTGCCATTTGTAGGGCGCGAATAGTAAAGTCAAGCCAAGATGCAAATGCTCAGTTTGACCACTCTTGGCACACGTGAGAGGTCGATTTCGCCAATTTTTAGGGAGCGTAGAGTCAGTCAAGGCACAAATCGTTGGAGCCTCCAACAGTCAGTATTGAGCTCTTTTTATCTCCGTCAAGGCAAGGCCATTTTTGGCCCTACGAATTGGACTCTTTTGACCAGCGCGAATGGTTGATTTAGCCATTTTCAGGGCGGGAATCAAGATCTTTTTACATTTTTTGCACGTCTGATCCAAAACTAAAAAGCAAATTTCTCAGATTCAGCTTTGTAAAAATACAATTTTCAGTACCTACTTACTAAAATAGCCATTTTTGTGCCAACATCGCCATTTTCGTGCTAACATCGCCATTCTTGTGCAAAAATTGCCATTTGTGTGTTAAAAAATCGTCGTATTTGTGCTATAGCCAGTTTTCATCTTAAACTTTAGTTTTGAGGTAAAACCACTAAGTGAGTTTATATTTTGAGTGTGGAATCGCCAGTTTTGTCGTGAAAACTTCTGTTTTCTGGTAGCAGTTTTTAGGGCCTCCGAGCACGGGGCCACTGAATGGCGTCACTAAGTGGTCGGCAGTGGGCGGCGGCGCAGTGATGCTTTAAAGTGGCCCCGTGTGTGAGGTTGGCTCAAAGGGTAAAAACTTCAATTTTTGGATTTTAAAACATCAAAACACAAACAGTTTTGGGGTAACTCTTCGGCTTTTTGCGTAAAATTGTCTGTTTTGGTGTTACATTTTTCATTTTCAGAGCGTCTCTCTCAGGCAAGACGTTGAAAAGCCGGACTTCCCGCGTATTGGAGAGCTAAGCCTTTCCTAAAAGCATCAATATTTCTGAGGGAAAACA
This sequence comes from Corythucha ciliata, assembly GCA_038030265.1. NCBI lineage: Eukaryota > Metazoa > Arthropoda > Insecta > Hemiptera > Tingidae > Corythucha > Corythucha ciliata. The sequence continues at coordinate 41,234,351 of CM075941.1, forward strand.
TTGTCAGTTTTTGGACAGAAAATCCTGAATATTAGAAGGCTACGACGATAGTTTCCCGGCGGAAATGTTAGTTTTTGACGGATTCTAACTCATTTTTGTGAATTGCGTGTGACCCACGCGTGGGCTCAATTTGCGGCGGGCCTTAGTGTGGGCCAAACCCACGAAATTGTTTTTTTTTTGGCATGCCAATCCCTCGGAATATGTTATTAACGGGCCAACCGTGCAAAATTCCCCAGACTGGTGGCATAACGACTGACATTTGCCCTTCAAAACGAGAGAAATTGGGTTACCGAATCCGTGAAACTTGAACTTCGTAAGAGCCAAACCCACGGAATTGCTTCATGAAGTCCCCAAAAAAACCTGTTTGAACCCCCTGAAAATTGACTTTTTGAGTGGGCCAAACCTACGAAATTGTATTTCGGACCAACCCCGCAAAATTGCGCCTTTTAGGGAGCCAAACATGCGAAATTATTTTTTTTTTGCATGTTCAAAAACTGCGAAATTGCGTTTTTTGAATGCCAACTCCACAAAACTTTAATAAAAGGATGTACCCTAGAAATTGGTGCAATCCTGTAAAATTGGCTTTTTGGGTATGCGAAACCAGAGAAATTGGGTAATGTGACATCTAAATCCACAAAATTTGGGCGTTGAAAGGGTCAAACCGATAAAATTGAACTTTTTAAAGCGCCAAATCCCTGAAATGTGGGTTTAAAGCTAGTGAACCGCAAGTTCTAGCCATCGGTGTGAACCTGGTGTGAATCAACTGTTTTTCGTCACCCAGGTGGGCTTTTTGGGTGAGGTTCTGCGATATCCAAATCGGTAAAATTTGGGTTTTGGCAGGCTAACCCCACGAAAATGATTTTTTAAAGTGCCAAATCGGAATTTCTGGTTTGAATAAGTAGTGATAAAGCATTTCAGGGCCTCTAGCGCACCGATAGTGCGGGGTCAGAGCCCTTCTGAGCGCACTTCGGGGCCCCTCGAAAACCTCACAGATGAAATAATGGAATGTTTTAGGTTGATAAGGTGTGAAAGTAGCAATAATATGTAGTACTCAGCACAGGCTCGGGTTTTTTTCACGAACTTTTCCCACGGAAACATACCTAGATATTCAAGTAAAAACCAATAACTCTCTTTTAAAATTGAGAAAAACCACTAATTCGTGTCTGAAATTGAGAAAAGGTGTTCTTTGTCGGGCAAAATTGAGAAAGATGGTACCTAATTCGCAGCTAAAATTGACATAAAGCTCTACAATTTGGGGTTGAAAATGAGAAAAGGCGCTAGCTCGTGACTGAAGTTTGAGAAAAAGCGCTCATACACGAATAAAATGGCGAAAAAGCGCTGATTCGCGGATGAAATTGAGAACAAACGATAATTCACGCCTGAAACTGAGAAAAAGTGCTCTTCGGTAGCTAAAGTTGAGGAAATCGCAAATTTCCAGCTTGAATTGAGATGAATCGCTGCGATTTGCGCCTATAAAAGTTCAGAGAAAGTGCTTAATTGACAGGTGAAGTTGAGAAAACTTCAATTCGCCGATTTTTGAGGCAACTTTACGGGTAAAACGCTACTGCGTGGGTAAAAATTAGAGTGAAATATTAGTTGAGATAGTTGATAAAAATACTAATTCGCAGATAGAATTGAGAAAATGCGCCAATTCGATGTTAAATTTAATAAAAAGCGTTAATTCGCGGATTCGTGGGGAAACTTCGTATAGCTTGAATTGTGAGAAAGCGCCATCCCGTGGCTAAAAGTTTATAAAAAGTGCCGATTCAATGCTCAAAATGAAGAAAAACGTTAATTCGCAGAGAAAATTGAGAAAACGTGTTAATCCGGGGATGAAATTGAGAAAATGAGCAAATTTACAGTCAAAACTGAAAAAAGGGCTCATTTTCACCTAAGATTGAAAAAGAAAACACCAACTGGTGGTTTCCTGTGGCAACTTCGTGACTAAAATTGAGAAAAATACGTATAATTTAACTCTACGTAGATAGTACATTCCTTGAATATTGAGGGACCTTCTATAGAGATTTCCGCACCCCCGACCTCGATAGGAGTAGGCCTTCACACTTCACACTGTTGCCTGAAATGCAAGTTCTGGGCATTCTCTTGCTGCCCCCCCCCCCAAAGTTTCACGGCTGAATAAGCTGTGACCGATATATTGTTGATTCGCGGCTCATCTCGGCGTTATCTAATAAGACTGAGCCAGTAGCGTACCGAGATAGTGGCGAGGGGGGCGGACCGTCCCGGGCTCCCTGACAGGCGGGGCCCCAGAAAAGCTTAAATAAGGAAAAATGAGGATTTTTAGGTTCATTCATGTGAGAAGGTTGGACAGCGATTTGGCTCCTTTCTACGAATTTCACTCTATATCCGACCTGGAGAATATAACGTTACAAGTGATAACAGCAAAGAGAGTGGGCTATTCGATTGAGCCCCCGAGAGTGCTATTCTGATGGCTGAAATACAGCAATTTGCGCCTTCTTGAGGAAAATTTATGCATAAAATAGAGAAAATAGACCGACCCCACTATCGTTAGGTCCTTACAAGCGCAGTAATGTACTGATAGGCAATTTAGAACTGGCTGACGCGGCAAAAACTTATGAAAATGCCCTAATATTCGTGGCTATAACTGCGAAAAAGCGCTGATTCGTGGTCTCACGATGCAACTTCCAGACAGAGATTGAGAAAAAAATCGTCGATTCGCAGTGTATGACGGCCATTCCGCGGATAAAAAGTAGAAATCAATGCAAAAGTGTTGTTTTTGGGCCAACCCCGCGGCTACAATTGAGAATACACGCTACTAATTCAAGGTTGAACAAGTAAAAAAAAAACATCGCGGCTGATATCGACAAAAACAACGCTAATTCGGATCAAAATTGGGCCAAAATTGCAAATTCACAACTGAAATGGCGAAAAAATATGCTAATTCGCTGCAAATTTATCAGAAGACGCTATTTAACAGCTGAAATGAAGAAAAATCACTAATTCGCGGATAAAGTTGAGGAAAAACGCTATTTCGTGGATATGAAAATGAAGAAAATCACTAACTCCTTGCTTAAATTGAGAAAACGCAAATCCGTATAGCTTCTGAAAGATTTGAGGCTCAAACTGAGAACCAGCGCTAAACCATAACAGAAAGTAGAAAAAAAATATTATTATTAAAATTATATTATTAATTATTATAATAATTAGGGTGGCTGACATATTAAGAAAAACACTAATTTTCAAATCAAACTGAGAAAAAGTGCCAATTCGCTACTAAAAATGAAATATGTGGCTGAAAATGAGGAAAATGATAATTCGTGGCTGAAATTGAGGAAAAGCGCTAACCCGTGGCCAAAATTGGGGAAAATCACTAAATGTTCGAAAACTAAACAATAAACGCTAATACATAGTAAAAGTTGAAGGAAAAAAATGCCAATATGGGACTGAAATGTGAAAAATAAAAGAAAGAAAGAAAAAAAACGCAGCTAATTTTGAAAACATTCACTAAATAGCCTGGCGTAAATAAAATAAAAACTCTAGTTTTCAGCTCAAATAGGGGGAAAAAAAGCTATTCCCGGTTAAAAATTGAGGAAAACGCCAATTCGTGGCTAAAAGTGAGAAAATTCGCGAATTCACAGGCTAAAAAAGCTTCTACGCAGCTAAAAGTGAAAAAAAGCGCTAATTCGCGGCTAAAATTGAGGCAAAAATTTGCGGATAAGGTGTTTAAGAATTTCTAATTCCGCAATCTCGCCTTCTGAGGGCAACTTTGACCTTCTGAGGGACTGGAATTGAGAAAAACGGCAAATTCATGGCTATAAGTAAAAGAAAAAAAAAACACTGATTCACGGCTAGAACTGAGAAGAAGCGCTAATCCATAGTTAAAATTAAAAAAATGCTGATGTGGTGCTAAAATGGAGAAGAACCCGCTAATTTGCAGCTAATATTGAGAAAATCAGTAATTATTCTGGCTAAAATTAAGAGAAATGTTAATTTTCAGCCTGAATTGAAAAAAAGTGCTAATACGCTGCCAAAAATGGAAAAAATTGCCAATTTGCACTTAAAATATCGGAAAACGCAAATTCGTGGTTAAAATGAACAGAATTCGCTAATTTACGGGTTAGAAACGCTACTACGCTGCTAAAATTACGAAAAAGCGCTAATTCGCAGCTGAAATATAGGAGAATCACTAATTCACGGCTAAAATTGGGAAAAATTCGCGGCTTTCTCGGTCAACTTTGAAGTAAAATTGAGAAAAAGCGCCAATTTATGGCTATGGGTGAAAAACCCGCAAATTCGTGGCTAAAACTGAGAAAAAAACGCTGATCCGTAGCGTATGGTTATGGTGAACAAGAAAATGCTAACTTGTCGTAAACATATTTAGAAAAAAACCGCTATTTTGCGGCTAATATTGAGTAAAACGTTAATTTTCAGCTCAATCCGAGTAAAGTGCTAATTCTCTGGTCCCTGCTAGAAAAAATAGCTAATTTGTGAAAATGGTAAAAAATTGTGAAAAACGCAAACTCGAGAAAAAGTTAAGAAACATCGCTGATTCACAGCATAAAAAAGCTGATTCACAGCATAAAGTTGAGAAAAAGCGCGTGTTTTTGTCTATAAGGTGTGGGGGGGGGGAATACCCCACTAATCCGCGGCTAATTTGCTGGTAAAGTTGACAAAAAGCACTCATTCGCGGCTAAAATGGAGAAATTCGCGGCTTAAACTTGGCATAAGCGCTGTTTGGCGGATAGGTTGGGGAAATAGCGGTGATTTGCCTAAAATAAGGAAAAGGCCTTAGCGGTTACCGATAGAGGTTTGTATTAGGTATGTATACAGGGTGTACAAAAAGCGACTGGACTGAGAAAAACCAGTGAAGGGGCAACTGATTTCTGATCGAAATGACTATTTGCACTTTTCCGAAATTTCGCTTTGTTTCCGAGATATCCGCCATTTTCTGATTTTTTCAGTAACAGCTTGCTGCACACGCAATAATTGTTGCAATGGCAAAAATGATGAGCCCATTGGAAAGAGCACAAAATTTTCTATTCAAAGAGCCTATTTTTATCCAGATCAGACAAAATCTACTACGTTTTGAATTAGCTTATTAGCGAGGAAACTTAATTCCGGAAGTATTGGTGATATGGTGATGTGTTCAGAAAATTACGTTTTTTCGCCAATAAGCTGATTCAAAACGTAGTAAATGTCGTCTGATCTGGATAAAAATAGGCTCATTTAATAGAAAACTGTGTGCTCTTTCCAATGGGCTTATCAGTTTTGCCATTCCATCGATTACTGCGTGTGCAACAAGCTGTTTCTGAAAAAATCAGAAAATGGCGGATATCTCGGAAACAAAGCGGAATTTCGGAAAAGTGCAAATAGACATTTTCACTTCACTGGTTTTTCTCTGTCCAGTCGCTTTTTGTACACCCTGCATAATTAGAGACTTTTAGGGGCCTCTTGAAGATTTCCGCCCCGGGCCCCGATACGTGTAGGTCCGCCAGTGGATTGAGCCTTTGGACGACCCCAGGAAAATTAGCCTAGAAACAAGGGAATTTCATGAAGACACTGTAAATTTAGTGAATAACTCGGATTTTTTGGGACCGAAAATTGTAATTTTGCACATGTAGACATAAATGACTCAAAACACGATATTTGTTGAGGGGTGGGGGGGTTAAAATTTGAACTGCTCAGATTCTTGCTCCCCCAATGCCGTCTGACTTCCGCCTCCACTGTAAACCAGTAGAACAATTGCCCCCTCCTACCCTTAATTGGTTTGAACCGAGCCCTATGTCTATAAATTGGGTGTTTCCTGGCACACTCATCTGAAAATTAACATTTTTCGACCCTACCCTACGACTGTATACGGTGTACCGGTCTTTAAATGTCACAGTCGACACGCAAAGAAATATAAACGAAGAGCCGCAGTTTGCCCCAAATTTTTAAATGTCTACCGGGCTACACCCCTTTGACTTCAAGGTTCGCACTTCGCATTGCGAGATTTTAAGATTAAAAAAAAAAAAAAAAAAAAATTAAACGACGAATTCTCAAAGTCCTGGGACGTATATATACAACTAACTAGTAAACTACATGTAAGGGTTGGTATACTCTGCGGCGTTTTATTCTCGTTCTTAAATTCTAGAAAGTAAAGTCCGAAAGATGAGTCAAGATCTCGTTGAACGTCAGAAACTTTGCAACAGTTTTATCACGGATGACCCGAAGGTCACTCTGGAGGAGGTCTGGTTTCAAAAGGTTGCAATGCGATCTCAAAGGAACGTAAAGATTTTTTTTTTTTTGTACAATCGTGTTGTGCGTCTACATTTTATACGCGGACGTTTCGCACACTTTAACGCCAGTGGGTCGATGATTCGTTACGTATGACTTCTTTTATCACTCGGGCAATTTTATGGCACTCGATTTTGACTCGCGTCTTCAACTTCACCCCTCGCTAATACATAAAATATAACAAGCCTCACTTGACCCAATCCTATCGCAATAATACTCAATTTCTCATGGGAGTGCTTTGACAGCAAACGTTTGTCCGATGACATAAAAATTCTAGTCGTGGGGTTTAAAATACTGGGACTAGAAAACGCTGTGGCCACTTTTTATCTAAACTTTTATTATATTTTTTCAATACGTCTGCACATGTGCATAAAAAAAAAGATCGACTGAAAAAAACAACAAGAAAACAAAACAAAAATCGCGTGGGTTTCTCTTTTCACTGAGACCCTGGAAGCAAGAAGGGGCGTGGTGACTTACAATGAAATTTTGGCAGTCGTGCCTCTCCCGGAATATTAGGTGTGTTTTAGAAAACGGGCTACGGAAAGAGAGCGAGAGTGAGAGAGATAGGAAAAAAATGAATTCTCATTTTTTTCCTATCTCTCTCACTCGCTCTCTCTCTCTCTTACTCTATCGATATAGCGAGTCAGTCCCTTTCGTCTTCTTCCTCATTGCCAGCTGAAGTTTTTCTTAAGATTTTTACGCCCATTTGCGTTGAAGTCGCTCGAAGCGAATCGCCATAAAAACGGACAACTAAAACTCGAACGGTGCTGATTTTTCTAGAAAAGATCCCGCACTCAGATAAGAAAAACGGCTAATCGAACAGATTTAAATCTCGTAGGCTGCCCTCCCTTTTTACCTATGGTAAAAATCAATTCACAGACGAGGACAAGAAAATAATATTTAAGTTCAATTCATTGAAACGGTAGAAAAAAGGATACTTAGGATTCTCTTTTATATGAGCGTCTTAAAAGACACACATGAACATACTTGGGCTTCAAGGTTTTCATTTTATTTTCTTTCATTTTTTATTATCTCACTGAAATTTCCATAATTCCGTTTTCCCCTCCGTATTCATTCATATTCCTTGTCTTATATTTTTCATCTGACGATATCCGCTAGGAAGAGCACAAGGGCACTTGAAAATTCTCGCATTTCGAATCCTGAAATCCGCTTTTTAATTTCATTCATGTAGCCATCGCAGCATCGCACTCTAATTATTGTTGTCAGTGAGGGACGTATATCGTATTTGTCACCTTACATCATAACTAAACATAAATAGATATTTTAATTAAACATTTTTAGTCCGACCATCCGTTGAATCAAAGGGCGGTATCAGAGAAAAACAGTTCCATGAAGAGAAACCTATTCTTTTTATGGCTCACTTTCGTTTCAATTATATTTCTTTCACTTCCGTTGATCGATTGCCCCCCTCCCCCTCTTTGTTTTTTCTCATTCCGGTGATTCTCGGATATGAATTTGATAGGAACTTGCAGAAAAGAAATGCGCATTTTAATATTTCCTTCCTAAATCAGATTTCCTTGAAAATAAGAATGACGGAGAATTCAATTCCGTTAAAAAGGAGCTCATGGGATTCACGAATATTATTTGATTTCGGAAAGTGGTTTTCCTTCACTTGAAACGTCTTTCATTAGTTTCATGCTCATCGTCATGAAAGAGCTTCGCAGCAGGTAACTAAAATTTTATGAAATCACGATGTCGTCTCAATCTCGAGTCGGAGCGGACAGAGTTTTATATTTACATTCACTTTTTAGCCCAGACTGATCCATTTGAGCGCCTCATTTGTCTCGAGCTTTAATAGCTTCATTTATATTTATACTATATATACTACGTAATTACATTCACGACATGCTCCTCACAACCTTGAATATAATTTCGTAAGATCCTATACTTGCGAAGGCGGCTCAAGTCTCTCATTTTTCAAACTTTTTAGCGTAGCTCCAAGACAGTAAAATTGTCTTTTTAATTTTATTCAATTTGATAGTTGAATTTGTTCACCATGCCTTATAGTTGAAGCAACAGTATAATTGTGCCTACGCGTTTTAAGTGATTTCCACTGTAATATTCTACTTTTCAACGTCGGTACTAAAGAGTGTCTCACTGCCTTGCACAAGAGCCAATACCCACCCACCCCCCTCCTGTGACGCTCATCTTTCTCACAGCGTAACTAATGTAATTATCTTAATTCCAACTTCGCCTTGGTTACATCCAGCGGTGTATTACAAATGTCAGGAAAACTCGCAAAAGGCTGCGCCGCGCCGTTTATTTGGTTTATTCTGGATTTTTATTCCATTAAGGTAGATTAAGCCTTAGTGATTCAATATTTGTCTTACAGGGTGTAGAATAACGAGATGCTCAGAGAGAAACCTGAGCTTGGAAATGTCATTTGGGACCAAAATGACTATGAAACATTTTTTAAATTCCTTTTCGTTTGTGCAGAATCAACCGTATATTTTATTTTTTGACTTGTCGCTCCTTTTTTCAACACGCGTTCATTACGTGCTCATTAATTGGCGCAACACCAATACTAAAGGAGCTTATTGGAAAGAGCGAAAAATTTCCATCCAGAAGAATTTATTTTCTTTTATTTAATAAACCGACATTACTAGGCTTAATCAGGAACAAACTTTTGAAAAAGCTGCGTTGTGTTTTTTAACCATCAGCGAAATCCGCGAAACTGATTATAGAAATAGCTAAAACCACAAAATTTGGTTTTTGAAAGAATGAAAATACGCGGAATTGTAGTTTCAACGAGCAAAACTTGGTCATGAGAGAGTGAAAACGTGTGGCAAAATTGATGGAGTTGAAAGAGCCAAAATATTGAAAGGTTTTTGTAGTTCTTCGCACCTTTCGACAAAGTAGTTTTTCGAATTGGCCAACCCTTATTTCAGAAAGAGCCAAATATGGATTTTGAAATAGTAAAAATACAACGTGACGGTAAAGCTGGAATTTAAAGGAGCGATTCGTCCTCTGTGAATAGTCAAACGGACTTTTCACGCCCTAAAAGTAGCTAAAATAACGACTCGCGCCTTGGAAATTCTTAAAATGATGACTCACACTTTGAAAATGGCTAAACTGACAGTTTATGATCAAGAATAGCCAAGTTGTCAATTCGCACCCCAAAATGGTGAAATTGGATGGCGCGCTTCTAAAATAACAATGTGACTACTCACAGCCTGAAAATGGCATAAATGAGCGTACGGCCCTAGGAATAGCTTAGCGGACTATTCGCGCCTAAAAAAAATTTCAAGTCCGACTATTTTCTTTAAAATATTGTTAAAAATGAAGACAATTTGCGCCTTATACTGGCTACAAAAGCCCAACTGGTTATATTCGCACCCCCAAAAAATGACCGTATGTGCGCCTTTAAAATAGCTAAACCGACGATTCGTGCCCTAAAATAACCAAACGCCTTAAAAATTTAAATTTTCCATGTTTCGCTCTAGAACTGGTCATTCGTGCTCTTTGGAAAGCGTCAGGGGACAATTCTGCCCTTGAAAGTGGTAGAATACTGTTTGATCAGGCCCTAAAACGGACTTCTCTGGCCGCACTAACAATTCACCCCCCCCCCCCCCAATCACCTCACTAATCCCCAGAATGACTAAACTGAAAGATTCGCGCCTTGAAAAACGATCATTCGCGTTCCAAAAATGGCCAATTGACCATTTGTGACCTTACGATCACCAAAATGACTATTCTTGCACTCAAAAAATTAAACTCAGTCACTAATGAGAATTCAGGTTTCAGACTATTGGGTTTTCTTAACCTCTCCCTCGGCAAATGTCAATTTCGTCCTAGAAACTGCCAGTTTTGACTTGGAATCCGTCAATTTCCTCCTCCATAACAAAAGATCACACAACTTGATTTCGAGACACAGGAGCAGACGCAATACAGGCTCACAACATGGGGTTTTGATCCCCTGCACCTGAAACGCTCGAGTAATAGAAACTCTGACAATAATTCCGTCCTGTAAACTGTCAAATTCGGGCCGGAAACTGTTTATTTTGCCCCAGAAACTGTCAACTTTGTCAATGTTGTCCCAGGAACTCTCAATTTGGTCTTGGGAACTGTAAATTTCCAGTTGAAACTATCATTGTCGACTTAATTCATCCACGAAACTGTCAATTTTGTCCTTGAACGCCATTTTCGTGATTCAAAACTGTCAATTTATTGTCAAAACTATCGATATAAATTTTAAAACTGCCAATGTTGCCCTGCAAACTCAATTTCGTCCTACAAACTGTCAATTTCGTCCTTGAACCTGCCAATTTCGCCCTAGAAACTATCAACGGATTTCGGAAACTGACGGTTCCTAAGCCCCTTCACCGGAATCGGTAGAGTACTAGAAAGGAAACTCGTCGTTCAAAACTGTCAAAATGTAGCCCTATAAACTGTCTAATGAATGTTAAAATCTGTCAATTTTGTCCTACTCAATTCGTCAAACTATCAACAGACATTTTTAGTCCTGGAAACTGTCAATTTTGTTCTTCAAACTTTCAATTTCGTCGTGGAAACTATAAATTTCGTCCTAGTATTGTCAATTTCGTCTTAAAATACTCCGTGGAGTGCTACAGCAACGAAGCACGTGGTCGGCGGTCTTCTCTCGACGCCGGAAGAACCACAACTTGGCGTTGAAAGAGCCGAGCCCCGTCAGGGTGGAAATGGCGGCTTGCTCAAGGCTGAACCACTTGGCCGCCGCCAGTCTCGTCCAAACATCGGGCACGAACCCGAACAAATGTGGACTGCTAGCCCAATGTGCCTTCCAATCCGGTGCCTTGTCCGACGCCATGGCGCGCCATCCCCCCCGAGAGCACCTCGACCTCGAAGCTGTTCCTCCGAAAACGGCTCGCTAGCTGCAGTACATGGGACTATTGTCACTTCCACCCGAAATTCACGGTCTCCGGCAGAGTCCCCGTCAGGATCATCACGCGGGAAGATACGCCTGAGAAAATTTCTCAGTGTCTCCTCTACTGTTCCCCCTCTCTGTCTCGTTTCCAGAAACGGGAGGGGACGTTTGGAGATCTAATCCTCCCCCTAGGCACCCCCAAGGGTTTTCCGAAAGGCCCTTCTCGACAAACGCCCTTCACGTTTTCCGCTAAGGACCGTCGAATGGCCTGTTTAAGCTCCCTCTTCGCAAGGGCACAGCGTTGCTCCGCTGCTTCCCGGCCCGTTCCCCGAGTTTGTTGGAGTGCCCGGCGTAATCTACGTGCCAACAATTTTGCGAATATTTGTTGTTTGATTAATTATTTTTAGCCGGTTTATTATTTAGGGGTTTGGGTTATTGCTTCTTCTATAAATACTTCTTCGTTTCCAATAAGTCCAAATCCAAAAAACTAAATTTCAAAGGATACCAATTTCGCAAATTTTGCGCACTAAAAATACAAAAAATTTTCATCCTACAAAAACCACTTCTCGGGCTTTTGTCGCTAAAAACCCATTTTCGTTGTTATGGCTCACTGAAAACCCGGTTGTTTTGTTGCTAAAAAAAAAAAAAAAAAAAAAAAAACAACAATTTCGTAGCTGTTTGTTTCTGGAAAACTAATTTTTTGGGGTTGGCTAATTTAAAACCCAATTTTGTGTATTTTTCTTACCAAAAAAACGATTTCACATGTTTGGCTCACTAAAAAACGAAATATCTCGGATTTTCACTCGCTATAACCCCAAAATTTCGCGGAAATTGTATGAAATCCCAATTTCGCGGGGATACAACTCATTCAAATCCACAACTACGTGGTTTTAGCATACTAACGAAAATATCTTCACGATTCTGCCTCGTTGAAACGCAAATCTCGAGGGATTTGCTCGCTATAGAACCAACTTTGGGGGCCATAGATCACACAAGAACACTAATTTCGCGGGGTCTTCTCGCTGAAAGAACTGAAACCCCAATTAAACGGGGATTGGGCTTGCGGAAAACCCAATTTCGTGGGGTTACCTCATTGAAATGATCCATTTCACATATTTGGCTCACTAAAAAATTATTTATTTATTTAAATAAGCGTGCAGTAGGCATTGGAATGCCTACGTTCTCACGTGAAGCTGCTCAAGTGCCCACCCCTAAATCAAAGCTGGACACGCCACTGCCAAGAATTAGCATTTTTTCCCCAATTTGCTTTCTCAAATTTATTCGCGAATTGGCTTTTTATAATTTTTAGCTGTTAATAAGTGCTTTTTCTCAATTAGCGTTTTTCACGCATTTTAGTCGACGATATGAGTTTAGCTCGATTTTATCACTTAATTTCACTCCAACTGGCCATTAGAAACCGTGAGTTTTCTCAATTTTGGCTGTGAATGAGCGTTTTTTCTTCATTTAACCAGTGAATGAGCGCTTTTTTTTATCTTGTCTTTAGCCGCAAAGTTGCCCCCGGAAACAGCGAATTTCCTATTTTTCCATTTTATAGCTATGATTGAGCGCTATTCCTTAATTTTATCCGCGAATTGGTGTTTTTTCAATTTTTTCCGCGAATTCATATGGCTGAATTTTAGTCCTGGATCAGCGCATTTGTATGCGGAATAGCCCACATTCTCAATTTTAGCCACCAACTAGCGCCTTTTCTTAATTTTAACAATCAGGGTTTATCACTATTTTGACCGCAATTAGGTATCAGCCCCTCGCGCCTTCATCGTTGCTTTACTGGCTCCGAATCAGAAACAAAAAACCCTAGCACCCCATCGTACGTGAGTGGGGATCGCGCGATTTCGGCGAAAAACACTCGTTGTGTTGTTATATTTGTGCCTTATCGATTAAAATCGCGAACCCGTTCAAACTGCCTACTTGGTATTCAAACTAAACAATTTTCCCTTTGGAAAACGACGAAATCTTGAAAATTTCCCTGGGAACCAGACGCTCGTCAGCAAAATCATTTTATTGGCCGGAATTTGTTTGAATTTTGCCATTAAATTCACAAAATCGCTTTAAAAAACTGAAAATGTCGCACCCAGAACCTCATTTGTTTGGCTATAAAACGTCTCTCTTGCACAACGAAAATCGGTGGATAGTGACAACTGAAGGTCTAAAGTGGCTTTTTGACCGTGACGCTTTTGGTCTTAAAGAAGCCGACAAATTTCACTCCCTTGTGAATAAGTGCCACCTGCCCCTTATTGTCTTGTCCATATCAAATAATTGAAATTTTACGTCTTTCACCCGGCGCGGCGCACGTGCCTTCTACTTTCCAGTAGACGCGCGGAACTCGGGCTCGCTGGCGCCCTAAAGCCCGAAGCATAGCTGCTAATTAATTTATCCGTGAAATTGGAAGTGTGTTTGTTATTCTTTATTTCTTGGAAAATGGAAGTTTCCTAACTCAATATCCGCGAAACCAGAAGCTTCGAGGCGAAATTGCAAGTTTCGGGTGCATAAATTCCTTGAAATTGCGAGTTCCGGATCTTACTTTCCACGAAATTGCAAGCTTCACGGACTTTTATGGGGGCTAGGAGCCCTGCTTGGGCTAGTCGGCGACTTCGCAACATGTGAAACTGGAAATATCCTGGCGAAAACATCCAAGAAGTAGCTTCATTGTGCACTCCCCCCCCCCCACAGGTTCCCTGGTAGTTAACCTTCTATAAACCCCTAGTTCCTTTAAGTTCGAATTCCCGGACCGTTGACGTTGGATGATGGAATTAAACGTACTTATAAGAATTAACAGTTGATTGATCAAAAAATTGTGACGTGTGTTTCAGGCCTTCAACGCATCTGTCGTCGGCATTTCAGTCCCGACGGGTAAGGAGACGCCCATCACACCGGCCAAACCCACTCCAAAACCCATCTATCATCACACCGTGAGGGATCCAGCTCCGGTCGTCGAATACTCCGAAGAGAACCCTGAACCGGCGCCACTTGACCCTAGCTACGTTCCCGTCCAGTTTAAATACTTCATGACTCTGTCCGGCAATTCTATTCACTACGTAAGCGTTCACTATACACTCTTTTGAAACGTTCCTATCCACCACTCTACATTATTTCTTCCTTTTCCAGATTCCAATCAGAATCCGAAACGTTCCAGTTTTTGGTGCGTCCGAAAACGGCGAAGAGGCTCCAGTTATAGCCATTCGGGAAATCGTGGAATTTGACCCGTCGAGAAAACAGTACGAAGCTAAATTCATTCCCGCCATTAAACCCAAACCGTACTACTACTCGGCCAAACAGTCAACCGTAAAAGTGGCCACGAAAAAGGGCTACCCCAAAAAGGCCTCCTCGTATGTTTACGATAAACATAATTATTTAAAAGCTAATCAGTAGGCTCGAATGTAAATCATCCACTATACTATCAGCCAGTTACGTTCGAAGAACTTTCTAAAATCTAAATATCGCAAAACTCGACCGCTTTGAACCCACTACAAAATACGCGACTCCGCCATACTGCTAATACGTCGCCTCGAACTCGAACAATCACATCTCATTGTTATCCTTCTATTCCCCGCACTGTACCATCTAATTGAAGTGAATTAAATCCCTCCCCGACCATCCCTCAATCCATTATTTAATGCTTTAATAACTGAAAAAACATGCGAACGTGACTGTTGCTGGGTTTTTTGAAGTTTGGCCACTGCTTTCAATTTATTGTTTGAAAATAATGTCATTTTTGAACTCCTTCCTTCCTACGCGTGGCCGACTCATTTTATTATTACGACTACTTCCATTCATTCCTTTTTTTTCTTCTTCCCCTCAAAAGTCGTGCCCCTTTGACATTGTTTAAAGAATAGGAATATCCTATTAATAAACCTCTGGTTTTGGGGTTCTGTTCAAAGAAACAATTGAGCTCAAAATACTATTTAAGAATTAAACTTTTTTTAATACAAAGCGTAACCGATGTGAATAAAATACTTTAATGATTCGATCAAAAATTAGCTAAGCCGAAGTGCACCGTTTTGTATTGGCAAACTGATGCCTGCTACTGTTTATATACGCAACAGTCGAATTTTCGTTACTTATTTTTTAATTTAATTAAGAAGTTAAATAGAGAGTTACCTTGCGTGAAAATTTAATATTTCCGAGCGTGTTCGTAGAACTTAGTAAGATTTAAAAAAAATGGAGGTGTATACGTCGTGCCATTATTTTTGAGCATTTTTTAAAAATAATTATTTCAGTATTGTATAATTCAGTGGCATTCAATGTAAACATAGCAATTAAAAGTAGGCATATAGTTGTGAGGAAAAGAGGAAATTGTTTTATGAAGCAACTTTACCTTGCCCCTATAGTCTACGCCTGCCTACTTCGACACAGGGCCCATTTAATGTCCTTCCAGTGGTGGGGGCGAGGGCGTCGAGGAATTCCACTACAATTGAAGGCCCTTACACACAGGCTAAGGGCAATAGGACTGCCGCCAATTGCGGTATCTATGGCGTTATAACATTATTTTGTGATAAAGCGTCATTAGTTACCGTTTGCGTTATTTTTTAACGCTAGCTCATGGTTCACCCCCCATAATAGAGACAGCATGGCTAATTAGAGGTGTATGAGGGCCATTTGACTACTCTAAGAAACCCCGCTAATATACCGTTCATGAAGCAAGTCCACAACTAAAATGCACAACAAAAAAGCGCTAATTCACGCATAATTATTGTAAAAAATAGCCTTAAATGCAGCCAGGCCAAAACTCACCCAATAGGTGTCAGCACCCCTATCAATCTGGCCAAAATGAGCGCTTTGCGGCGTCGTTGTCGTTGGTTTTGGCCGATTTTTATCGAGTTTGGGAGAGGCTCAGCAAGTTCCGCGTGCGTCGAGGCTCTTTTCCTTAGGACGTCAGGGCTCAGGACTGTCGTTACAACACCCCGGGTATCTCTCTGCGCCTTCCATGTCTGACTTTTGAGGGGCGTGAAATGACAGTTTCCTACTTAAAGAAGTTTCATGAAGTTGTTGTTTGGTTAGAGATTTTTGTGGTTAGGCCATTTCGTGGTTAGAGCTTTGAGGTCAGTACATTTTGCGGTTACAGCTTTATCTTTTCGTTTGTGACATTTGATCTTTTTGTGGTTAGAAGACTTTGTGGTAAGAGCTTTTGTGGTTAGAGCATTTTGTCGTTTGATCTTTTCAGGGTTACAGCTTTTTGTGGTTTGAGCTTTTAGGGATTCAAGGTTTTTTGTGCTTCAATCAATTTATTTTTGTTTAGATTTGTTTGAACTCAAGCACGTCTTTCGCGACACCCCTGCCCTGTAGACGACACCTCAAGTTTTGAGGGCTGAAATTTAAATTAAGTTTGTGTGGAGGACCCCACGATACTTCCATGTTCCCGTCGTTCGCTTACAACATGCCTTTCACATTAAACAATTCTGACACGAGTGATTAATCATTAAAACTCACCCATCAAAATTAATTAATTTGCCCTAGCCTGTCCTGAAGTTCTGTTCTCATAAAAATGTCAAAGTTCTAAAATTTGCTGGAAAGAGCTCTATGGGCCGTATTCATAAACCCACCTTTACGAAGCCTTAACTAAAGGAGTTGAAAAATGTGATGGTTTATAAACATGTGTCATCTGTTTCGAAGTGCTTAAAGGAGACATAAAGGTTAAGGTTGGTTTCTGAATACGGCCCTATGTCTCTCAGTATTCATCCCATGTCAACGATTGATGCAATAATGACACACAAAAAAATATGAACACACAAATTCTAACGACGTGACGAATAATGAATTTTGTAGCCTAATATAGTTCTCTTTAACAGTAACTATCAGTTTGAAATATTCAACACGATCAATGAATTAAATAATGGACACAATTTAATCAATAAGACACTCGCTAAAACTCAAAATAATCGAAGAGAAACGAATCTTCGAATACATCCTCGTCAATTTGTTAAAAAAATTAATTTAAAAATAACCAAATTGAATTTCGAAAAAATGGCCAGTTCATCGATGGGGAGCCATCATGAGAGGAAATCGGACTAAAATTCTGATAGGAGATAAGTTTGGGGCAAAAAAGTGCTGAAACGCATTCCAAACCTTAGCAACTGTACCGCTCAACAAATCTTATTCAAATTTTAGCAGCGTCTTCTAGGAACCTAGATGACGATTTTGAACAATCGATCATCAAATTTTATAATATTCTCTTGGAATTATAAGGGTACAACCATTTTTACTTCGAACACATTTGTGATAATATCTTCCAAATCGCTCAACCAATCGTTTTCAAATTTTACTGTGTAAATCTAGAGATGAATACACAACTTTTGAGCCATCACTCGTCCAGATCTGTCGAGAAAAAAGTGGACGACGGACGACAGACGCCATACTGAAAATCGAGATTTAGGCCTTTTCGGGGTCCAGGAATAAGAATCTGGTGTCAGCTAAAAATTTGTGTTTTTGCCATTACCATACTTCTTCCTTCCCTACGGGAACATGGAAGTAAAAAGCGTCCACTCGCTGCTAAAAATAAAGAAAACGCCAATTCGCGATTTCTGTAGGCAGTGCGTGGCGTAGTTTGACCTTCTTGACCGCCCTGTTATGCTTTGAACGCAGCTACTGAAAACCCAGTGGTGGAACCGCAATCGAGCTGCACAGCACTGTTGTGCGGGTTATTGGTATCCCACCCTCATGTCTGGGGCCTGATTCTCTAACGAGATTGAAACATTGCTTTGGTAGAAACAATAAAACCTCATTCATGAAATTAAGAAAACTGAACGGAAACATGATTTTTGACAAAAGCAATTTTGAAAAAAGTTAGTGAATAAGGCTCCTGTTTTTTTTCTTCTTCTTAAGAAGGGAACTTAATTGCACGAATGCATTACAGTTGAGACAAAAGACAAAGTAATAATATAATAGATAACATGGAATATGGAGGAGAGTTTAAGCTCAGCGGCTTTCTCTCAATAAGATTAAGTTCAGTACATATATTATACATATAGCTTGGGTTGGAGGGAGACGTTTATGAGCTGTCTTCTGATGTGATGAGGAGATCGGTGTACCGTTTCCGCTTTAATCTTCGATTATGGTGACTCGGAGGAATTGTGGAGGGAATTCCAGCAGCCAGTGGGTTTGGGTGACTTCACAGACGATTGTGGAAACGAGCGTATGAGGTTTGCAAAACCTCTTTCACGGTTGGTATTTCGACATCCTTGTGGAGATTAGAATTTCTTATACAGGGTGAATTTTTGGTAGTGTTGCAAAAAACTTAGGGTGAAACTACATGAAAAATGGAATTAAACACGACCTTCCCGGACGTTATATCTTGCACCGTTCAGGAGATATGATTTTTTGAGTGATTTCCGTTGAAATTCTTATTTTTTGGCAGTAACTCTCGATTTCACAGCTGTCACTCCATTAAAATTTTGAAATGGCCATACATTTTGAAAGCTAGGACAATCATCTCTCAAAATGGACTTCATGATTTTTTGTCAAAAAGTACTAGAAACCCTCTTTTTCTTTGCATGAAGTACAAGGTTTCTGGTGGTATTTTTTTGGGGCCGGTTTTTTAAAATTTCCCCCTCCCACTGGAATTACTTTTTTAACCTGCAAGTTATCACAAAAACTTGCGTAACAAATAAGCTTTCTAATGACTCCTCAACGTTTTGAATTAGTTGTCTGTAACGCCCTGAAACATAGCCCGGATCATCGAAAATCATGATTTCAGAAAGATATTGTACCTTGAAAGCGAAATGTGAAAATTGCACTGAGGTTACGGTCCAGTCTCTGTTTGGACTTCATACCCTCAGGCAGGAAGAGCTATTTGATCCTGGTCTCGCCTGGACGGCCAGAAGTCGGGCAACATGCAGCTGATGGGACCAGGACCAAGTAAATTTGGTAGATGGTGGTCCGAACGGTTGAATTGGAGACTGGACCTTACCCTCGGTGCAATTTTATTGATTCACCGGTGGTTCTAACCCCCAACGTCATACGCGTTCGTCACTGAAAGCCGACGTTTAAAGTAAGACTGTGAAAAAACTACTAGGCGGCAAGACTATCTTAGTTTTCGATTCGATGTTCATTGTATCTCTGAATCGTGCCAATCGAAAACTAGAATCAATCTTTCCGCCTAGCAGTTTTATCGTAAATCCTCACTTTAAGTTTGCTTTCGGGACACATTTGCTATTAAAAAATCACGATTTTCGGTGATCCGGGCTATGTTTTAGGGCGTTACAGAAGGCCTTTCCAAGAAGTTTGGGGGTCATTAGAAAGCTTAATTAATACGCAAGTTTTTTTGATAACTTGCAGATTCGAAACGCAAATTCGGTGGGAGGGGAACTTTTTTTAAAAAACCGTCCAAAAAATACCACCAGAAACCTTGAACTTTGAGCGAAGAAAAAGAGAGTTTCTAGTACTTTTAGTCAAAGAAGCCCGAAGTCCGTTCAGAGAGATAATTTTCCTAGCTTTCAAAATGTATGGTCATTTCAAAATGTTAATGGAGTGACAGCTGTGAAATCGAGAGTTTCTGCCAAAAAACAAGAATTTCAACGGAAATCACTCAAAAAATCATATCTCCTGAACGGTGCAACATGTAACGTCGGGGAAGGTCGTGTTTAATTCCATTTTTCATGTAGTTTCACCCTAATTTTTTTGCAACACTACCAAAAATTCACCCTGTATACCATGGTGCGTCGGTAATGGCTCTTAGAGCGCGGTTTTGAAAGGTTTGAACCCGTTTCACTTGTGAATCTGAAGCGCCTCCCCAAATTTGGCTACCGTACTCCCAGATTGGCCTTATGAGCTTTGTACTGAGGGGGAACGGGGATAGGTTTCCTAAGAGTGGTTTTAGGCATTTTAGACGATGACGACGTTTTTTTATTACGGAGGTTATGTGAGCTCCGAAGGTGAGACGTTTGTCCAAGGTGACCCCCAAGTACCGGATTTCCGCGTTTATAGGGACTTCGTCTTGGTCAATGGTCAATACAGGCTCGACGTAATTAAAAAGGTAAGTGAAGATTACCGCGCTAGACTTTTGAGGGTTAAGCTTTACCTTCCATCGAGTCGCCCACTCGTTCAGACTAAGCGCCAAGTCCTCTAGTTCTCGGCTAGCTCTCATCCCTTTTTGAGAGCAGCAGAGAAAGGCCGTGTCGTCCGTGAATTGAGCGTTAGTCATTGGTTCTGGAAAAGGGGTGTCACCCGCATAGACAAGATATAACAGGAGACCCAGTACACTCCCCTGTGGGACTCCTGCTTTTATACATCGTGCACGGGGCATGGCTCCCTGGTAACGAACAGAAAACGTGCGGTTCGTCAAGTAGGACAAAAGGACACGGTAATATGTGTCTGGGAGGGCATTTTTTAACTTATGAAGTAACCCTGAGTGTCACACTCGATCGAATGCCTTTTCGGTGTCCAACACCGAATACAACAGTCCAATACACGTTTCTTTTCTTTCGTAGGTGTCCAGTATTTTATCAGCTACACGATGCAATTGATGAAGACATGAGTGGGCAGTGCGGAAGCCGAACTGTGAGGCAGGGATGAGAGGTTCTAGGTAAAGAATGAGTTTTGAAAGGAGTAATTTCTCGACAATTTTGGAGAAAAGAGGAAGAAGGCTTATAGGACGATAACTGTAGGGACTATTGAGGGCTTGTTGGGCTTATGTATGAGGATGAAAATAGCATGTTTCCATTTTGAGGGAATATAGCCAAGGCGCAGGGAGGCATTGAAGATTTGGGTCATCAAAACAAGTGCGTTCCGAGGTTCATGGGTTAATAGGGGTGCTACTATATTATCATTTCCCAGGGCTTTACGACATGCAGAACGCCGAATTATATTTTTGACTAGGGCTGGGCGAAAGAATTCGTAGAAGGGGCTAAGTTTTAGAGGCGATGTTAATGACTGCTGGACCTCTTCTTCAATTGGGCTCGGTTGTGAGTTTGGAGTGAATTGATCCTCTAAAATTGCCGGGAACAGTTCAACCTTTTCAGAAGCAGTTGAGTACCATCGCTGATGTAGTTGAAGAGGAGGTATGCCCGGACTTTCTTTGGTGAGGGATTTAGTTTTTCTCCACAGTGTTCCATCCCTGGTATCCAGAAGGGCTAAGCTACGATTCGTTTCTTCCTGTCTATTTTTTTTCAGTGCGTCATTCAGCTCCTTAAGATTCTTTGTTCAGTGCAGTTTTGTGGGCAGGGCAACGAGTGACATTCCATAGAATTTTAGCTAATCTTTTAACTTGGAGAAGCTGAGCGATATGAGGGGAAGCTGTTCTTTTCCTACGAGTGAAGGAACCGAGTCTATGATGGGTAGCGGCAGACGCAGCAAACTGCATCATACGGGACAAATTGGCGACCCCTACGTCTACGTCCTTTAGATTGTTGAGAGGAATTCGGGTGTTTGTTGCGGCTGATAGAAGTTCCTTATATTCGTGCCAATTGATTTTGTCAGTTGGAATTTTGTTGCTATGAGTGGTAATCGTAGGCGATGCTTGCAACTCAATTGATACTGGTAGATGGTCAGAGTTCAACTCATGCAACACTACTGGCCACGAACGAGTAGTTCGAGAACGCATTCTTTGCGAGAAAGAAATCGAGAATGTCGGGAGAGTGAGCTGGGTTGTCGGGATAATGTGTGGCTTCATGGGACATAGTACCTCTAGATTGCGTGTGTGGGTCAAATTTATTAGATTCATACCACGTGGAATGGAGGTGGTTGAGCCCCATCTGGGGTGTTTGGCGTTGAAATCTCCACCTAGGATGAAATTAGAGCCCAAAGTTTGAATTATAGTTAGGAAATTTGATTCACTGACGATATTTTCAGGAGCTGAGTAGAACGATGCGACGACGTACGCTCGGCCAAGAACAGGAATATTGTCACGAGCCGGCTCCTCTCCGTGATGGCCGGGGGAAAAAGGGGGAAGGGAGTCAAGAGACGTAGATCTCTATTTCACATTTACGTTTATTTACTTATTAATTCATACGTCCCACCGCCCCACATTAGTTTTCATTTATTTATTTATTTTAACATCCACTACGACCGAGCCCCAGTAAAGACACTCACGAGAGTAAGGCACTATAAAACCCGAGTACTGCAACACGCAAACCGGCGCCATACTTGGTCCCTCATATGATTATAATTATCACCTGGTCTCATTAACAAGTAGGATACTTTTATTTATTTCCACCGCGTTCAGCGTTTGTTTGCTGTTACGATGACAATTTTTTCATTCATGATATTTTGTTTACCCTAACGACTGAGGGACCAAATATGGCGCTGAAATCCGTGTTGCAGTACCTGTGTTTTAAAGGTTCTCTAACGAGAGTAGCGAATTGATTGAGCTCGAGACCTTCGAATTAGAATCCTTTTTTTCTCCCGGACGGCGACGCTCTTTTAGTGCATTTCATTCTGAAAATGCACCATTGGTCTCGTCGTGATGGTGGCGAACATGGGTCATGTCATGTTTTTTTCATGTTTCAGTTCAGAACCTCTAGAACACGAATTCAGTGGTCTCCGGAATTCATATATGTATATACATATCTTTATGGCCGTTTTCTTGTTAGCACGATAACTCTCGTAGAAGTTAATTAAGCGGAACGCGCTTTGGCACAAAAATCAGAAGTCAAAAGACCCCGGTCGGTATTGCATTTGGGCCCAATCGGTCGTGGTGGAGGGGGGGGGGGTAGAGCTTGAAATGGACTAAAAATCATCAGTTGATTCTAGAAGCATAGTATTCGGTACGAATACTCCATGCTGAACTAGCCTTTGATTCCCATTTTAATTTTTTTTAAAAGTCGAAGGGGAGGGGGTGTTGCTCCCGGAGTGGAAGTAAGCGTGTGGGCTTGTTAGCACGATAACTCTCGAAGAACTTAATTTAGCGGAACGCCCTTTGGCACAAAAATCAGTAGTCATATGACCTCGTTTGGTATTGAATTGGGCCAAATCGGTCGACTTGGTTGGGGGGGGGGGGGAATAATATGACTTGAACTGGTAAAAAAATCACTTTTTTTACCAGGATTTTACCAGTTGATTCCAGAAGCATTATATTCGGTACGATGATTTCATTTTGAAGTAGCCTTTGATTCCCATTAAGTTCAGCTTAAACAAACCCGGCAGCAAACAGTACGAGGGAGGGTCAACCATTAACCAAACAAATCATGGTCTCAACATTACTACTTCTGGGACGGCTTAGGGTATTCGTATACAAAATGAAATGCACTCTTTCCGACCGCCAGCTGCCGGAGCGAAATTCTTATTTTGTATCCTCTCTCACTCCTTCCAACTTCCAAGCCATCGCGTCCGAAGAGTGGGGCCGTGTCTTGCGGGTCTGCATAGGGCTTCGTGATACTGTCCCCCCCGTCACCGAAAAGCCGTCCCGGCTTTTCATTGCTGGTGCGGGGTGAATGGTTAGTGGCGGGTGTCGAAGTGCATCATGTGGGGCGGTGGTTAGGTTGAGTCACTTCCTCAACGCTTCCGAGACGAGAATTCTCGCTTACTATTATTTCATGATGGGAAAGATTAAAACACGGGATTTCTACGATTTCTTTTTCTTCTTTAAATGCAAAAGGGGGGAAATTTAGCTGGTCCGATTGAGGGAGGGTACATTCATTCTCAAAAATGTTGATTTTTTCGGGATCGAGGGTGATTTGATTCACTGGGGTTTTACCAAAGGATTTTGCGGGGATCGAAACCGTTCTCGTTGACCGAAGGGGGTGATCCATCTTTTTCTATCGTCGTTCGTTCTAAGTTGGAAGCTTTCAAGTGTGAGTGCAGAGGGATTTTGAAACACAAGCCGAGCGCCTTGAGTTCAACAATTATTTCTTCAAAGCTAAGGGTGGCGCGATACGCCTCCAGAAAATCGTTTCCCAGCAAAATGTCCGCTTTTAGGTCCTTAAATAACGATGCACTTACAAGTTACTTCTAATCCTACAACCTTAATTTCTACGGCCGTATATTCTCAGACCACAACCCATTGTAATAGACAATAATAGGGCAAGACAAAAGATGAACTGATGTTATTATTTTTAAACAATCATTTGTAGAAAACATTTGAAGTTTCCTGAGCTTCACTTTTTAACATTTTCCCCTTCTTTTGAAGTTTACATTTCTCCTGGAGTGATATGGGAGGACATTTTCGATCGATGCCTTTCTTATGGAACCATAATTTTCGGCATAATGTATTGTT
This sequence comes from Corythucha ciliata, assembly GCA_038030265.1. NCBI lineage: Eukaryota > Metazoa > Arthropoda > Insecta > Hemiptera > Tingidae > Corythucha > Corythucha ciliata. Next base: position 41,258,635 of record CM075941.1, read on the forward strand.
TTCGAAGCTCCATTGAAATACGTTACACGTGTGATTTTATACGGTCCTTTTACGTTCGAACCCTTCACATTGTTTGGCGTTTGAACAAGAATAAGCATTCCCTTCTGTAGTGAAGGCAAACGTTGGGAGTGATGACGACGATACGGTACTTCTTCTGGCTTTCCTCATTTGGCAGTTTTTCTTGAACCATTTCGAGGGTAATGTTATAATGGTGATCAGCCGGAAATAGTGACGTAGTACCGAAAGCTTTGTAGTGAGGTGAACATCCAATACTTGTTGAGAACGATCGGTTGAGATAGTTCGTTGCCGATTCTAAGCAGGCTTTCCATCCTCCTTGAAACGACGGATATAGGGATATGAATTGCTTGATGTCTCGAATTTTTCTTTCAACTAAGCCGTTTCCCTCGGGATGGTAGGGAGAACTTTTGATCAATTTAATGCCTTTCTCTGAAGCAAACCTTTCCAGAAGCGTCGACGAAAATTGTGAACCGTTATCGGGAGTTATTCTCTTCACTTTGTCGATAAAAGGAAGTTTCCTGAGATAATTAACCACTGCGCTTGCACTTTCTCGCATTGCTTTCGTGAAGGTGAATTTTGAGTTTTCATCCACTAAGACGAAGAAAGATTGCGTGGTCTTTTGTCCTTCTTTCTGTTTCGATAACGCGGCAAAATCTATGTGAACATGTTCGAATGGGACCTTTGATGCCTCCGGTATGACCATAACTTCTGGTTTTGGCTGAAACTTAAATTTGACAAATCAGACAACTTTTAGCATACCGATGAATGACTGACTTCATCTTCGGCAAATAAAATCGTTGCCTCACTTTCAAATACGTGCGCAGAAATCCATCGTGCCCTCCGGAATCTGGATCGTCATGATATGTCCGAAGAATTTCTGATATGTTCCCAGGCTTCACCTCTCTTCTTTCACCGCTCTTGTAGATTGTATTAACCGGAGAGGGAATAACATCGAGGCAGTCGAGAAATAGCGTCGGCATCTTCCAATTCTTTTCCTGAGCGGTGATTGATGATCAAGTCGAATCCCATTAAAAACGCCTCCTGCCCAATCGACCTTTCGGTTCCTTCAGATTCATAATAAAACTCAAGGCTTGGTGGTCGGTGTGGACAACGAATCGGCGGCCCTCTAGATAAGTGAAATGTTCGGGTTCGTCGATGACAAAAAACTGAACAGAACGTTATTTGAAAAAAATACACTTCATTTCGACACCAAGTCATCACGTTACCCATCTCTGATCTTAACACCAAAACAACCTGCCCGTCAGCCCAAGCGTCTCAAAACCTCCTTCTCCGTTTCGCGCCATTTACATACACATCACTCTCGCCTTCTTAACACAAAAGTAACTAAATCATACAAACTCTCTCTCATCCGCTATGACTCAAACACTAGAATCATTCATTGACTGGGCTACCATTCGAGTTAGCGCTTTTTACCCCTTTAGCAGCGAAATAAGGGTGTATTCACACGTAGCAATGAATTTCGTTTCGGAAGAGCCCATATTTTAAGTTTTAGCCACCAATTAGAGATTTTCTCAATTTTAACTCGACAATCGAATCAGGGTTTATCACTATTTTGAGCGCGGATTAGCTAAGGACCCCCCCCCCCATTACTTTTAGCCCTCTCGTCCCTTTGTCGTTGTGTTACAGGTTCCGATTCAAAAAAAAAAAAAAAAAAACCCAAGGCCCACCGTAAATTGAGCCCAAGCGTGGGTAACCCAAGCTAAAAAAAAAGTTACAAGACTATCCATTTTTAACTGTTTTGCACTGGTTGTGCAGGCGTAATTTTTAATACCAACTTTCTCACTTTTCATACCCTTGAATGATGGACTTCTTCGCCTGTGTTTGTGATTTTAATTGAATTATTCGGATAAACTGTTCTTTGACAGTTCCATGAGTTCAGCCGATAAGTTCAGAAAAGCGAGTTTATAGACACAAAATTGGCGAGTCAGGCAGGGTTTCAAGTATTTATTCCCTGGCTCGCGTAAGATGAGAGGAGCACGTGTATTGGCGCATGCAGGTGTGGGCTCCAAAAAAGAGGGTTTGGAGGGGCAGGAGTCTCTTCTTGCTCGAACCTTTCGATGGGGGGGGGGGGTTCAAATCCCTGGGGCCTGTTAGGGGGTCAGCAACGCATTATTGCTGTGTTGCGGATCTGTTCAACTTTCACCCTACTTCAATGGTTTTTTAGAAACGTGTTATTTACACTAATCTCGTCCTTCTCTCATCGTATATACCAGCCATTTTGAAAGGCCTGTGCCTCCCTCTGTATATGTCAACGGAGGAATTTATCTATTTCTATCTGGAATGTCATTTTTAGAGAGGAATTAGTCCTTTCACGTTCCACAAGAGATGTTACAGGTCCTTCCTCAAAGTCACGACCACAAAAGACAGCCGAGAGAAGACTGCACTCCCCCCCGCCAACAAACACCACTGACCGCTTTAGTGTGCCCGCGACAAACCAATGCGTTGAGCCCGTTCTAATCGGATGAAATTTCAGTTTGTGTTGTTCCTTTCCTATAACCGAAGGAACAAAAGAAGTGGCAAATCATTCATTTATCCATTATGATGATCATTCAAATCAGAACATCGATCATAATTAAAAAGTCCAAGGTTGCGCACAGGAAGTGGAGGATAGAAGGAAAGGGCATGAAGCATTGGCGTTATCGAAAAGAACTTTCGGTTGGCTTCTTTTCACTCAATGAGTGAATGTCAAGGGCAAAAACAAAAGGGGGAAATTATTGGAAAGAATAGGTAATTATAAACCGAGAAGATTCCAGCTTTTTATCCAGAAAATATAATAAGAAATCAGCTCCTTGTATTTTAAAAATACGCTCTCCCCCCCACTACAACCGTTGTTTTTTAAGGCAAGGAAGTACTCTACAACCCACTAGGCGTAAAATAAAACGAGAGCACTCTTGTCGAACAACGATGATTGATGTATTGCCAAAATCTGACACTAAGCCGGGGTGTAACCACTTGAGCAATAAAATTAAAAGTACATAAAACGGGAGCGTTAATAACACAATTTAGCTAATGGATTATAACAAATTAGGGGTATTTACGTCAACTTAAGTAATGTTTGTAAACTCGTAATTGCGTAGATGTTTATTACCAGGGAAATCAAGTTTCTGTTGGAGAACGAGATAATTGCCACATGATTGATTAATTGTTTATGTTTCTCTTTATCTTGGTTACGCTATTCAATAAAAAAAAAATAGGAGAAAGCTTCCTGTATTATTCAGTGCGAAGTCCCACAATTTAACAGGTTATCGGGCCCAGTTAACGTGAAATAGTAAGGATGATGACTACGATCACAAATACTAGTGTCTCTCCATCCTTCGAAAAATTGGAGAGGAGCAGTAATTTCATCGATTGGAAATTCGCCATGGAAATGTATCTCGTTAACTGCGATCTGTGGGTACACGTGCAAGGGAACGCGTACGACGAAAAGATGGGCATGAGGGCAATGGCAGCCATCGTGTCAGGCGTCTACGCTGATATTCGTGATTTAAAACTCGGGAAAGACGTGAGGAAAAAGCTTGAAGAAATGTACGAGCCTAAAGGTTTTTCGAGAGTTCCATCACTCATTGAACAACTCGTGGACGTGAGGTATGAAAATTGCCTTAATATGTCCGATTATGTTAACAAAAAAATCAAGTTAGCCCAATAATTGAAGTCAATTGATTATGAAATCAAAGATGGGGTACTCGCTGCATTGATGTTCGTCTCAGTCTTCCTGATCATTTCAAAGCCCTCATCATGGCCCTCGAAAACCGTGGGTTGAAGTTGTCGTCAGATTTAGTCAAGGAAATGGCGGAATCTTGCAAGTACGAAGCTTCGGATGAAAGAGCGTTGCTGCTTTCAAAGCCTGATAGAAGTAAAAAAGGTGGATTAAGTAAATTCAAATGCTATAATTGTAACAAATTCGGCCACTTCGCCAATAATTGTCGAGCTCCCAAGAAAGATTGAGGTGGATCAAGCAAAAATATTGTGAGTGCAGACAAAGGACTCATTTTGGAAAATTCAATTTTGTCCGCTGCGGCACTCAATTCCAATGATTGGCACATTGATTCAGGCGCTACGATCCACGTCACAGGAAGAAAGGATTGGCTAACCAATAATCGAGAGCCAAATTGTCAGTATTCTGTTTCAACGGCTTCGGGTGTGAAGTTGACCATTACTGCGGTGGGAGAGATGCTCACATTTTGCTCGATATTGATGGTAAAGTTAAGAAGACACCGATCAGAAATGTGAATTATGTACCTGGACTTCAGTTCAATTTGATTTCTCGCGCGGAACTTAGTCGAAAAGGCCTGCGAACGACGTTCAAAAACGAACACAGATGTGAAATCGTAGATCGTGAGTCAGGCGCAGTTTTCGCTGTTGCCGTGTCATCGGGGAGTGACTTATTTAAACTTTTACGAGCCGAACACTCGGTAAAGACTAGGACATTTGAGTCCGGTTGGAATGAGTCGCCTGCTAGGTGGCATGGCGACTGGGTTTGAATTTCACAGCTACACCCAGCGAACCGAATTTGTGAAGGCTGTGTTTATGGCAGGCATGCCCGAAAGCCATTTCCGACGGGCAAAGTTCACCGCGCCAATGAAATTTTGGAGTTGATCCACACCTCCAAACCTATGAAAGAAAGGCCTATGAAAGAAAACTCAATTAGCGGGAAACGCTACTTCATGACCTTCACCGACGATAAAACGAGAAAAACCTTCGTTTATTTCTGAAAGGAAAATACGAAGATCTGGCGAAATTTAAAGAATTTAAGGCAAAAGTTCAGACGGAGACTAACAAGAAAATTCGATTTTTAAGGTCAGACAACGGAAAGTAATTCGTCAACAAAGCCTTTTCGAAATTTTGTTCACAGAATGGCATACAACACAAAAAAACGATCGATTACTGCCCTGAACAAAATGGAGTCTCCGAACGGGTCAACCGGACTTTAGTCGAAAAAGCTCGCTTGATGATGCTGAACGCCAATTTATCCGTGAGATATTGGGCAGAACCCGTGAGTACTGCTTGCTACTTAAAGAACGTAAGCCCTACCATTGCCGGAAATGATTTGGCTCCTCACATGAAGCTTATAGTCGCATTCAAAACCTGATTTGAGACACCTAAAGGTTTTTGGTTGCTCGGCTCACGCCCTCGTTCCCAAGTGCAAAAGAACTAAATGGGATCCTAAATCTAAGGAATTTATATTCACCGGCTATTGTGACGATTTGAAGGGATATCGGATCATTGATCGTTCTAACGGATTCCTCATCAAGTCAAGAGACGTGATTTTTGACGAGGCTTTGTTTAAAGGAGATTCTGATGAGAAGTCACAAAGAATGGACCTTGATCGTTTTTTTAAAGATTTATTTTTGCAGATTAGAATTGAGAAAATTACAGATTATCGGGAGCCTATAATGTCACCATACACATCTGCCACTTCCCATCGGAATGACGAAGATCGGAGAAGCTCGGGAGTTCTCAAGAAGAAGGTCTAAAACCCAGAGCTTCGAGTGAATGAGAAAGTAACACATTTTCTAAAATCATGCTGTCGTGATAGCTTGGGAACCAAAACTCATGAAAACCCGATCCGTTAAAATAAAATCAGGCCCTATATTTTTTTATTATTTTTTGAAACTATTGGGTTGCGAGACCCATTTGAAATAGACTAGAATGACTGATGACGTAATACCAGCATTTGCATTGCCTTCACAATAGCTTCCCACAAATCAAACAATAGGACTTAAGAGAATGGGAAGGACAAGAAGGGGCAAGACATGATAACAGCCATGATGTGGAGTGTTGGGAGGGGTTCCACAACCCCTTTACTACGTCACGAGTCACAGACCGGCCGTTTAAGGTAACAAAAAAAAATTGACAAGTTTTATTATTTCGCTATAAATCGAAATCAATCATTTATGCACTAATATTCAATTCCTGGTCATATTTAATCATTTTCATTCGAAAAAAAATGTTTCCAACGATTTTTATATTTTATGTTACTTCCTTTAGTGATGCACGAGACCGAGACCGAGACAAGACTTGAGTGGTCTCGGTCTCGCTCATGAGGGGTTGGTCTCGGTCTCGTCTCGAAAAGTTTAAGGCGCGAATTCAAAGTTTGTCTGATATTAGTGACGAGTGATCCTACTCTTGCCTCAATGATTACAGATGACGACGATAGATGAATTTATACTTTGCTTTCCTTCCTTGGTGGCTCGTGGCACGAAGGGAGATAAGTGATACACTACTGATTAATGACCAAAGAGCTTTTTAAGTGCCCCAAAATAGAATCGTGCCTCTAAAACAATCGTCACACTGAGAACGTGAAAGGGGAACAGTTGGGAATTCAACGAGATCAAATCAAAATCTCGCACATGCTAACTCATTTAGTTCAAGCAAGAGACTTCCCTTCCCAGACACGACGAGGCAGAGGTGCACAGACCCTCCTTCGCATGCTTCAACTGGCAATGTTAGTTAAAAAAAAGAAAAAAGAAAGCGGAGGCGAGTTTGATGATAGCGGCCCAGGGAAGTTTCAAACGCAAAATTAGGGTTCCGTTGCACTAAGCTGTGCAGTTGGGCTTGTTCTAGTGGCTGCCCCAGCCTGGAAATCTTTGCTGCCTAGTGCGCGGGCACAGGTTGCAACGTATTTCACCGGTCCCCCGGGAACCCTAACCCTTTTTTTTATTACGATACGTAGGCATAAAGGGGCTTTTAACGAACGAGGCCCCTAACGAGACCCCAAAACCACTTTTTTGACACGGTGTGTACCTACAGTATTTTTTAATTAAAACATGGGCTGATTTTTTGAGCCACGGCGATAAAGTGAGTGTTTTATCCCCTAGGCTCTAAAATAATCAGCTGTTAAAAAAAATAGTATCTTACATATTACGAGACACGTAAGTGTCATTTTACTTGCGAGTACTTTGTTTGGCTGGCGAGGCAAAGCCGAGTCGGCTAAATGTGTACGAGCAAGTGAATTAAGTTACGCACGATATTTTTGCGCTACAAGTGAAATAATAGTATATTTCACTACAAGTGAGGTAAGTGGAGTTTTACCTGCGAGTTGTGTTCGGCTGACGAGGCGGGGCCGAGTGAGCTAAAAACAACGAGCAGAGTGAAAGCTTCTTCCTCACGAGTTGTGGACATTATTTTTCGCACGACCAACAGGTTTAATTGTCTTTCCTGCAAGTGTTCGGAGGCAAGGCTACGCTAATTGAATACAGAACTTTTTTCACTTTCCTTCACTAGTGAATGAAGCCAGGGCCAAAACTAGGGATTTTCTGAAGGGGACAAGTTCTATTTTGCCGCCTTTACCCCCCACCCCCACCCCTCACCAGGAGTCCCCAAATCCTGCAATAGTCACCTTCAATCACTTTGGAATCGGTGGTAGGGTTAATACTAGTTGGTGTAACCCTTCCTTAGGATCTTGGTCTCTAAATCGTTTTCTTTTGACACGTTCGTTTTAGACAGGAATGTACTTTTACACCGGAGACAAAAAGTCAGGAAAGTTTTGCATTATTTATCGAAGTTTATTTGGCGACCTTTTTTTTATGCAAATACTTTTATAATATCGTCGTAGTTGATACGTGAGGCTCTTTGGTTTTCTAAAATGCCGCCCCCCAAAGTTGCCGCCGGGGCACGTGCCCCCTTTGCCCCTCCCTAGTTTCGGCCCCGAGTGAAGCTTACTGTCTCCTTCGCTTGCGAGGGAAAATGTGAAATTATTGGCAGTCTGCCTTACTTTCCTTCACTAGTGAGTGAAAAAAAAATACTTTTTTCACCTAGCTCATCTTTTCAAGCAAACATCAACTTCCCTGTTGAGGTACCTGGAAGGGGAAGTATCACTTTTCTTCCTGATCGTGCGAAAATTATCGTGCGCGCGAGCGAAATATACGTGTTTCCTATAATTTTACAAAAAGTAAATTTGTTTCCATTATTTTATGTCATTTTGTGCATTGGGGAGGAGGGGTCCACCCCTTGGATCCACCACAGCCGGGAGGCTCATAACAAAATAGCCGTCTCGGCGTGAAACAAGGTCATTTCATTGTTAAAGTGTTCTGTATTCATAAATGAGCATCATTTTTTCATTCTTTCAATTCTGAGACCGAGACGAGTCTCGGTCTCGGCTCGAGACCAGAAAACTTGGTCTCGGTCTCGTACATCACTATTCCTCATTGACTATTTCTACGACGGAGCCTTCGAGGAAAGAAATTCCTGAGAGAGAACGCATGTTACTCCGGCGATTTGACGACTTTATAATGTGTGCTGCTCTATCGATTGATTCATATGACAATCCTTAAAATTCATGGAATCGAGTGCATGAATACACAGATGCCGACATCCTTACTAAGGCTGAAGCAACGTTGGTGGGCAACCAACATGGGGTCTGTCACTCGAACCTATATGCGGCAAGTGGGGGTGTTGGAGAACGAGATAATTGCCACATGATTGATTAATTGTTTATGTTTCTCTTTATCTTGATTACACTATTCAATAAAAAAACTGGGAGAAAGTCTCCTGTATTCCCCCGAATTCCCACCATTGAACAGTTTCGAATGAATGAGTTTAAAATATGCCCCGAACGAAATTATAATGACAAAATTATTCCAATTTCGATTTCATTAACAACAGACCTTAGCAAACGCAAGTGCAAAACTACAAACACGGGACAGGTAGTCCAGTCGATGAGGGATTTGGCCGGGACAAACGTATAGAAGAAGTTTTGTCAATCAAATCTGTTTCTTGGGGTGCTGAATCCGAATATGAACTTTGCCAACAAAAAAATCGGTCGGCTTCACGTCGAAAATCGCTTTTAAAAAAATGGAAATTTTATGACTTTGTCTACTCAATTCATTAAATCTCTAGAACTATATCCTGTTCAAGATAAGAATAACCCCGATCCGTATGGTTTTTAATGATTTATTAGCGTGAAAGACGAAAACAAACAGATGGATCTAAGGTATTCTTATCTTCAACAGGATATATGTACTTTTCGATGATGGCGCTCCTTTGTATTTTTGAAATAGACTAGTGACAATTTAAGCCCAATTGTAGCTCCGTACGACTAATAGTTCCTAAGATATGACCCAACAAAAAATTGACCATTTTCTGCTGCTGACGGAAAATTGACTGGAGCCTGAAGCTGTAAAAACTGATAAATGCTTGGTGCAATCTCTTACAGTCCCACCTCTCCTTCCATTTTCTAAAAAAAAAAAACCTGAAGATTCCACGTCGGGTTTTGGCACTGCACGAACTGTAATTTTGATTTGAGGGCCTCGATTTGCTGAAATATCTCTGAAACCATCAGTGTAACTAAACGTTCTTTTAGGCTTAGTTTGAAGGCAACGAAAAAAGCTACAAGTTCCTATGAGCGTTTTTTTTCGATCGCATGGTACAGAGGAAGCCACGTGAACAACTATGCACAATAGGTATGCCTAACTTTTTCTATGACGAACCGGATTTATCGAAATCAAGGATACGTATTGAAAAATGGTAAAGAAGGATTATAAACGCACCCATCTGAAGAAATGTTTAGCCAAACTGGGTAGATGATCACCAATTAATTGATCAGTTGGCATACGAGTGAATGTCGTGATTGTGAAGAGAAAAAAAAAAGTTGGAATTTTGTGTGGTTTTCCACTTATTCTACATTCAATTAAATTGTATTTACACTGTGTACAGAACTCCTCTTCTCTATTGGATTATTGTTCCTCCAGTCTTATGGATCAATTGGAGTCTTCCTGCCTTCAATCATGTCCCACGGTTGACGTTCGGCTTTTCCGAAAATAACGTAAAAAACATTACAAATAAAGCAAGGTATAGCAACAACTCCGAAGGCTAGTCGCCAGCTGTCTAACGATTTCTGAAAAGAACAAACTGTGAATAAAAGAAAGTCAAATTTCTATTAATTTCGCCGTCTTTATACGTCTCCATTCAACAGAGCGCTGACCACGAGCGGAGTAGCAAAGGACGAAATGTTTTCAACCGCTCTACACACTCCCACGATGTTCTGAGAATAATTTTGTGACAGATCAAGCGAATTGGTCATGTATCCGACATAGGAGAAGGATAAACAGAAGAAACAAACGAACAAAAGGGCGACTGTGGCTATGAGCGAGTTGCCTACTATACCGATTATTACTATCGAGGCTGCGTTCACTGAGACGGCTGTAAAAAATTCGAGGTGTCATAATTCCGCCGTTTCTTTCTCTTAAGGTAAGTTACTTTACCTAAAATCGACGCGATCTTTCGAATTTTAACCGTCGTTAATATGTTCTTGTCCACGAGAATGTCAGAAACTTTTCCGATGATGCCTTGCCAAATAAATTGAGTGTAAATTGGCAATGATGACAGCAGACCATTCTAAAATAAAAATCCGAAAAACTGTACACGCGTCTTGAATTCCAATTTGAGTTCGTACCATAGTTACGCTGATATGTTGTACAGAGTCTATGAAGAGAGCCGTTTGAGTCACCAGTAAAGCCAGTATGACTCCCTGGGCGATTTCCATCGTAAGGAGAGCGTACACGGGTACTGACTTTGAAATGTCTTTCCAAGGGATTTTACCGGCCTTACGAGATAATAATAATAAAAAAAAAAAAATCGTGAATTGTCACCCTAGCGCCTATCAATGTTTCAAGCAATGTTTCAAGTCCCTTCACCGCTTACCGCCGGTGCCGTCGCGGCCGCCAGAGATTTTTCAATGTAAGTCAACTCTTCACTCCGTATGCCTTTACACTCTTGCGGTGACCAATAACCTAAAAATTTCCACATAATGCAAAAAATGACGAGTAGTACTCCGGATAGATAGAAAATCGACGGCCAGCCGGTCGGTCCCTCTGCCAAAGCTCCGCCAACTTGAGAAGCCAGTGCAGTTCCAAGCGCTGCGCCTGCAAAAACAAAACACAGAGTTGAACGCCTCAAATTTTACGATGGTTTAAAGTGGTGGACATTAAAAATTTACCGCAAAACATAAAGTTCAAAAGACTATCCCTTTCGTTTAGAGGGAACCATTTTGAAGACACGTAGAAAAATAAAGGGTCAACAAATCCCTATGATTATAAAACAGATTGTCTGAGATTGAACCACAGGAAACCAAATTTTTTGTCAAGTATATATACAAACTGTACAAAAACCAATCAAAACCCGATTAACGGCAAATAACTTCCAACCACCGGTCGACGTGCATAATTCCGTGATCACAGACAAAAGAGCTTGGCCCAAGAAGGAAATATACAAAATGCTATGAGGCCCCAGCAGACGTATGAATTCACCGGCGAAGATTGACGTTACTACGAGACCCCCGTAGAAGCTGCTAATTATGACGTTTTGCTCGCTGTTGCTCCAATCATACATCTGAGACGGATGACACATATTTTTTATTTTTTCAATGCAATAGCCCGAGACTTTCAAAGAGACTCACCGGAAAGTTAGAGTTTGAAGAGTCATCCGTCGTCATACCAACGATTGCAACGGAAATGATCGACCGGCAGAAATATGTAGAGATGTAGGCGAAGAATAGAATAGCGCATATGACGTGTCGTTTGCCGTAGCCGGCTAAAATTAGCGTAAAAATATGGTGTGAAATGAAGGCGTGCGAAAGTTTGTGTGCTTTTTTTTCTTCTTACGATGCTCCGCCACATTGTCAAGCGCGATTTCCCTAGATGCCATATTCGTGTGTCGCTTGTCAGGAGGATAATGCTGAGAGCAAATTAGACAGCGTTTTATTCCACTTGAAGACGATTAGGTAGGAATTATTGCTCGTTTTTTTTCACCTTTTCGTTTCGTTTTTTTTTTTTTTTTTTTTTTTTTTTTTTTTTTTACACCTTTAGTAGCGTATCAATGATTAATAATGTTCCTAGTCAAGAAGAAGGGGGATTCGTCGGGGGATCGTCCATCCCGTTTACCGATGCCCTCATCAGGATCCACATACAGATTAGAGCCGGGGTAGGAAAAAGACTCTCACCAACTGAATCTCACCAATAATCACCCCCACCTCACCAGACTACACTACTATTCAACTTCCTCACCATCACCCGATTAAAATGTGGCTCGTGGAACTCGCAGGGTTGGCAAGGTCTTCCTATTAGGGCATGGGGGTGAAATCTTACTTGTTTCTTACACAGACACCTGTCAGACAAAAGAATCCCTAGACATGCCATCTAAAAAACTCGGGTAAGTAAAAACAGGTAAGTAACTGACTATTTCCTCCCACCCCTATGGAAAAACTAATGACTCGCGCCTTGAAAATGGCTAAAGGCTAAGCTACAATTTCATGCATGATACGATGATAAAGTACTCGAACTGGCGATTCCCATTTTAAAAATGGCCAAACTGACTCTACGTGCATCCTCCTGCAACTGACTAAAATGACGGATTCCTGCCCTGAATTCTAGTCAGACTATATTGACCGAATGACTATAATGACCGTACTGACAGTTTGCGCCGTGAAAACGGACAAATTGGCTATCCACGCTCCAAAATCTGTAAAGCTGACCCTATATGCGGCCTATAAATGGTTGAACTGACGATTCTTTGAAAAGGCCTAAACAGATTATTTCCGTCATATGGAACTGACAAAATCGACCGCATTGTCAAAATTGGCCATAATAAGCCTTCGCACGCCTTCAAAATGTCAAAAACTGACGATTCGTGCCCTAAAATAGCAAATCTGTCAATGCAGGCTCCAAAACTGACCAAACTGGTCACTAGCACTACAGAATGACGATTTGTGCGCCTTCACAATGGCGTCTCTTGCACTATAAAAAACCTAGACTATAAATCACGATTTAAAACTGACATTTTTCCCAGCAGAAATGTTATAATCAGGGAGAACACATATTATGGGGGGAGGGGGGGATCGATGGATGAGAAAGGACGGTGAGGCCACTAATTATTGTACACACTGCCTCGGCCTCTGATCCTAGTTCCGCTATTCTGCCACTGATTCTAATTAGGACATGAGCAAAATTGTCATTTGCCAAAATTGAAAAAACACAAAATTGGCTTTTGAACGAGCCTGAACACAAAATTGGGGTTTGAAAGAGGCAAAACAGGAAATTGGCTTTTTTAAGGAGCCAAAACAAAAAATTCGGTTTGGCATTTGGAGGAGCCGAAAAAAAAATTCGGTATCGAAAAAGTCGAAAAACGAAATTTGTATTTGTAGGATCAAAAACACAAAATAGGCATTTGAAGGAGCCAAAACACCAAATTGGCTTTCGAAGGAGCCAAAACACAAAATTGGAATTTGAAAGAGCCAAAACACAAAACACGAAATTGGCATTTGGAGGAGCGAAAACAAAAAATTGGGGTTCGATAGAGCCGAAAGAGCCGAAACAGGAAATTGGCACCAGGGCTAGCGGCAGGTGAACACCCCTTAGGGCCTCTCCTACACAGTTTTGGATCCTCCGGAAGCCAATTTCTTGTTTCGGCTCTTTCGAACCCCAATTTTTTGTTTTCGCTCCTCCAAATGCCGATTTCGTGTTTTGGCTCTTTCGAATCCCAATTTTTTGTTTTCACTCCTTCAAATACCAATTTCGTGTTTTGGCTCTTTCAAATCCCAATTTCGTGTTTTAGCTCCTTCAAAAGCCAATTTCATGTTCTGCCTCCTTCGAAAGCCAATTTTGTATTTTGGCTGCTTCAAATTTTGTGTTTTTGTGATCCTACAAATGCCAATTTCGTATCATCCTTTGCTTGTCCGAATGACCTGATTCGAGGATTTGGTTCTTCCAGAAAACCAAATTTCATGACTTTTTCTCGCCTTTATCTCTTTCAAAGCCAATTTGGCTGTTTTCCCTCCAATTGTATAGGAACAAAACAGTCCTCTAACCCCCCCCCCCCCAAACAGAGATGAGACCGATTGTAGGTTGTAAAATAAGCAACAAGGATAAAAGCCAGCATCTTTCATTAAGAAAAATATTAAATTTCCCGTCTTCCTTTCCCTTTTCGAAGACTCGAACAAAGAGGAATGAAGAGAACCCCCCCCCCCCCCCGACCAACCTACAATAGGCATATCAAATGTTTCCAGTCCCTGCGCCGATTTCCCACCTTGAGAATAAGAAAAATAACTGGTGGGAGAAATATTTCAAATTCCCCGGAAAAGCCCTTCTCGAGGCTTTTTGATGGACTCTTGAACATCTAAGAAGGCTTGTGACGAAATTTTGACTTTTGGTATTCAGTCCCGTGCAATTGGCCAATTCTCCCCTGAGCACTCATCGAAAATTAAGGTCGGTACAATTTACCTTTTAAATAATCACCCACGGGATTAAATTCATTCTCAACAATCAATTCATAATCAATTTTTCCCCAATTAATAAAAATCCTCTCTCCTCAAAATAAATAAATAATTTTGAATTTGATTTAAATAAAAGAAATAATCAATATAATTTTATCCTCGGTGTCTCGTTAAAGTGTTTCCCACTTTTCAAGCGCCATAAAATAATATCAATTAATCTAATCGTAATCGTACGAAATAACGAGTCTGTGTAAAATATATTCATTTTTTGATCTAAAATACCAACGAAACCCTCTCGAATTGCTCGTGTTTCCCTTTCAAATAAAGATCTCTAAAAATTGTGAAAAATTTAATAATTAACCAAACCTTTCCCATTATTAAATAAAATACAATCAAATTTTAAAATAAAATATCAAAATTAAAAAAGAAAATATAGTACTTTTCTTCTTTTTCCACCCTAGACACAATGTAACATCTTTTCGGGAGGTTGGCACTTTCCCTAGCCAAACTTCCGAATGATCGCTTCTTCTTAATTTTAGCCGTGAATCATCGCTTTGCGTTAATTTAAGTCGTGGATTACCCCGAACACAAGAGATTTTTTCCCTCAAATTCGGCCTGGAAGTTGCATCAGCAACGACGAATTGACGCATTTTCTCAATTTTGGCCACTAATGAGCGATTTTTCGCAATTTTAGCCAAGAATATCAGCATTTGTAAAACTTTTAGCTGCGTAATTTCCCCAAAGAACAGCAAATTAGCGTGTCCTCTCAATAGTGCCGCCTTTAGGCGGGGGCCCGACGGGCCTGGGCCGCCGCGTCAAGGGGGGCCCCGGATTCTACCGATTTTTCCGCTAATATGGGAAGAAAGGTAGTACTTATCTTCTATTGATAGGCAACCAACCTCAGATAAAATTTATGAGCCCGAATTTTCTAGTGATGGGGGGTGGGGGGTAATAGCTAATTCACGGCCAAAGCAGAGAACCTATAATCAGGCAGGTAAAATCACAGACGCTATGTTCGTTCTTATCAATTATCAGTCTTGTTAAATCCACCTTTTATTGATGCTTTGTGGAGCTCTTAGTAAACTGATAAGAGCGAACATGGCCGCGTATGCGTCTACTCGTCTTTAAAAAGGTTCCTTAGCCAAAGTAGAGAACCTATAATCAGACAGGTAAAATCACAGACGCCATGTTCGCTCTTATCAGTTATCAGTCTTGTAAAATCCACCTTTTGTTGATGTCAACAAACCACCCCCCAACCATTCTTATTAAACTGATAAGAACGAACATGGCGCCGTATGCGTCTACTCGTCTTTTAAGGTTCCTTAGCCGAAGTAGTGATTAACTCTGATTCTCGGTTAAAGTGGAGAAAAAGCGCTAATTATTGTCTAAAATTGAGAATATGGGTCCTTCCGCTGTTAAAATTGATAAAGAAAACTCAGATTCGGGGCTAAAATTGAGCAATACGAATTCACGGCTAAAATAAAGAAAAAGCGCTCACTCACAGAAAGAATTGAGAAAATTCACGGGCTAAAGTGAAAGAAATTGCTAATTCGTGACTAAAATCAAAAAAACTCATATCGTTGACTAAAATGTATGAAAAGCGCTTATTCACAGCTAAAAAAAAAAGAAAACGCCATTTCGAGGATACAAATTTATGTAAACACTATTTTTTGGCTAAAAGTGGAAAAATCGCTAGTTTATTGCAGGGGCTTAGCCAGCCTTTGATCTAGGGGGTGGGCAGCTTCACGTGAGAACATAATTCTGATGCATCCGGCGGGATAAATCGTCAATTCGACCCCAGAAACTGAATTAGCGCAGATAAAGGATCGTTAACCGTCAAACCATCTCTGCCGGAAAACTGTCGTTGAATTCTATTCCGGATTTTCCGTCCAATAACTGATAATTTTTCCCCCAAGAAAGTTTTCAAGAAGAATTTTCGTCTCCTGAGGTGTGAGCGACTAATCACTCATTCGCTGTTTCTCGAAGCATGTTCCAGACCAAACTTGAAAAAAAAATCGCTGAATCGCGGAGTATGGAGGTCATATTTACGGCTAAAATTTAGTTTGTGCTGTACTTGGCCCCAGCCCGTAGCTATAGAATCGAGGTAAATCGCTAATTCGAGAGTAGAAGTGAAAATCGGGCTAAAATTGAGAAATATCGTTAACCCGCCGTATAAAAACGCTTCTCCATGGCAAACATTGGTGAAAATAGCTAATTCCTGGAATATTAAGAAAAACACTGATCCGCGGCTGAAACTAACAAAAATAGCTAATTAAATTCAGTATAAACGATAAAAATGCTAATTTGAGGCTAAAATTATTGAGGCATAATGCAAATTCGCAGTTAAAATGTAGAAAAATCGCTGATTCTCGGATGAAATTGGAAAAAGCGTTAATTAATGACCAAGAGTGAAAGAACTCAATTGAAAAGTCGCTAATTCGTGGCTAAAGTTGATAAAAATCGAAAAGGCGCGGGAGACAATCGATAGTTCTTGGCTAAAATGGAGACAAATTGCTAATTCACTAAAAAAATTGATAAGAAGCTCTGAAAACAGGGAAAACGCTTATTAATGGCTTCAGAAAGGTAACCTCGTTTCGGCAACGACACTATTTTCAAACGAGTCAACGAATAAAACACAACCGGTGCTGATTCTTTTTGGGCACGAATCTATTTTTAGGGCGCGTATAGAGTCAATTTTTGCAATTTTTCGGGGGCGAAGTAAAGGCGGGAGTGCTCAGTTTTGGCCATTCTTGGCGCGCTTTTGCCCTTTCCATGGCGGGAATCATCTGTATAGGCATTTTTAGAGCGCGAATCGTCAGTTTTTAGCCGTTTTTAGAGTGCGTGGAGCCAATTTAGCTGTTTTTCGGACGCCAAGTATCCAGAAAGCCAAGGCCATTTTTCGTGCGTGAATGGTCGATTTAGCCATTTTTAGGGCGCGAATCGTGTACTTTTCAGGTGTTTTCATGCCTCCCTAATCGTACTTCTAGTAATTTCGAGGCACGAGAAGTCAGTTTGGATACTATTAGAGCGACAATCGCCAGTTTTGCTATTTTTAGGTCGTAAATAGTAAGGTCAGTCATTCCTAAGGCGCGAAAATCTTCATTTTTTGGTGCGACTGTAGTCAGCTTATCCCGTTTTTTGTGGAAATACCTAGTTTAGCTATTTGAAGGATGCGAGTGGCTATCAAGCCAGTTTTTTGTAGAGCAAAGCATGCAATTTCTGAAACCCCTGCCTTTTAAGCAAAACTTGAATCCGCGTCTCCGCCGGCCCCCGATAGTTCTCGCCAGGGGCCCCGCGAGGACTAAGTTCTCGCCAGGGGCCCCGCGAGGACTAGAAATGGGCCTGCTGAAGGCGCTAGTGAAAGATTTGCCCGCGGAGGGGGGGGGGGGCAAATGTTTGGCCAAGGCCAGCACTGATTGTTATTCACTGTACTTTTTCTCCTACAGCCCTTTAATGCGCGCGGGGGAGGGGAACTGCTCACCAAGGAGGGATTTCGCGTCCAGCTAACATGGTGAGGGGGGGGGAAACAGACGCCACTGAGGTGCGCGCTGAATGCTCACGGCTATTGAGCTTGGAAGCCTTCAAGGCGAGGGCTTTTTCTCCTAGCGCTTCAAATTCTGCTCTCGGATCGAACTGTCCAAAGAAATGACGAATAAATTGGGCTCGAAGAAACAAGTTCGAGACATTAGACTTAGTGCATTGGCAAGGGGATATGAACATGCAGTCGCTTGGTGTCTCTGCAATTGTGAGCGACCAGTTCATTGACTTTAGGACACAGATGCTTTTCTAGAGCATCGATAAGGTCCTTGTATTTGAAATCAGATAGGTTTTTTGGAGACACCAAAGGGGCGAGAAGTTTGTAATTTTCAAACTGGTTTCAAAGTGTTTTTCATCTTCAAACACACCCTTCATTAGCAAATAGCCTGCTCTTATAAGCGGCTCTCACACCACACCCTGGGGCTTTCATCAGCTGTGAACTTCACACCCGTACTACGCGGGCGTTTCGGACGATGCGCGCCTTGTCATACGCGCACCGCGCAGCCGTTAACGCCCACACGAAGCCGAGTGAGCCGTGTCACAGCTCGCCGCAGCCTTACGGTGTTCGGCCTGGATTCAAACCCAGGCCCGCTGGGTTGCAAAGCGAGTATTGTATCCATTACACGATCGAGGCGCGCTGTTTTTTTGGGTTGCTGCTTTTTGTGGTTCATGCATTTTGAGGTTAGAGCATTTTGGGGTTGCAACTTTCAACCCCAAAACCGTGCTTTTGTGGTTAGTGCATTTTGTGAATAGGATCCGCGACTGCTTCTCCTGAGTTTAATTGTTCAGCCCATTATCCTGGGCGGTTAATTCCTTTATTATGACATTTTTACAAGTTGAGTTCAAATTAAAAGGACCCCTCCTCCATCTTCTTTCCCGTTATAGTATAACTGTACAGGGCGAGGAAATAAAACTAGAGTAAGTCCTTGTCAATGTGAGAGGAGTACTATTACACGGTGAAGAAGTTAAACAAAAAGAAGACGAAACGCGCTAAAGGTAGGCGTACGGTGCGTCTATACTGAATAAATCCTTGAAAATAAAAGAGTAAAAGGGTTTCAGAGGGTGCAAGTGTAGAGCATTCACTTGGCAGAACGCGAGCGTGCTTGTGAGCCTTCTTCCTCCACTCGAATGTTTCTCTCGTATTATTAGAGGGAAAAGAAGGTAGTTTTGCCCAAGGTTAGAGCCTTGTTTCTTCTTTGGGGTTTATTCGCAGTCGTTCTTCGGCAGCCCCTTTCGTTCCATCATCTTCTTCAGGATCGATATGGATTTTCTCTTGGTGAGTTCGTTGATACAAAAAAGAAACACTTTGACGGTGAAACTCGGGTTATAAACCCTTTTAAAGTAATTCTATAATTATAATTCCTTAAGTTGATCAGTCTTAGGCCCATATTCATAGACATTTCTTAAACTTAAATTTCTCCAAGTGGTTGTCTAAACAGATGATTTTTTTTCCAACAACAAATGATTTGATTTTTATTTAGGAGAATTTTAACTTAAGTCGCGACTATGAATACGGGCCTTAATTATTATCGATGAGTCAAAAACCCTGAAATTTGAATTTTAATCAATTTGTCCAAATATACAGGGGGCAATCGGGGTCCTTATTCTATAAACATGTGAAATACGAACTATGAAAATCTTCACTTGGCCTATTCTGGGCTGCCTTTTGATCAGAATCGGTGGATTTTCTTGTAACGACCGCGTTAGCCCATTTCGCCCATACCGATTCAGCATAACAAGATGGGCGATAAATTGAATTGTAGAAGCGCCTTTTGATCAGTTTACTCTAACGATAATTTGCCACAAACGATGCGGCGAGGGACGTATTATAGTAGCGTACTATAGCGCACCCTCGCCCTGCTGTCCGTTTGTATCAAAGAGCGTCTCCCTTGTCCGAACAATATCTCGAATTCTTAATAAAAAAAAAAAAAGTTTTGTGTTTCCAAAGAAATGGGCAAATCAACTTAAGAGGACCTTCTTTGTCATAGAGCTTTCATAATACATGTAACTCGTGCGGGCGTGACAAGATATAGACGGTTCGATTCATTCACAAAAAAAAAAAAAAAAGACGAGTGGAGGTCTTAAAGAGGATGAATTTACGTTCGAAAGTTTTGTTAGCCCGTCAAGGGTTGGGGTTTGTACCGCTTCTGTTCAATAACGACATCGTATGTGAGAGTATATAGTTACAAATTAGTACAGTTTACGATTCATAAAAAGGTGCCCTCGATTTCAACGCCGTGAATGGAAAGTGAAAAGAATCATCCAGGAATGTATGAGGCGTATAGGGCGCAATATCGCGAAACACACAATCCTCATGCGCACAAAAAAAAAACCTGGGGTATTGCCAAATTTCAGAACGTTCAAAAAAGTGTCGTGCGCTACTGATATGATCGGTTTTTATAATAAAAAATTGATAGATCGTGCTGACCAAAAAAAAAAAAAAAACCTTAGACGAGCGAGCGAGAGAAAAAAAAAGAGGAATTTGTCCGAGTGAAAGGGACAGAGGATAGTCGAAAAGTCTTCACCAAGGACTTAACTGGCTGTCCGAACCTTCATTTTTTGTAATCGTGTTATCGAGAACAAAACGCGCTAATTTACTGCATTTACGATAAATTTTCATCGCCTCTAAACGAATGTCAAGAGTGCAAGGAAAACTGGGATTCAAGGGAATCAATTGTGGGAAAAGGGATTTGTCATTAAAAATCATAATTTTCACTGTGATTTTATCATCTCTTAAGGAGCTGGAAACGATGTTTGCACCACAGGAGTTACGTGATAAATACATTTTTAAACACGATTGAATGCCCCCTCCCACACACCCTTTACTTTACTTTAATATTTTACTAGAAAACAATCAACGTAATCGAATAACGAGTGTTACGAGATCAAAATATTGACCTATTGAAGAAAAATTGGGCTTACTTCCTTTTTAGTGCGTTTCATTCATAAAATGGTCAAACCTTTCTAGTATGGAGAAGCAGGGGAGTTAGAACGTTTGCGACATAACTTTCTTGAAGACCGCGATGACCACCATCTCTAGTCCCTCTAACCCAACGGTTTCTTGAGAAGCCCATCAAGTTTGACCAGCAGACCAAGCTCATCCCATTGACCCAGCAGTCCCACTGACGACACATCACCCGAATCTAATCTAATGTTTCCCTTGAACCCTTTACGATCCTGGATTGATTCGAATGATAAATTTGACTATTGAGGAAGGTCTTCATTACGGGGGCAATAAATTATGCAGCAGACAGCGTTCTTGGCGAGCGAACGCATTTCAAACTATGCTCGTCAAAGGTGTCAGTCTCTTTCTAAAAAAAGACTATAAACACGAGTTGTTAGGTAATTTGTCGGCGAGAAGCCGCATGCGGGTAACATTTATAGGAAAAGCAATGGCCGTGATTTCAGGAAAGAGTAATATGCCTACATTGTTTGTTCCCTTTCTTTATTTCCAATGGGATTCATGTCATGGTTAACTAATAAAAGCGCTTCATAACCGTTTTTCAATCAATTACACTCTTTTTTTAACGCTCTTTCGCGTTTTATTGTACCTTCGTATATAGTTCGACTTTAATTGACCCTGCCTTTTTTATTTCAAGTGCACTTCAATAACCCCTCGCCACCAACCCTACCGTCACACATAAAAAGCCATATACCTTCCTACGCAAAAGGGAAAGGTTTATGCTCACGTGAACACGAAGAGTTGTTAGCGTATATAATTTTCATTGAAATTATAATTCTAGTAATTAAAAAAAAAAGACTCAAGACGTCTATTCCGACTTAATCTCGACTCTATTGAAATAGGTCTCCTCTGACAATCCATCGGACACCCACGCAATGTCGAAATAAGCAAAGGATGACTAGGGCAGACAGAATTTTTTTCTATTCAACTTTGGAATGCGGCTTCTACCTTTACACCCGTCTCACCCATCCCTCATCGGTAACTCTTTTACACTCTTTAAATTTTCTCGTTTAGCGAATATAGGAGGAGCGTAGGGAGAAGGCTCTACACCAAAGAAATAGAAAGATTAACCTTCGCCAAAGAACGGTGAATGTAATTTATCTTTCTAAGGCGTTGCTTAACAAAATTAAACTCATCAGCAGGTGACTTATTTTTACTCGTTCTTGAAGTTCCATTTAGGGATAGGCTCTTAATTAAAATACCTTACGTTAGATAAAACCTTCATGTGTATAAGAATTCATATTTGTTTATGCTCAATTTCTACCACATGCTCCGTTGAAGTTATACGTTTAGCCGGGGCCGTTTTTAGGCGTATTGGCAGGGTAGACGACACTCGCCACCCCCCCCCCCCGGCAGCTTGGAATAAAATCACCCCAATTAATTAATTCAGGAGTTAAGTGGACGGTTTTTACAATGTTGATTTAGGCCTCTTACACACGAAGGCGGTTGGTTTAGGGTGACCAGACGTACTTCTTTCCCAGGAAATGTCCGACTTTTTAGAGCGTCCGAAGACGTCCGGCCTCATTTTTCAGTGATGTAGCCAGTCACATGGGCGTAGCCAGCGGGGGGCAGGGGTGGGCAGTTGCCCTCCCCTAGAATCAAAAGTACAGATTTCGTGGAACAGTTGCCCACCCCCAAATTCCATAAAAATGTTAAAATCCAACACATTTTTAAT
Organism: Corythucha ciliata; assembly: GCA_038030265.1. Classification (NCBI taxonomy): domain Eukaryota; kingdom Metazoa; phylum Arthropoda; class Insecta; order Hemiptera; family Tingidae; genus Corythucha; species Corythucha ciliata. The sequence continues at coordinate 41,281,054 of CM075941.1, forward strand.
CATTGAAACTTTCGCCAGATTTGCTCTTCAACAGAACCAATTTTTCGAATTTCGCTCACTACCATACACCATTTTTTTTTGTAACAGTAGGTATATTACTTAACGAGTGAGGAAAGCGCCACTTTACGCACGAGTTGTGTTTGGTGAACGAGGCAATGCCGAGTTTGCTAATTACTTACAACGAGTACGTAAAGACGCTTCTCACTAGTTGCGAACGCTATTTTTCGCTCGACCGAACAAGTATTACCTATGTCACTTCACTTTGAACATCGTGTTATCACTCCAAACAGTTACGGTATTAGTATATTACACAACGAGTGAGGAAAGTTTTTTTTGGTTCACGAGGCGTAGCCGACCCAGCTTAACATAGTCTAATAAAAACAGAGTTGATTTCCATTCGTGTGCAATTTATAACGTTCGGTCAACTACATAATTATAAAGCGGAAGCCTGGTTACGTCAGGCTGCCTAGATATATCCCACCCCTGCCTTCCCCTGTTCGGCGAGGTAAAATTTGTACGCCACTACTTTTCAGTGAGGACTTCCTGCAGTTGTTTTTTTCCTGTAAACTCGAACTTTACGCGCTGGACACGCGAAAAGTACTTTACATCACTCCTAGCAGTGATGTGAAATACTTTCGTTCACTCCGTGACGTAAAGTAAGGAAATATCACGCTGGGATTAAAGTATTTTTTCGCGTGTCCAGCGTGTAAAGTTTGAGTTTACAGGCAAAAAACAACTACAGGAAGTCGAGAGATACCCACCAGTGATGAAAAAACGTTACCTCACTAAAAAGTAGTGGTGTAAAAATGTTACCTCACTGAACAGAGGAAGACGGGAGTGGGACGTAACTAGGCAACCTGACGTGACTAGGCCAACTCCGCTTTATTATTATATAGTTGACCGAACGTTATCAATTGCACAAGAATGGCAATTGACTCTGTTTTTATTAGGCTTATGTCAAAAGCTGGGTACCTAGCCACGCAAAAAATAGTGTACACGACTCGTGAGGGAGTAGAATTGCCTCGCTGGTTTTTTTCAGCTCACTCGGCTGCGTCTCGTGAGCCAAACAAAACTCGCGTGCAAAATTCTACTTCCCTCACTCGTTGTGTAATATACTATTTCATGTCAGTTGTAAACATTTACCGTACAGTTTTCAAAAACTGAAGCTATAAAGTGCCAGGTTAGGAAAAATTCAACTTACTGGAGTAATCATGCTATCGAAATGGGTGACTTATGAAGCAGGTAGCGCAAAAACTCAAACTTTACAAGCAGCTCACGTGAAAAGTACTTTTCTCTTGATCCACGAAGAAAGTGGCTATTTTCACCATGGCAACCTCACGACGAAAGAAACACTTTTATCTCAGCGTGTTATATGCTTACTTTAAGTCACGGAGTGAACGAAAGTACTTTACGTCACTGCTAGGAGTGACGAAAAGTACTTTCAGTCACTGTTATAGAAGACGTGTTCGGAGTGAGTCGTGGTGAAGTGCCTCACACTTCGCCGGTCAAGCGAAAAATAGCATTCGCAACTCGTGAGGAGTGTATCTACGCGCTCGTTGTTAGTAATTAGCATACTCGGCTTCGCCTCGATCGCGAAACACAACTCGCGCGTATAGTGACGTTTTCCTCACTGGTTGTGATATATACTATTACGTCACTCCTAGCAGTGACGTAAAGTACTTTCGTTCACTCCGTGACTCCGTGAGTAAGGAAATATCACGCTGAGATTAAAGTGTTTCTTTCGTCGTGCGAGGTTGCCATGGTGGAAATAGCCACTTTCTGCGTAAGTCAAGTGAAAACCAAATTTCGCACACTACAAGCTCTGCCTCACTAATCAACCAACATCTCTGATTTTGACCACTTATAAGGCATCACTTTTACTGATATTTCTTGCAAAAAAGAAACACATTTTCCCTGATCGGGCTAACAGAAACGCAAATTTCTTGTATTTTGCTCCATAAAACCAATTTTGAGGATTTTTCATAAAAATCATATATGTATTCGTGGATGTTTGTTGCTGACAAACCGATTTCGAGGGTCGGCTTTGAATGGGGACCCATTTTGCTGGGTTTTCGCACTAAAATCCCATTTTCGCAGGCTCGACTCTCAATTTCGTGTGTTTTGGCTAGCTCAATCCGTGTTTAGCCCGCTGTGCCATCCAGACTTATGGTGTGGGAGAGGAAATGCCAGCTATGTTTACCGCCTTCAGGTCTAAAATTTAAAGTTTAGCTCCAAAAGTATCACTTTCCGGTAGGGGGAAGGAGGGAGAAGTTTAAGTTTTTCGACATAAAATCCGAAATAGAAGACTACAAACGACAGTTTTTCCAGCAGATATTTATTTTTTGACTGATAGTGGCCGTTTCTGTGCGAATTTAGTCTCTGATGACCGTGAATTGATGCGGTTCTAACCAACAGATCCTGTAATAAGCCTGCAAAAAGGCAATGGTGCATCTGATCTTTTCGCCATTGAAGCTGCCCACAGGCGTGGATCCACGTTTTCCTCAAGAGGAGTTGCACACAGTTCTCCCCCCCCCCCTGCGAATTGACGTTTTTCCTTAATTTTAGGTGAAACTGAGTGCTTTTTCTCAATTCTACCTCGAACTAGCCCATTTTCTTTATTTTAGCCGTGAAAAGGTTTGAAAAAACCGTGACATAGCGCATTTTTGATTTACTATTTAAATTATACGGCCAGCACTGGGCACCGCCTAACCGCGAATTGGTGCGTTCTGTCAATTTCAGCCGGAAAAGAGCAGTTTTTCCATCAATTTGGATGACCCCAATTTCTTAATTTTAGCCACGACAATTCCACCAATCAACAACAAACGGTGAACATTTTTCTCAATTCGTTTTCCCTCAATTTTAACCGCAAATTAGTGCTTTAATCCCAATTCTGCCTGCAATTTTAGCAGTGAAAGGGTCCACACTGTACGCATGTTAGCGAATTTCATTAGTTTTGACCAGGACGTTGCATCGCGAAACCTTGAAATCGGCGTTTTCCTCAATTTCACCTGCGAACGAACAATTTTTTTTAAATTTTAGCCGTGAATTGGCGTTTTTCCTCAATTTTAGCCGGAAATGAGTGACTTTTCTCAATTCTACATTGAACGAGCAATTTATTTTGTCAATTTTAACTGTGAAACCGTGAATTAGCACTTTTTCTTAATTTCGGCCCGGACTTTGAATCGCGAAGCCGCAAATTGGTGTGTTTTCTCGATTTCAACCACGAATAATGATATTTATTTCTCAAGTTTAACGTGAATCATCGCCTATCGTCTCAATTCTAGCCGTGAGTGGGTGTTTTTCCTCAGTCTTGGCCGCAAAATGTCTTTTTCTGGATTTCATCCGCGAACGAGCACTTTTTCTCAAGACTTGAGCCCCCCCCCCCCCACTCCAAACTCTGGATCCTCCGTGCCTGGCTGGGGCTGCCCACCCCTTGATCACAGGCTGGCTACGCCCCTGGCCAGTAATATGAGTGTTGTTTCAATGTGAAAAGTATTCGCTCTGTTCCTGTAATCTTCTCGTAGGGTAGCTGCGCCAGTGGTCGGACAGTTAAGCTCATTATAAAGCTTTGAAAGCTCCCAGAAATTTCAATTTTTCTATAAATTGCTTTTTGTTTGGTGCATTGTCTAGAAAAAGGTCCCGTGCACGTCAAAAATCAGAAAAGGATCCTTGATATGGCATTCGATAAATTTTTCGTTAATTTTTTCGAAAAAAAACTGTAATCTGGTAGTCGGAAACTGTGACTTTTAGGTCGGACAAACAAAATCTAGTATGGTGGGACAGTTCCCCTAATTTTTTCAACAAAATTGAAGAATTAGTCATTCAGGTATTGAAATTTCGTGTTACATGTCAGAAACTGTGTAGAATTCATACAATGTTTTATCCCGCCTACTAGCACACCGCCATGATGCACTTATTTACGTGCATTGCGTGCTTTATATACTTATTAGCTCCTAGCTAAAAAAAAAAATGTTCCCAGGAGAAAATATTTTTAAAAATGTTAAAAATGCGAATTTTATTGAAATTGTAGGTAAGTGAATGTTTTTTTTAAAGCAACTAATGCGTTATCGACCTTTTTTTTTTTTTATCACGAGTGCTTTTCGGTGTTTTTGTTCATTTCGCTTCTCCTTTCCTTCTTTTTTCTTCCGTTTCTCTTCAACTTTTTTTTGTTTCGCTGCTTGTTTTTTTGTCTTCTGTAGTTTCAACATTTCTTCTTTCTTCTTAATTTTCTCGTCCTGTTCAAGCTGTTTTTTACTTTGTTTTCTCCTTAAGTATTCCCTATAATCGTTGGAGGAAATAGCCAATGGCATGGCATCTACTGATTTTCCCCCTCTGCCTGTGCGTGGAGAGATTTTAGAGGGGAAATAAAGATAGTTCTTGAAGAACGAGGGCATATCTTCTTGTTGACGAGAGGAAGCAACTGTTGTTCCTTCTGCTAGTGCTTCATCGACTTCAGCAGACTGTGGTGAAGCACCTAGAGGAGAGAGGTGTGAGTTAAAGGTGATTACGGATGGAGGAGGGGAATTTTCAAGGTTTATTTTTGTTTTATTTTTATTTTTTTCTTTCTTTTCTCTCTCTCTCTCTCTCTCTCTCACAAAGGATTTTTTACCTACAGGTCCATTCAAGGGCTTGATGGCAATTGTGAATTGCCCATGTCGTTAAGATTGATGTCAGGTGACTCCTCCAACTCCATGTTGATTTCCATCTCTTCCAGATTCAATAACTTCAGAACTTCTGATCTCGGTTGGTCCACAATGACACTAGGACCGAAAGCGTTTGCCTTATCTCCTCCAACAATATTCAAAAGCTTCTACACGTCAATCCCATTTTCTTTGAGCTCACCAGCGTAAAACTCTATTACATTTATAGCACAGCGAACATCGGCTAATGGTGGGGTTCCATGTGTTTCGACGCTTTCGGTGTTCCTATCGATTCTGTTTTGGACGCATTTCGAATAGTCCACCTCGTCAGGGTTGAATGGAAAGAGCCCACATCGTTTGAAGCCATTCATGATAATGCCAGGCATTTCCTTTGCTTTCAAAACCGTCTCAAATAGTGGTGATAGGCAACTTTTCGTTAGCGATTTGTTCAAGTTCTCGGGCTGACTCTGCCACCGTCGTACTGTCTCATTCCACATCGACTTCATCGGTTTAAAAACACTGACGTCAGCCGGCTGCATCATGTGCGTCGTATTTGGTGGGAGAGCATACAAAATAATGCCATTATTAGAACAGAATTGGCTGAGCTCCAGCGTCAAGTGGGATTTTTGGTCCATCAACGAAAACGAGGACTGGTTTTTTTATTTTATTCGACTCCCCACGCGTTTAGCCCATTGGCCACGTACTCGAAGGAAAGGTCTCCTTTCATCCAGCCTGTCTCGCTTTTGCCAATGAACCAACTTTCCGGCGTGCTCTCCACGATCTCCTTGGGTACTCTGACGTAGGGGAACACCACCATGGGATTTACCGTCTGCCCATCAGCCGAAAAGAATAAAAGCACCGTTACGTTGTCCTTTTCATTACTAAATTTCACGTCATAAACGTTTTTCCAGTCTCGAGGCGCTAAAACTTTGCCTGATTTCGGACAGAGGCTAAAGCAGGTTTCATCCCAGTTGAAAATCCTGTCTTTGCAAAGGAGAATGTCTGTTGCATTGACTGATCCGAGGTATTCTTCAGGGTTGTAGAACCACTTGCGGATGCTCTCTTCTGTAACGATTCGGTAGAAATGCTTACAAGAGGCCTTGGCGTATGGCAAGTTTCGCCCCATCTTCCATCGATTCGTCCTCTCGATATAGATTCAATTCTCGTCAAACATCGCAACGTTTTTGATGAATAATTTCGCCATTGTAGCAAAGTTTTGGCCTCTCTTCCCCTTAAACCTGGAGTTTCACCAACATTTCGTAAGGCTAGGCCTGTTCCTTACTCCCTGAGAGGCGCTGTAAGCCCCAATTCTCGTTCATTATTCAACGGATCTTCCCCTGGTAGTCACAGCCGACTGAGCCGACGCATCTACGGTCGGAATTGGCTGTAGTTTATTGCATAGATTTTCCGATGGGAGTGAACGTCCTATCGCGTGTGGCTCCAAGACTTTGACGCCTGCTGAAACCAATTAATCTCTAATAGAACGAGAGGCTTTGGCGATCATTTATGCCGTTACAAAGTTCAAGCCCTATATTTTAGGCAGAACTTTTATTTTTCAAACGGATCATAAACCTCTAGTCACCATTTTCGGATCTAGGAAAGGTGTTCCAGTTGCAACTTCTAATCGACTTTTACTCACCAATTATACGTACACCGTCGAGTTCATTTCAACTAGGAACTTTGGAAAAGTGGATGGACTCAGCCGTTTGCCATGTAAAAGTAACGATGGCTTCGATGAAGACGATGGGGGATTTAATCAAGTCGTTTCCACTATTCAAAGTGAAGCTCAGAAGTTCTTAATGGTCAACTGTAGCGACATTGCCTCCGAAACAGAAAAATACTTTATTCTCAAAAAAGGTTATTTATTTCGTTAAAAACGGTCGGCCTCCATCAAAAAACGACATCGATTTGAAGCCGTACTTCATCAAAAAAGGCGCACTTTCCATTCACAATGGTTGCTTGATCTGGGGATTGCGAACCGTTATTCCGAAAATTCTCCAACAATACATTTTAGGAATACTCCATAGGTCAAACATTGGCGTTGTCAAAATGAAGTCCGAGCTCGAGAGCACTTCTGGTGGCCAAATGTTGACCGCCAGAAGGAAATAGCCTGCAAATCCGAAGCTTGTAACGGTTTTGCACCCACAGCCCCTAACCGTTCTTTGACATCTTGGCCGTCATCGTCGAAACCCTGGGAGCGAGCTCATATAGATTTCGCTGGACAAAGCAATTTTGTCTGGTAGTCGATTCGTATTCGAAATGGGTCGAATTTTTTCCGGTCGTTTCAACATCTAGTTCAAGTACAATAAATATTTTTGAAGTTTTTAATTTCAAGATTCAGCATTTTCGAGACTTTAGTGAGCGACAATGGACCTGCTCTCGCTTATGAAGAATTCAAAACATTTTGCGCGGACTACGGCGTCCAGCACGTAACCTCTGCCGTTTACCACCCTGCGTCAAACGGTCAGGTGGAAAAATACGTCGACATTTTCAAGAGTGCAATGAAAAAGATGAATTATTCGGATACTTCTGACCGGTTCCTGAACCATCTTCAAAAGATTTTACTGGATTACCGAAGCACTCCACATACTGCGAGCATCGTTTCACCAGCCGAACTGTTCTTTGGAAGGAAAATCAGAACTTATCTGAACGCCCTTCAGCCTAAAGTCGACTCAGAGAATGAAGAAACTTGAGCCCCTAGATCTTCACCATTCTCACAAAACGAAATGGTCTACGTTCATTACTACGGCCACAAGTTTAAGAAATGGCAGAAGGTTGTGAAACAAATAGGCTCGAATATCTGGTTGGTAAAAAACAGCCAAGGCTTCCGGAAATACCGTTATTCCGAAAATTCTCCAACAAGACATTTTAGGAACACTCCATACGACACACATTGGCGTTTTCAAAATGAAGTCACGAGCTCGAGAGCACTTCTGGTGGCCAAATGTTGACCGCGACATGGAGGAAATAGCCCGCAAATGCCCACAGCCCCTAACCATTCTTTGACATCTTGGCCGCCTTGTCGAAACCCTGGGAGCTAGTTCATATAGATTTCGCTGGACCTTTCTTCAAAAAGCAATTTTTTCTGGTCGTCGATTCGTATTAGAAATGGGTCGAAATTTTTCTACTTCTACATCTACTTCAAGTACAAACAATATTTTGAAGTCTTTAATTTCAAGATTCGGCATTTCAAGCGGATTTTAAGGACTATAAAACCAAAGTTAGCCATCATAACTCTGCCAACCCTATTTCGCCTATTTTAGTTCATTCAAAACAATATTTTGTGGATTCGTCTCGTTCAAATCCCAATTTCGTTGTTTTCGCTCTTTTAAAAACCACTTTTGTGGACTTTCGCTCATTCAAACCCCCCATTTTGTGGACTGAGCTCCTATAAAAAACCGAATTTTGATTAGCTCTTTATAAAATCAGTTCCAAATGTTCGGTTAGTTCGACAAAATAACTTGGCAAAAAACAAATTTTATGATTTCGGCACTCCATTTTTGCTCTTCCATAACCAAATGTTTCAACTTTGGCACCAACCAAATACCACCACCACCTACCTCCACGTACCTATTTCTGTAATTTCCTACCTCCATTTCGTAGATTTTTACGTGTTGAAAAAATAAACTTCATAAGTTTTGCTCTTTCAAAAACTAATTTTCGTGAGTTTTGCTCATTCATAAACCATTTTTGTGACTTTCGCTCATTCAAAATCCAATTTTTTAGACTGGGCTTCTGTAAAATCCAATTTCAGAGACTTGGGTCTTTTTAAAAGCCGATTTTGGGGATATTTGCCCGATCAAAAATCAAATTTCGTGACTTTATACTACTAAAATTAGTTTCGCAAGTTCACTTAATTCAACTAATTCGGCGGAATAAGAACGACAGAAAAGCAAATTTTGCAATTTTGGTGTTTTCAACCTCCAATTTCTCTCTTCCATAACAAAATGTTTCAAATTTGAAACTTTAAAAATCCAATTCAACAGATTTTTGCTATTTCCTACCGCAATTTCGCAGATTTTCACGCTGTTAAAAACAAAATTTTGTGAGCTTCAGTCCTACAAAATCAGTTTCGCAGGTTAATTGGCTGATTAAAAAAATTAATTTGTCTATTTCAAAAACCAAATTCCCGAATTTGGTTTATTTAAAACCCAAATTTCGTCATTTTGGCTCCGACTCAACTTTTGCCGACCTTCAATCGTTCAAAATCCAATTTCGCGGATTTGATTCATTCAAACTAGTAATAAACAATTTCAACGTTGAACTGATCAACGATTAGTCGTTGCTAACTTGTTTTCAAGTGTCCTACTATTGTGCCCTACTTTCCATCGCAAGCGTCCTACTGTTTCGTGTCAGGCGTCCTCGGAAACTAATTTGACATTTGGTCACCCTAGGTTGGTCGATTCAACTAAGTTGCTCGGGAAGAGAGTCAGCGGCGGCGTCTATCCCCCCCCCCCTCTAGATGGCTGGACGCAAAATCTTCCCCTTATGAACAGTAGTCTCCCTATCATGTATTAAAGCCTTCTAAGATGGAAAATCACAGTGAAAAACAACGTTAATGAATAGTAGGTACTTTCATTTTTTCGCTAGTGATACACAAGTGTAGAAAATCTAGAGATTCAGACCCTAATTTTGACAAATTCGATGAAATAATAATAATAATAATGATAATTTTATTTCCTATCAACATAATACAAAGTTATGAACAGGTCGTCAATTACTGGAGTCCAAAGGGTACTATAGTTCACTCAACGAATATAGCACCTTGCTGGTTACATATTGTTTAAGGGAGAAATAAATCAAAATCAACACCAGTAGCGTTAAATTACGGCTCATTCTAATTTATAGCCGCGAATCAACGCTTATTCCACACCTTATTCGCAGATTAGCGCTTTTTCTCAGTTTAGAGCCGCGAATGAGCACTTTTTCTTAAATTTAAGTCGTGAATTGGATATTTTTCTCCATTTCAGTAGCGAATTAGCGTTTTCTTCATTTTAGCTGCGAATTAGTGGGTTTTGTTTCACTCTTAGTCACGAATTAGCGCTTTTCCATTATATTAGCCTTAAAGTTGCATTCACCAGAAGGCCGCGAATTGGCATTCTCTCAATTTTAACCGGTAATTAGCGTTTTTCTCCATTATAACCGTGAATTAGCGTATTTTTCTTAATTTTAGCTGGATATTTGAGTTTTTTCTATTTTAGCCGCAAATTAGTGTTCTCATTTTAAACGCTCCTGTCATGAATTAGCGTTTTTCTCAATTTTAGCCACGAACTAGCGATTTTTCTCAATATTTCCCGCGAATGTGCGATGTTCCTTAATATTTGCCGCTAATTAGCGGTTTTTTCCACTCTTGGCTATTAGTTAGCGCCTTTTCTAAATTTTGGTCAAGAAGATTCCTTCATCAAAGAGCCGCGAATTGGCGTTTACTTAATTTTAGTCGCGAATTAGCGTTTTTTTCTCAGAATTTGCCCTTTTTATGAATTTTACCCGCGAACTAGCGCTTTTCTCAATAATTTTAACTGTGAATTAGTGTTTTCCCAATCATATTGCGCGGATCAGCTCTTTTTACAGATGTTTGCTATGAAGTGAGCTATAGAGTGCTATCGCGGAGTATAGAGCCCTTTTTATACCTAAAATAAAGTAAAACCCATAATGTGCTGTTCATGGCCAAGTCCGCGTCTAGAATTGGCCTAGGTAAATCGCTAACTCGCAAAAATAAATGAGAAAACTCACTAATTAGCGTTAAAAAATTGATAAACATGCACTTGATCACGTTCACGATCACGATTGAGCAAAAAAATTGGTGAGCATCTTTCAACGCTCTTTCCTCCAGGTTGGATGGACTGAAAATCGTCGAAAGGAGCCAAATCCCCGTCCAACCTGATACCAAGACTCATTTCCACGTACTTTCAACCATGAACGTAAAACCTAAAAATCCTAATTTTGCACCTTCGAGCTATTCGGGCGGGGTGCCGCGCCTCTCCACCCAATACTCGCCACTACCTCGGTACGCTACTGAACGGATCTGCTGATGGGGCGCAGGGAGCAAACCCCGAAAAGTTTTGTAATTTTTGGAGGTAACCACGCGAAATGCATGGCTCCTAAAAGATCCAGATTCGCGAAATTTGGGGTTAGAAAGAGCTAAATCTCGCACAATTTTGCACTTGCAATGAAACTCTAAAACCTCAATTTAGTGGCATTTTTTTATTTCCCCCCTACCAACTGTAATTTTGCAGCTTTCTTCAGTAACTTACAATTTCTAGGCCGTTTATCGATCCGAACTTGCGCAATTTCACTGCCGGTGAAATTTTCCGGTTTCAAAACCGTAAGTTTGCGGCTATTGCTCCCGTGGAAAATGCAATTTCACGTCTAATTATCCCCCGAAATATATTTAATTTAGTGGCGCGTCTACGGGGGCCTCGGATTGTTCAGATTTCTTTTTCCCAACATTGGAACAAAGATACTCATCATCAATAGCGCTCAACCATAGCTAAAATTAAAAAATCGGACATTCGCTGTTTCCGGGGGCAACTTCACGACTATAAACGAGACTAAGTGCTAACTCGCGGCTAGCATTAAGACCAATCGCTGATTCACAGCCAAAATAGCGAAAATTCACGGTTTCGAACGCCCAGTTAGTGCCTGACATTAAGTGATAATTTATGTCTAAAGTGAAAGAAATTGCTAAGTCGTGGCTGAAATCGAAAAAAATCATGCTGTCGACTAAAATGTGTGAAAAGCGCTTATTGAGAAAAAATGCTCATTGACAGATGAAGTTGAGAAAACTCCATTGACTAATAAAATTGAGAAAGCTGCTACAGCGAATAAAATTTAGAAAAAGCGTTAATTCTTGGCTAAAAGCGGAAAAATAGCTGGTTCATGGCAGGGGCGTAGCCAGCCAATGACTAATGCAGGCTTACATTCGGTGATGAGTCCCCAGAAAAAGATCTCGGTAATTTATCAACGCAGAACCCTTAACTTAACTCGTCGTCCTGGTACAGACGAATGGCGGCAATTTATCAGGAACTAGCAGGCCTGTAAACTGTCAAGTCTGTCTTCAACACAAGCGTTCTACTAGCTCACAGACGAAGATCGCATTTTCTGATAAGATCGCACGATGTCTGGTACTGAAGGCGGTCGCACGAAATTGATATTTTCACAGAGCTTTGGCTTTTTAACGGGCGTTTGAATTTGAAAAAATAGTTGTTTCTGCGTGTGAAATTGATCATTTCAACGAGCCAACCCATACGACATTGGGTTTTCAGCTAACCCAAAACCCATTAAATTTGGGTTTACATTGCCTAAAACCTATGAAATTGGATTTTCAGCAAGCCTAAAAAGCAAAAACCCACGAAATTTGGTTTTCAGCAAGTCCAAAACGCACGAAATAGCGGTTTTAGCTCTTCAGCGGGAAACGGCCCCCACGAAACTATCATTTTAGTGAGCCAAGGCGTGCAAAATTGGTTCTATAGCAAGCAAAATCCCACGAAATTTGCATTAATGAGCAAATTCAGCAATCTTAATGAACAAAATAAAATTTCGCATAATCGTGAAAATGCTTTGATTAGTGTGATAATTGTGCTCAGCGAGTGAAATTTGAGATGTTCTTTTTTTTTAAGGAGAAAAAGCTCAAGAAATCCGCCATCTTCGTGAGACAAAGGACATACCTGTGGCGTCGCCTTTCCTATTTTTATTTTTCATTATTGATCACGACGTGAAACTTAATTATAATAGTCAGTCGGTATTTTTCCCCGAGTTAACAATAAATCGTTCCTCTTAACGAATTCTTTATGAAGGAATTAGTTCTTCCTCATTGGTGACCCCGACACAAAACGCTCCCTTCGTCGCGATGGCTAACAGTGACGACGTTGCCGCTCAGCTCGCCCTTCTTCAGCAACAACAGCTCCTTCTGCAACAGCAGAAGCAACAAGCCACTGCTTCGCCCGTCCACGATCAAGCATCCGTGGCTCCACCCCATTTCGTCAACCGTGTCTCTCCTAAATTCCCACCTTTCTGGAAGGACAAGCCCACGCTATGGTTCTCTGCCATCGACGCCCAATCCGAAATCTCTGGTATCGTACAGGAGGACACAAAATACTCGTACCTAATCTCCCAACTCGACGAAACGTTCATTCATGAAGTCGAAGACCTTGTGCTAGCTCGTCCTCCCGAAAATCCATACACCACGCTCAAGAACGCCCTCGTCGAACGTCTCTCAATATCGGAAGGACAACGCATTCGTCAACTCATCTCACAAGAAAAATTAGGCGACCGAAAACCGTCACAATTACTTCGGTACCTCCGATCTCTCGCTGGACCAACCCCGATCCCCGACAATCTCCTTCGTTCCCTCTGGGCTCAACCGCTCCCAACTCACATCCAAGCCATTCTACAGACCCAAACAAGACCTTCCGCTCGACCGCCTTGCTATCACAGCTGACAAAATCGTGGACGTTCCAGCTACTTGCTGTTCTTCGATTTCTTCGTTGCCTCTCGTTCATGCTATGTCGCCTGCGGACCAGAGCCTCACTCAGCAACTTGCGGACATTCGTCAACAGTTAGCAGCAATTTCTTCTCTTCATTTCCGTCCCTCTCGTCGAAATGAGATGTCTTCTCGTTTCATTCGATCCCGGAGTCCATCGCCAAATTCCTCTGGTTATTGCTGGTACCATCGGCGATGGGGGCACGACGCCCGCAAGTGCAACCGTCAATGTTCTTTTTTAGCGTCGAGCCTACAGGGCAGTCAGCAGTAGCGGCAACCGACTGCCCGACGAAAGGACGCCGCTTGTTCATCGTTGACCGAAGCAACAAGAGAGACACCGGTTCCGACTTGTGTTGCCTTCCCCGTCGCTTCGTACCTGGATATCGCCGCCGCATCGACTATGACTTGACTGCAGTCAACAATTCCGACATACACACATATGGTTTTATTCGTCTAAAACTCGATTTTGGCCTGCGCCGGGACCATTTGTAATAGCCGTCGTGCAAATTCCTCTCATTGGCTCTGATTTCTTCTCTCATTTCTCCCTTCTTCCTACTAATTTCCCTTTGCGCCCTCCGCCCTTCCCCTCCCGCCCTTCCTCTCCCACACCTTCCACCACCACGACGATTTCCCTGCCATCCGCCTCTACCTCGTTGGTATCACCCCCTTCCTCCTCGTCCTCTTCTTTGCCAGGAAGGGTTGATGTAATTAGTTAAATAATTATTTCCGTGACTGCATTATGATTTGCGTTAATAAAAAACACCTATAAATTCAAAGCAACATTGCTAATACATACACGTGTACGATGAAAGGAAGACATGGGGGTGGTACCCCTGACGATTCGTCGTTTGAATTTGTCAAAAAATTTCCTCTCTCTTCTTTTCTGTTACTCGAGGTATATTAATCCATTAATTATTATTTTTTCGATTGGAGTAATTCAGTGGCAATATTTACGTGGATAATAAAATAAGCATCAGAGATTCCTCACTCATCCATTTCACGGAAAGGATAATATTGTGCATCCACTTGCAGTAAGGAAGCTTGATTTCAGCAACTGGACAAACACGAATTCCTTTTCAAGAAATGGACAATTTTTTTGTCAAGATGTCGTAATTTTTTGAAGTTACGGCAAGTGGAGCCACTTCGTGAAATGGACACCCATTTCGTGAAATGGGCAATTACTCGACATGGATACGACATGTACACAATAACTATATTCGAAATACTCAGAATGAAAAGTATTGTAATAACTGAGAATAACTTTCCTAAAAAAGTCGACAAAATATGTAGGTACATCAATAATTAAATTACTCGCTTGTTTGCAGTCAATTTTAGGCGATGGTGCCTCATACTTTTTGCTTTGGCTGATTCGGCCTTCAGCTTGCTGATGGCAAAACACCTTATCTTAACGAATAAAAGAGAAATAATTTTAATCAACTCTAATTCATGTGAAACTCCAATTTCATCAGTACGTTGTAAATTAAAAAATAATCTTTTCAAAAATTAATTCCTTAACTACTCTTAAAACAACGTTATGGGACAATTTGGGGATATTCAAGTGGTGTAATTATTATTGAGTTGAACGAGGCACTTTTCGATGTGTTTAACTATTTGGTATACTGAATCCGAAGGTGCCACAAGCCCTCCTTTTTTGTTTCAGGCTAAGAAATTCGCCATACTTTAGGGACGTTTTGGCATAATTATGGTCGCTCGCAGAATTATCAAGAGCAAGTTCAAATTTTCAGGAAGAGCAATCTATTTTTCCTACTACACTTCTCACTACAAATCCTGGGATGTAGTAAAGAATTTGTTGCCTGTTTCTGTCATTCTCATTGAAGGAACCGTAGGTAACTTACGAGTACTACATATTCAACGAGATCTTGCCATTTAATTTCGAAGGCGCTAACTGCGGGGTCATTTTCTAACGCTACTGTTTTCGCGGAATAAGGAGAACCTGTAGTGCCATTCTTGATTACAATGCTCCTCATTGCTGCCACGAATTGAATAACATTCGGATTGTTATTACACCCTTGTCGACTCCTGATACTAGCCCAACCGATTGTCTGTACGCCCTTGCCCATACTCAAATACTCGAACTTCGCCGGACGTATCTAATGTTAAATTACGTCACGAGCATAAAAAGCAAGCCAGAACATTTCCTACATGAAGTCATAAGCAATGAGGACTTGGATGCCGAGTATAGAAACTTGCCGACAAGGACACGCCCCCTACCTGTACGCTACCGTGAATTCGTGGCTCGAAATGATTATGAAACCCATCCAGGTATTCATAATTCATCAGGTTACTCGCCATGGTTTTTCCAAACGTAGAAATCGATCTCAGCTTCCACAACTAAAATTAAACCCAAATTATGTTACCAGAGTGCCACGCTAAATTTATTCATTTTTTAAATTAGCACCGAGAGTTTACTTTCATCTACAAAGATGGGTCGAAGACAAATAGTGGTGTTGGTTGTTCATATTTCACTTCCTCTGGAGAATCACTACAGTTTTCCCTACCCACTATTTCTAGCGTTTATTCTGCCGAGCTCTCGGCGATAAATCTATCCTTAGATTATTGCCAGGGATCAAATAACCACAAATTTTATGTAGTAACAGATTCACTTAGTTCTTTTGAAGGATTGCGTGACATATTTTCGCTAAACCAATTAACTAGGAATATTCTCCTCAAAGTGAATGATATACTGCGTCAGAATAAAACCATTAGATTCCTTTGGGTGCCTAGTCACTTCGGGATATTAGGCAACGACCGAGCCGATGCTCTCGCGAGACTTGCAGCCACTACTTCCCGCAGTCAGAACTCACAGTCCTGTTTAAATGACGTTCTTGCGTCTGACTACAAAATGTACAACAAGAAGTTTACTTGGGGTCTCATGCAGAACACTTGGGATGGTAGCAATACCAGAAAGCGGTCTATTGTACCAGAGCTTTGTGAGTTTAAGGATATTTATGATAACGAGCGCCCTCGTTCTGAGGAGGTTGTAATAACGAGGTTGCGAATAGGCCACACTTATCTCACTCAAAAAATTTACCGCGGGACGGGAACTCAGCCAAAAAATGCGGGACGGGACGGAACTTTTCATTTCCCGTCCCGTCCCGCGCGCACCCCTACCTTTCACGTTCTCAGTGTGACGATTGTTTGAAAGGCACGATTCTATTTTGGGGCAATTACAAAGCTCTTTGGTCACTAATCAATAGTGTATCACTTATCTCCCTTCGTGCCACGAGCCACCAAGGAAGGAAAGCAAAGTATAAATTCATCTATCGTCGTCATCTGTAATCATTGAGTCGAGAATAGGATCACTCGTCACTAATATCACACATACTTTGAATACGCGCCTTTAACTTTTCGAGACGAGACCGAGACTTTCGAGACCGAGGCGAGACCGTCTTTTCATGATCGAGACCGAGACCGAGACCAACCCCTCATGAGCGAGACCGTGACCGAGACCAATCATGTCTCGTCTCGGTCTCGGTCTCGTGCATCACTACCCTCGTTGGACACACGTCCGTCGACAATTGCAGATAGCTGCAGAATGGAAAACTGTAATCAAACCATGCTCGGCACACCTGGACAAAGTCATTGCTTTTCTAAAAATAATTAATTATTTAAATAAATTGTAAAATGTAATAAGTGATGGAAATGGACACAAGTTGATGCAACGGGCTAATAACCACAGTAGTTGATGCCCCAAGGAAAAAAAAAAAAAAAATTGCAATGGCCTAATGGTTTGTTTTTCGGACAAGAGATGGCAACACTTTCGATGGGAAATATGTATAGTTTTGTGAAAAGTGAACTTAATTAATTTTTCAACTTACCACGTTTATTAAAAATAACGTAAAAGTTGCGGAAATTACTTTACGTCTGAATATTGTAATTAGAAACGCATAAAACGTGGAATACAAAGTTTGAAAAAAATAGTCTTGAAAATTATGTGTACAGCCCAGGAAACTGAGTGACAATTAAACAGATCTGTTCAAACAGATCGAATAAATGTTGATTAGTTCTTGCCAAAACGCGAATATTGTGAGATCAAACGTCAGTTATTCAAGCGGGGCGCAAAAGTGCTTAGGTATAGCTGTGTGTGGTAGAGGGATGATTGCAGTCCTCGACTCGCCCAAGTCTTACTCGCTAGGAGTATATAAGCACGTCTCGCTCTTCCCGATTCTCGGTCTCACACTCATTAGTGGATTTCATTCCTTCAAAAATCCTTTCGCGGAATTGGATCTTCCAGAAATAAAAGTTCGTGGTTTTGGCTCTCTAAATCCCTGGCACAATGTACTGCAATAGTACGAAAGGGAAAAATAATTTACGGCTTAGCGCGAAAAGAAGGGAAAGAGTACCGAAGAAGCCTTGATCACCTCATCATAATATAAAAAATTATACGTTTGTTCCTTTGCTGAAGTAATTGAAATTTAGGCTACGCTAGCAATTTTAAATTAATGTTATTCATATGAACTTGCACAAAGTGTAATGTCCCGTTTTTGACACCATAAAAGCGGGAAGTGAATTACGGAAAGAATAATGAATGTATATCACCGGCTTCATGCCAAATGAAGGAGTGGGCTCTAGCGTACCGTGGCAGGGGCGAGGGGGGCGGACCGCCCCGGGCCCCCGTTCGGATGGGGCCACTGAATAGCCTAAAGATTAAAAAATCAGGATTTTTAAGTAGATAAGATAAGAACGAATGCCAAACTCGCTTGTAAAATTGAAAAAAAAAGCTGCTTCGAACCTGAAATTGAGAAAAATTGCTGAAATTGATGGCTGTTAATAATTTAGAAAAAGCTTTAATTCACTGTTGACATTGAGACAACGCAAAATCACTTCAAAATAAAATCAATTGTTGGGGGAAAATCGGGACTGAAATTAGGAAAAAGCGCTAATTCACTTAGCTAAAACTGAGAAAAGCGCTAATTTAGGATGAAAAGTTGGGGAAAAAACGCGAATTCGCGTCTTAAAAAACAAAATTGCGATGAAGTCCTGCAATTTAGCAGCTTTAAAAATTGAGAAAAAGCACAAATTCACAGCTAAAAGGGAGAAACGCCAACTCATGGATCCTCGGGGCAACATTGGAACTAAAATTTAGAAAAAGCGCTCACTCGAGGATGAAATAGACAAGAACGCGAATTCGCGTCTAAAAGTGGAGGAAAACTTCAATTCACAACTAAGGTATGAAAAATTCAATTTTACGGATAAAATCGAGAAAAGGCGCCATAATTCGCAGCTAAAATTAAGAAATGTGCTCATTCACTGCTAAAATTGAGGGTAAAAAGTCTAATTCTACTTACAGATTCTTGGGGAACTTCAGGAATGAAATTGAGCAAAAACGCTGATTCAAGCGGCTAAAACTGTAAAAAAGCGCTAATTCACGGGTAAAATTTAGAAAAACTCAAATTGGCGTTTAAAATGGAGAAAAATGCTAAATTGTGGATGAAATTTGGACGGAGCACTCAAACGCTACCTCTACTTTGCGGATTCTTGAGGCAAATTCATGGCTAGGAGTTTTGTAATAAGCACCGAATCGCAGCTAAATTTGAGAAAATGTGCTAATTCGCTGCTAGAATTGGGCGAAAAACCCTAATTCACTGCTCATATTGATAAAACGCCAACTCGGTGATTCCTGGGGAAACTTTGGGAATTAAATTGAGAAAAAGCGCTGGTTCGCGGGTAATAAATAGATAAAAACACGAATTGGTGTTTAAAATGGGGAAAAACGCCAATTCATATAGCTTAAATTCAGAAAAATGTCTAATTTGCGGATAAAATTGGGGAAGAGCGCTCAAACGCTACCTAATTTGCGGATTCTTGAGGCAACTTCACGGCTAAGAGCTTTTAACAAGTGCCGATTCGCAACTAAAAATGAGAAAATGAGCTAATTCGCGGATAAAATTGAGAAAACGCACTTACGCAGTTTTAGGAGGCTATTTCGTGGCTACAATTGAGAAAAATATGTATTTACTGTAAAAGTCCATGAAAGTATAGGAGTAGTATATTACGATACGAGAGCGGAAATTGCTCATTCCGAACGAGTACGATCAGTTGCTGACACGAGACGAAGTCGAGTGGCGGCATAATCGTACGAGCTCAGGAATGAGCTGTTTCCGCTCATGTATCGTACGGCACTTTCTCTACACCTACCAATGGCCAAAGATAATAAAATTAGGACGAAATTGTTCAAAAACTTTAGCCTAACACATACAAGAAGTCCTATGGAGGAAGAAATAGTAAATTGGAGAGTCCTCAAAATTAATAAATTAATTAGACTGATATTATCCGGACGACGATAGAAGGGCATAGCCCAACACGATTCGAGTTTCGAGAAAAAATGGCTCCCCGGCGGGATTTGAACCCGCAACCTCTGGATTACCAGTCCATCACGCTGCCATTTGCGCCACGGAGACGCCTATGGGAGTCGTACTCCGAGGGATAAGCTAAGCCGAACCTCTTTGAAGTGTGGTGAAGTGGGCGGGACCTATCCCAGCTAAATTCTATTGGATGGAAGGCTTCAGATTTGATTTTTTTTTTTTTTTTTACATTTTTTCGCACTAGGGTATTATTCTCGCTCTATAGAGCGAGAAAGTGGACCATTTCTAAACGCTGGAGGAGGCTTCAGCGAGCGGGAAAGGGGTTATTCTAGGGTATGTGTAGAGAAAGTATACTCCTAAAGTCTGTCCACTTAGTGATGGACTCTTGAATGCGTTGCTTCGTTTCGATAGTTCGATTTGTTCACTCCCCCCGGGGGTGAAAGGGGGTGAGGGGGTGTAGCTTCACAATTAGTATCTATTGGATTCCGTCAAACCCGCAAATTTTGATTTTGTAGAGCTCAAACGCGCGAAATTAACTTTCCTTTGAGACGAACTACGTGAAATTTGGGGCTCCAAGAGCCCCACCAAGAGCCAAAACTCACGAAATTTGGATTATGAACAGCCAACCACGCGAAATTGTGTTTTTTAAAGACAACCCAACTAGCAAAGTTGACTTTAGTGAGAATGGCTGAGAACAAAACCCGCCAAGTTGATTTAGTACAAGCGAAACCTTAAAATTTGATTTACGAGGGAGCCAAATTCGTAAAATTTGGGTTGCCATGACAATGTCCATCGAACTTAGGTTTTGAAAAAGGCAAATCCAGCGTAATAATTCCGGAGGAGCAATATTCATCAAACTGGTTTATGGTTTAGCAAGAGTCAACCACACGAAATAGCGGAAATCTGCTGAAGCATGGAAGAACAAATATCGCGATAGGATCCCGAAAAGGTGAAAACCAGCAAATTCGGATTTGAAAGAGTCATTCCCACGAAATTTATTTCTGAACGAGCGAAATTGGGGTTTGAAGGACCCAAATCCGCGACACTTGGATTGAAATTATCGAGAATTTTCTAAATGTGGGATGACATCATAAATCCAATAATTTGATTTTTCAATATGTCGAATTAGCTAAACCTACTAATAAAGAGCCAGGCCTAAAAGATGATTGTGGATTATGATAAAGCCAAAATGAAAGAGCCAAATCGATCTAGAACCCAAACCCGTGAAATTTGGTTTGAAAGTGCCAGAATCGTGAAACTTGGTTTTAAAAGATCCAAAAACGCGAACTAGTATTTTTAAAGAGCCAAACATGCAATATTGTAATTTATAAATAGCGAAACCCGTCAAGTTGATTTTTATGAGATCTAATGAGTCCGTCATTGAAGATCCAAGCACGTGAAATTTGGTTTTGGTATGAGAAAAACCCCGAAATTCGTTTTTGGGTGAGACAACCCTCTGATGTTGGCTGTTCGTTTTGGTCTGCTAAATTGATCCTTCTGAGAAAAATACCGTGATTGGTTTTAATACGAGTCAAACCCTGAGCTTCATGCCGATGCAGAGCCATTTTTCTCTTCAAAATATTGTTTTGACCTCCAAACTTAAACTTTCCTTGCGATTATAAAGGATGCTAAAAATCTTAAAATCTCATCTAATGTTCTCCTTTGAATGGAGCTGGATGTGTTCGCCTACCCAAGTATCAATTATCAAAACATTGTCGCTATGACAGTTGGCTGTCGGATTAGAGTGCATTTCATTATGTGTACTATAGGTACCTAAGCATTTTGACGTTATATTATAAGTGAACTAATAATTATTTAGCAGAAATGGCTGAAAGAAGTGGAGAGTCACACTATTTGTTAATTTTGGCTAAATAACTGAAAACAACAACATTCGTAGTAGTGAAATGCACTCTAAACCGTCAGCCAGTAGCTGGAGTGACATTTTTTGATATTTCGGTAGGCATACACAGTCAGTTCTCATCAAAAGAAAACTGTAGGTGAGGGTTTAAGATTTTAGCATTCTGAAAATCGCAAAGATTGTTCAAGATTTGCAGGTCAAACAAGAAATGTTGAAGAGAAAAATTACTTCTTTTTTTCTTTTTTTTAAAGCCCTTATAAAAAATATCAGGACTAATTTTGCCCCGTCCGAGACACGGACGGGGCACGTCCGACAAGTAAAATATTATTCTCGTATGGGAATTGGGAGGCTCACTCACACATATCCGGCAGTCAGGGACGTGACCCTTCAATTTCCATGGAGAATAATATTTTATTTGCCGGACGGGACACGTCCCGTTCACGGCACTGATGTGTGTGGATAGACCGTATAGCACAACTTGGAGGACATTCTGGGGCACCAGAAAATAATTCATTTGTGACGGAAATGGTAAATCTCGGCAGAAAAAAGGTGTGCTCTTTCCGAATCTGTCATCAAAAAATGCAGAAAGTCAACTGGAAAGCTAGTAAATCGCTTCTAGTAGTCAATAAAAGTAAAAATAATGTAATTTACAAAATAATAGGTAATAACCGTCTGCCCCTGGAGAACTTGGCACTGATTTCAACCAGTAAATAACAGGCAAAGAAGGAACAGTTTTAGTGCCGGTACGCAGTGAACGATATTAGTATGATCGGAGAGAACAGTTGATTAGAATAACTCGAGATTGCGAAATCACTATTCACCTCCACCCTTGTTTGATCTTTTCTTAAAGCCAAGTACCTGTGGAAGCTCAATACTTGGTAAAGAAAAAAGAGCCTGACATGATATTTGTTCTCGGACAAATAAATTTCGTGCATTTATTGATGAGTGCAATGGAAGGAGAAGCTAAGAGTGCCTTCTGACCTCTCCCGTACACACTGCCATGTCTATACCGTTGAGGCGGCTACTCTTTCTGATGTCGCATTTTTCTCTTTCGGGCGAAGTTTTTGGAAAAAAATTAAAAACAAAATGCATTTCGCATTCAAGATTTTACGCTGATTCGTGCTAAAAGGCGTTTTTCATCAAAAACATATTTGTTTTAAATTTTTAGTATAAAATTTCCGGGTTACGCTGATTTGAAAAATCAGCGACCCAATTTCCGCAAATTCTGTGCCATCACCGGGTAAAAATATTTTCACAAAAACAAAATCCGTCAATTTTTGCAGCCGCAAAAGGTAAAATGGATTCGACCATCTTCCCTCTCTCTTGCTCACTTGTCGTCCTTTAGCCTTAAAGGAAAACATTAAAGGAATTAGGTCCGTATTTATGATATTCCTTAAAGCTTCCTTGAGCTGAGGAACCGTTGACAGCAGTGAGGAGACCATTCGCGAAAGTTTTCCCCTTAACTTGGCGTTTGGCGTCTCTCTAGAATTTTGCCCTCGATGTAGTGGTGTTTGGCGTAAATCCAACCCCTCCCCCACGTGTCTTTTGACTTGAATTTCGCACTTTGACTTGAATGCCAAAATTCTTGGTTTACCCCCCCCCCCCCCACAGATGCCCCCGCAAGTCACCCAACC
Source organism: Corythucha ciliata (assembly GCA_038030265.1). Taxonomy (NCBI): domain Eukaryota; kingdom Metazoa; phylum Arthropoda; class Insecta; order Hemiptera; family Tingidae; genus Corythucha; species Corythucha ciliata. The sequence continues at coordinate 41,303,994 of CM075941.1, forward strand.
CAGACGTCGAAGTTGTTTTTTGTGCAAAACTGAACTTTAGCTTAAGTAATAACGCAAACAATGTACCTACCTACAATTTTGCAAAAACCCGATAGAAAATCGTTCAGCCGGCCACTTCAGGGGGCCCCTGGCCTTTGGATAAAATAGGGAAAAAGAGCTAATTAGCTACTAAAATTGGAAAAAAAACTATAATTTCCGGCTCAAATTGAGAAAAATGGTTCATTCGCTGGGTAAATTAATAAAAACGCCAATGCGCGAAGTTGGTCAATGTTGGTTGATGGAGTAGGAGGTTGTAAAGGGGGGAGGAGGATAAAATTGAGAAAACATGCTAATTCAAGGAAAAGAGTAGAAAAACTCAAATTTACTGGTTAAATAAGGAAAAATGGCTATTTAGCTGCTAATATACGTAAAACGTGCCCAGCAGAGTGGCCGAGGTCGGTAGGGCGTCGACTCTCGTGTCCAGGTATCGTCTGCTGAGTGGGTTCGATTCCCACAACAGGCTGGATATTATTTGAGTAAAAGTGATAACTCACTTGTGAAAAAGTAAAGTGTGTGCTCTCGCCCTCGTCCACGACAACACCTCATGATGATTGGACGTAAAGCTCCGTTGGATTACCACTCCAACTTACTGCTACGGAAAACGTTAATTAGTGGCCGAAATTGAGCCAAAAGAGCTAATTCGTGGCTGAAATTGAGAAAAATCGTGAATTATCAGCTAAGACGAGGAAAAACGCAATTTCACGTCGATTTGAACTAGAATTGGGAAACCCCTTGTCTTCTTAGAAGCAACTTTTTGGTGAAAATGGAAAAAAGGCATTAATTCATAGCTAAATGTGAAAAAATCGCTAAATTGCGGCGAAATTGAAAAAAATGTCTATTTCACAATGTAAAATTGTGAAAAAGAGCAAATTCGCGGCTAACATTAAGAAAAACAGCTAATCCACGGACCACTATCGAGAAAGATGGTAATTTACGTATAAAGTGTAGAAAAGCGCTAATTCATGAAAACTTAATAATAGTCCTCTTAAGACAACTTCGTTTGCCAAAATGTAGAAGCTAAAAGTCAAAAAATTGCTAAATTAGGTACGAATGTAAATTATCGAAATTTGCTATTTCATGTGAGAAGTGAGAGAAACTCAATTCATGGCTGAAATAGGGAAACATCTCTGTTTAGTTAGTAATTCAGAAATAACGCTAATTGATGTCTAAAATTAAACTAAAAACACTAATTCGCGACTAAAAATGAGAGAACCACAATTCGCGTCCTATTGAGAAAAAGGGCTTTATTGCCGTAACGGGTATAGGTTGCGTGTGGGCAAAATGAGCCTTGAAAAGGCTCAACGTAGCGATACTTACCCTGAAAATGGCAAAACCGATCATGCGAACTCCAAAAATAGTCAAACTAGCCATTCGCATGTAGACAATGTTTAAAACTGACGGTTCGAGCCCTCAAAATGCCAAAAAACTGATCACTGGCGTTCGAAAAATGGCCAAACTGGTCATTCGCGCCTTGAAAATGGCTAAACTTACATTTTGCGACCTAAAAAACAACCCAAACCGGCAATTCCCGCCCTGATGGCTTGACAGGCCAATCTTGTCTTAAGAATGACAAAACTGACTATTTTTTCGTCGGAAAAATGGTAAAATTGACTATTCACGCCCTAAATTGGCCGTACTGATAATCAAACTGGCTATTCACGTCTGAAAAATGTAAAAAATGAATCTCTGCGCCATAAAAAAAGGTGTGTTTGCCAACAGGAACAGCTAGCTCTGTTGTGATGATGTGACATGAAAATGAAAAAAAAAAAAACATGACATGCCCCACCGAAAATGTCTGGCGACCTCAGATGTCATTTTCTGGTCCATCAGGGCCGGCCAACCTTTTTTGTTCGTGGTGACAAACCTTGTTATGAGAACTCAGACGGGCCATCCATCCTCGCCCCCCCCCCTCTCCCATGGAGCACAACACTTTGATCTTAGCAAAAGGCCATGACGCTCTGAATAAAACGCACTTGGGGCCTGTTCAATAACTTCAACAACATAAGTTAACCGCAGTATAATAGCGTTTTCCATTTGCTCAAAAAATGTGCCCTGGGGCAGCGCATTAATTGCGGTGCCGGCCTTGTACATTTTGGCGCCCCCGGTCGAATCTTTTAGCAACGCCTCCATGAAGTTGCCTTCAGAAGCCGCGAATTAGCGTTTTTTTTCCACAGTTCATCACTTCTTCTTTTAGACGCGAGGTGCGAAATAGCGATTTGTCTCCATTTTAGCCGTGAATTAGCGATTCATCTACATTTCAGCCGTAAATTAGCGATATTAATTGCAATAAATTTGTGTTTTTCCTAATTTGAGCCGCTAATGAGCAATTTTACCCGTGAATTAGCGCAATATTTTTCAATTTTAGCCATGAAGTTGTCTCCGGAAACCGCGCCTTGCCATTTAACTTAATTTATTTCTCTGAAATAGCAAATTTCCTCAATTGAACTCCATAAATAGCCATTTTTCTTGACTTCAGCACTGAATTAGCTTTTCACCGTTTCACCTAATTTCAGCCTCCTAGCGAGTCATCAATGAGAGTTTTGTATACAAATTTTCGCTGCGAATTAACGCTTTTTCTGGATTTTATCCGCGAATTAGCGCATTATTCTCATTTAGCCGTGAATTACCGATGTTGTTCACTTTCAGCCACGAATAAGTTACCTTTAGCAGCCACAAATGGGTGTTTTGCCCATTTAAACCGCGAACTACCGTTTTTTCCACACGAAAGTGCGTCTTCTTAATTTCATCAGGGAATTACCAATTTTTCCCCATTTTACACGCGAATTAGCCATTTATCTGAATTTTTCAGTGAACTCGAGTTTTTCTGATTTTTCAATTTTCTTTAAATTAGCAAATTGTCTCAAGTTAACCTCCCAATTAGCCATTTTTCTTTATTTTAGCCGCGAATTAGCGTTTTTCCTCATTTTAGCCGCTAGTTGTGGATTTTTTTACGTTTCATCAACGAATTAGAACTCCCCCCAATTTTCCTCGCGAACTACCCAACACTTTTCGGAAATTTGGCCGCGAATTAGCGATTTTTTTCACTTTCTGGCTCAAAGTTACCTTCAGATGCTGCGAATTGACGTTTTCTCAATTTAATCCGCCAATTATTATACTTCTATAAATTTTCCTTACTTCAGCGCTTCTCATCAATGTTTTCGATGAATGATGATTTATCAATTTGTCTCCATTTGAGCCGCGAATTAGCGATTTTTTGTCATTTTAGCGATTTTCCACCATTTTAGCCTTGAATCAGCAGTGAATTCGTGTTTCTTCATGGTTTCAGCCGCTAATTAGCGATTTCCCTCAATTTTATCCATTACAGCAAGTACATATTCTTAATTATAACTGAGAATTTGCGAATTTTTTTTTAGCTTTTAGCTATGGATTCGCGTTTTTTCGCAGTTTGAGCAACGAACTTGCCTTCAGAGGCGGAAAATTGTCGTTTCCATACTTCTAGCTTCTAAGTAGCTTTATATATATATATAATTTATACTCCACTTTAGCTGTGAATGCGAGATTTTAGCCGCTAAAGAGAGATTTTCCCCAATTTAATCCGTGAATTAGCACTTTTCTTAATTTCACCCGTGAATTATCGTTTTTTCCACTTTTATAATCATGAATTAGCGTTTTTTTTTAAGATTGTGTCACAAGCTTGCGTTCTGAATAAGCCGAGAATTCATGTTTTCGTAATTATAGGCTCGAATTAGCGCTTTTTCTCAAAACCATTGGTGAATTATCGTTTTTTCACTATTTTATCCGTGAATTATGCGTGTTTCGTTATCTTAAATGCAAATTACTGTTTTTTACACTTTCCACCCGATTTTAGAGCTTATTCTCAATTTCAGCCATGAAGTAACGTTTTACCTCGCAAATTAGCTATGCATTGTCCTCAATTTTATCCGTGATTTAGCACTTATTCTCACTTCTGTCCGTGAATCGATTATTTTTCTCAATAATTTCAGCCATTTATCTCAATTTCAGTCCCAAATTAGCGTTATTTTCAATTTTGGTCTGGATTAAGTCCGTAAATGGGCGCCTAGCGGAGGATTAGCCGACCACGAGGAGGCGCGGATTGTAGCGTTTTCCATTTGCACAAAAATTCGAGTGTCGCCAAAATTCAACATAAAAAAAAATAATGATAATTTACCACTGTAGGCCACGGGCGGGTCATTGTGAAAGGCTCAACGGGTCACTTACTTGGCCTGCGGGCCCTGGGCGCTGGGTTGGCCACCCCAGGAGACCCACCCAGGATGGAGGGGGATTGAAAAAAGGGGGCCCTTCTTAATCAGCTGCCTAGGGGCCTCTAGTTCTCTTAATCCGGCCCTGGGTCGGATGGCGCTCTGAGAAGAGCGGATTTCCCTCTCTGTCATGGGCTCGCAGTCGGGGCCGGTTTGCCCAGGAAACCCGCAGGGTTCACGCCCACTACAACCAAAAGGCCCTGAAACTAGCATTTCCACTGGAATTAGGACGTGAAACTTGCAGTATCGCGAATATTCGCCAGGAAACTTCTAGTTTCACGGATATTTACCTGTACGAAGTTGGTGATTTTTAAAACCTTTTTAGCGGTTTTTCTTAATTTTAGCGAGTATTTGATCCTAGAATAGCAAATGTTTTAAAGATTGCGTCACAAGCTTGCGTTCTGAATAAGCCGAGAATTCATGTTTTCATTTATAGGCTCGAATTGGCGTTTTTCTCAAAACCATCAATTGGTAAATTATCGATTTTTCACTATTTTATCCGTGAATTATGCGTGTTTCGTTATCTTAAATGCAAATTACTGTTTTTTACACTTCTCCCCCGATTTAATAGCTTTTTCTCAATTTCAGCCATGAAGTAACGTTTTACCTCGCAAATTAGCTGTGCATTTTCCTCCATTTTATCCGTGATTTAGCACTTATTCTCACTTCTGTCCGTGAATCGATTATTTTTCTCAATAATTTCAGCCGTGAATTAGCCATTTATCTCAAATTCAGCCCCAAATTAGCGTTATTTTCAATTTTGGTCTGGATTAAGTCCGTAAGTGGGCGCCTAGCGAAGGATTAGCCGACCACGAGGAGGCGCGGATTGTAGCGTTTTCCATTTGCACAAAAATTCGAGTGTCGCCAAAATCCAACATTAAAAAAATAATGATAATTTACCACTGTAGGCCACGGGCGGGTCATTGTGAAAGGCTCAACGGGTCACTTACTTGGCCTGCGGGCCCTGGGCGCTGGGTTGGCCACCCCAGGAGACCCACCCAGGATGGAGGGGGATTGAAAAAAGGGGGCCCTTCTTAATCAGCTGCCTAGGGGCCTCTAGTTCTCTTAATCCGGCCCTGGGTCGGATGGCGCTCTGAGAAGAGCGGATTTCCCTCTCTGTCATGGGCTCGCAGTCGGGGCCGGTTTGCCCAGGAAACCCGCAGGGTTCACGCCCACTACAACCAAAATGCCCTGAAACTAGCATTTCCACTGGAATTAGGACGTGAAACTTGCAGTATCGCGAATATTCGGCCAGGAAACTTCTAGTTTCACGGATATTTACCTGTACGAAGTTGGTGATTTTTTAAACCTTTTTAGCGTTTTTTCTTAATTTTAGCGGAGTATTTGATCCTAGAATAGCAAATTACCGCATTTAACAATTTCACCCGCAAATTAGCGATTTTCTCTCACGCTTGGTACTTTTCTTAACTATTTCTTGTTTTTAGGTTGCTTTTTTAATGGTATTGACTGCAATTCAGTTTACCAAAGGAGAGCCAAAGATTACACCGTATCAATACTACAATTCGAAGCGTGTCAAAAATGAGGTAGATCCCGGCCCCCCACCATCCTGGTGGTAGACCCCCCCCACCCCCTCCCAAGGAAACATTGTTGAATCCCATCGAATATGATTTCAGGTGTCCTACGACTTTGGTTACGGCATTGAAGACCACGAGTCCGGCGTTTTTATGAATCGCTGGGAGGAGCGTCAGGGGGATAGAGTCAAAGGAGCCTACAGTCTATTGGAGCCCGGAGGAAAAGTTCGGACGGTAGACTATGAAGTGGATAAAAACGGTGGCTTTAAAGCTGTTGTAAAAACGTCTCTACCGGGTTAGATCTGTTACCCCCTTCCCCCCTACCGTTAATTTTTTTTCTAAAACTTGAAAACTACTTTTTGTCTTTAAGGATTCTTCTACTTGAGCACGCAGCAGTATTGGAAATCAAAAGAACTTCATCCTCAACCGTCTCCTGAATTGGACTTGGGGCCTGTTTATCCAGTTGAGATGGACGGTCGTGACAGTGATAAACCGCCGATGAACTACCATAAAATCAATGCAGAGCATATTGGCTGGAGAAGTACACCCCATCCGTGCTTATTTTCCTACAATTTTCCATTCTCTAACGTTTGTTTTTCTTTCAGAGCTATTTGGACCCAAAGTAAACAGTAATTACAACTTTTTATAACGCAAAAAGTGCCTTGTAAATAGTCAGTGGAAGTCAAATTCGCTCTCTAAGTCAGCCATACTTTTGTTACTATGTACTATTGTACTTCTAATAATAGCCATAATATTTTAGTCAAGTTTTAAAATATTTAAAACAAGATGCTAAGACAGATCCAGTTCAATAGCGCATTAAGTAGGTACCACTGATGTGCCAAGGCCTAGTGATTACACACTTATTTTTGGTCAGGCTATATTTATTTATTTTTTTAATTTTCATAAGGTTTTTGGGTACACCGTAGCGTCGGGAAGCCACGCTACTCCACAGGTGAAAAGCCAATAAGTGCCTATGAATGAATCTATGGCAACGCTGCGGTCTTTTTTGAGGTCCGCGAAAAAACTGTCATTTCCCCACCCCCTCACTGCTGAAATTCAAATTGCTTTTATTGCCACTTTATTTTCCGCTCCAGTCTAAAATCCCCCCCCCCCCCACCAACACACCAGAGGTTGCCAAGAAGCTGTCGCTCTCTCGAGGGTGAACGGGAAGCTCGCCTCTCGCTCCATAGGGAATAAACGGAAACTTATCAAAATCTAGAAATTCCGCCCGATAAACTGATTTTTCACGGCCGAAATGGCGATTTTTCTTAGCGTGATACTTCAGTTTTTGCCAAGAAACTGGCACAGTCGCTCGGAAACTGGCAATTTCACTCTCCCCCCCCCCCTCACAAACACCACCATCACAAGAATTCAAGCTAATTGAAACTCCAGCAGCCGATATGGGTTTATAGTCCAGGAGCAGATTAAAGAAAAATAGCAAAATCGTGCACATTTGAGTGGCGAATCAGCGCTTTTACTCAATTTTGGCCCCACGAATTGGCATTTTTTTCTTTACCGTTTAATTCTTTATTTTGGCCTTTAATTGGCGCATTTTCTCGTTCTTAACTGTGAATCACAGCGTTTTTTCTCATTTTTTAGCCACAAAGTTGCCTACCGCAAACGCGAATCGGCGTTTTCTATATTTTAGCGATGATTATTATCGGGTTTTCTCAATTTTAGCCTTGAATTAGCACTTTTTCTTTATTTTAGCATCTGACTTGCCCCGTGAACAGTAAATTAGCGTTTTTTTCTTACATTTTAGCCGAAAGCGTTAAAATGCCTCCAAAGTGCAATTTTGGTCAAATAAGTTGCATCGAAAAACCGCGAGTTAGCGACTTTTCTTAAGTTTAGCTACGAATGAGAGCTTTTTCGCAATTTTGGCCACAATAATAGCATCTTTTTTCTTTTTTTTTAACTTTAGGCCGCACACTAGCCTCATTAACTGCACAGTTGCGCACGCCTTCTCAATTTGGGCCTCTTCAGGACCCACATAAACTGTGGTTTAGCGTCGAGAAATGTAATCCAGAACTAGTGACAAAGAAAAACAGGTCGTTTTAGGCGCTGATGACCTCTCAAAGAGGCGTTTAGTCCCACAAAGCGGTAACTTAAGCCTTGAATAAGGTGTTCAACCGGATACTATTAAGATTAAGTACATAATTTTACAACATCCTTGTGAATGAAAGCCTAAAAATCCCCTTTTTTCCGTCTAGCCCAGGGAGGACCGCTCCCTCACACCTGGTACTTCTGGTACACCTGGGATTTCTGTTTCTAAGGTTCAATAAACCTTTTGAAACTTACCTTTTGGGCTTGTTGAAGAAAACGTGGATTTTTACAGTACATAAAACCCCCTAAATGGGTAATTTATTGCAAAACGTCCCACGAATCAAATTGTCTATTTTATACTCGCTACTCAGCTTCCAATGACCTCTCGTCAAAATCTCGCGGCGTTTCACGAATTGATATTTTAGATTTGAACGGCGTGAATATTTTTCTCAGCTCTTCGATAACTGGCTCATTTTCTTCGAAATAGTTGCCCTTATAGGTTTGGAGAGAACATGTTCATACTCGCGATAGGGTTGGGAACATGTTACAAAGACGGGCCTTTGTCCCCCTTACATCAAACTCAAAACGAGCTAATCCTTTGTCGAACTCTCCGACATTTTCGAGTTGATATTTGGCGGCGTTCATGAAATATTGCAGGCTGTCCACAGTGAGGCGATTGTCTGAAACGAAACGCCCCCCCCCCCACCACAAACTCCCGTTTTATACGAGGTTAGATCCAAAAAACAGAATTCTTACAGCTGACGTTGACGTGCCACAATGAGCTGTTCCCACGACTGCCGTACTTTCCTTTTTCGAGCTCTTTGACGTCTGTAATGAGAGGATTTGTGTCTTCGGGAATTTCGTCGGTAGCCTTTCTCTCCGTGTCGTAGTAAAATGTTAGGGCATCGTTGTAGGTCCCTTTGAAGGGCGCTGGTGCCACTGGCGCTGTTAAACATTATCGCGTAATTTTAAACTCTTGAAATGTAAATGACGGGAATTTTTTACTCGTTTCTCGGCTAACTTTAGCCAAACCCTTCTTTCCAGTGGAGGCCGCACCAGAACTCATCTTTTTATCCTCGGCACGAGTCGCCGGCGACTGTAACTTGGACTGACTGTCAATCTGCGATACAGACGAGAAATGTATCAGGCGCGTTATAATTTCCAATAAAGCAACTTGAGAATTACAAAATCTTTTATTTTCAAAAGACGTTCGCACATTCGTTCCCCTCTGAGTCTCATCTCTTCCTCGCTGAGTTCAAACGGCGTGAGAACAGCGGCCAATGCTATGCCGCCCTCGTCGCGTATACAATTGCCCGCCACGTTGAGAGCGACTAAATTTCTATTCCAACGAAGAGCCTGCGGCATTGGAAACGGGCGTCGCCGATTAATTATATTTTTCGAAGCGCGCGCATCAAGTGAAATTGTGTACTTTGGCTATCTCCGACATCCCTTCGTCACCTATCAAATTTCCGTTGAGATTGAGGGATTTTAAAAAGTGACGACTGGGATGGCGATATTTGAGCTCTTCAGCTAGTTTTTTAGCTCCGACGTCCGTTATCCTGCACATTCTTAGGGACAAATGAAGGAGTCTGATAAGAAAGGTTCGTGTTAAATCACTTAAATCGTTGAGTAGGGCCGGGTGGAGGCGGCTGTGCCACACCTTAAATTGTCTTTCAGAATGACGTGGTAATTCTCGTCTTGAATAATGTTCTCGTCTAGGTACAAGTGAGTAACGGCCGAGTCTTTAAGTGAAGCGCTTAGCATGTACACGCTTTCAGCAACGAGTGAACAGTCAATCAGCCTAGTGAATAAATCAGTTGAAGAAAAAACAAGTCGCCGTTCTGAACAGCACTCTGAGAGCATTTCACCACGATTCATTAAAAAGGCAAGCAACGGACATCGAGGACTGTTGTACAGTAAAATTTAGAACATAATCATAACTCGTCGATCAACAACTCAACAAAGTGTTTTTTTCACGCTTTGTTGTTGTTGTTTTTTCTATAGAAGAAAGAATAGAACAACAGGATGTGAGTCAAGGGTGAAGTCCTCCTGGTGACATCCGGGCCGACTGCCTCACAACTTATTTGGTATTCCGCATAAGATGTTTCATAGTCGTAGATGTATTGTGAAGTTCTAATGTGCTAAAAAGTTATAAAAAAAAAGAAAGAAGAAAAACAATGGGAACGGAGAGCCTCGTCTATATACTGAAGGAACATCTCCGATATTTTTATAATTCCATACACCTTAGAAATGAGGAATCTCACACTCACTTCAGTTCCGTTAGATTTTTTAAGCTGTTCACGAGTCTCATTACTGCGCAGGAAAAGTGCACAGTTTTCATTGCTCCTGGGATAAATGGGCCAATGATTCTTTCAATGTTATTTCCTCGTCAACAAAGGTGGATAATATTTACCCTTTAGCTGCAGTCCTTTAACATCCAGCGGTTCACGATTTTCAATCGTTGCATACAGTGTCGTGGTCGGACTCGGATGATTTGCCTTTCTATTATGCACAGTATTAAGACAATTTATTAAGGGTCACGTTTAAAAAATTCGTATACTCTCTATCGGCAAGCTCCGTGTACTCTTCTTTCAAGCTGACGATATAGGGAAAATGCACCGGTCTCTTGAGGGAATCGATCACGATAATTTCGGGAAGGACGCCGACTACTTGCTCGACTTCCCCGCACTCTTTCCACGTTGCTCTGAGCAGATCCACCTGAGCGGCTGAAAAATAACACACATTTTAATTTACTAACATTTTGTTTTTGTACAAAAAAAAAAAAAAAAAAAAAAAAATTGAACGATAATAGCAAGCAAGTTTTTAACGATCGTTCTATACGTATAACTTGTCTGGAAAGCCCTCTCTCCCCAAAAGTAATCAGTACAAACCGCGAAGGCTACTTTATTGCCACTCTTCATATTGGATCGAGCTTATTAAAACTGGAAGGAGTCCTTCCTCCGTTGGAGCCATGAAATTTATTACAGAAAAGCTATATTTACCATGACCTATAGCCTTGTAAAAAGAGGAAGATCGAATAAATGAACAATTTTGTCAGAGTGCGACTTTGAAGAGAGCGTTTTTAGCGCAATATTGTGTCCTTTCAAGCAACGCGGTCGCAATTATATACGGCAATTTTGTTCGAGGTGGAGCAGGAGAGTCTTTGAGAAATTAAGACAGACGGACGATTACTTACAAAATCTTGAAGACCGCTTCTTTTGAAATGAACTCATTTCGAATAATATTTTTTAAAAATACTCAATTTCTTGGTTGAAAGTAACTCGTCACATGATAGCGTGTCCATTTCGTTGACGAGAAATTTGCATAAAAGATTGGCGGGGGGAAGGGTTTTCACATTCGATGGGCCAACGTACGGGATGTTGAATTGGAGAACAATTATTTCGATCTCGGAGCGATAAAAGAATAGCAAAATAATATAAAACAAAATAATTGAACACAAAACGTTGAACAAATCACAACCATGAGTAATAAACGTTTCCCCATAATTTCAGTGGAAAATAAGGGTTTTTTCTTAATTCTACCGAGAGCCAGCCCCTTTCTAGATTTTAGCCGTTTAAAAGTGCTAATTCGTCCTAATTGAGTCAACTCATATCGTCGGCTTTATAGCCACGAAGTTGCATTCAGAAGCCACGAATAGGTGTTTCCTTTATTCTAGCTGCGAATTTGCGTTTTTCTCAATTTTGGACATGAATTAGCGCAGTTTCTTAATTTTAGCGGTGAATTTTATTTGTAATAAAATTATGTATTCATAATATTATAGCCGCGAATGAGCGTTTTTCTCTATTTATCCGAAAATTAGTGATTTGTTTCATTTTTAGCCTCGGATCACCGTTTTGTCTCAATTCAAGCACGAATTTGAGTTTAGCCTAATTTTGGTCCGTAAGCGATTTTCAGTGGCGGATCTAGGATTTTAACTTGGGAGGAGTTCTACCATGAATCTCTCTCTTTTTTCCTGAGTTTCAGCCGCAAACATGCCTCTATACGAACCAATAATTGGCTTTTTCTCAAATTTAACCATGAATTTGCGGTTTTCCCCAATTTTTGCCGCGATCTAAGTGCTTTTTCTCAATTTTAGCCGCGAATTTATTTCTCCACTTCAGACGCGAATCACCGCATTTCCTCAATTTTAGCCGTAAATTAGTGGATTTTCTCAAGATGATCCGCGATTTATCGTTTTTCTCCGTTTCAGCGGCGAATAAGCGCTTCTTGAGCACCTTAGCCGTGAATTACTGAATCTTTAACTGCAAATGAGCTCTTCCTTTACATTTTAGACGGCAATTAGTGGTTTGTCTCAGTTTTAGCCACGAGTTAACGTTTTATTCCTATAATTTTAGCGTTTTTCTTCACTTCTTAGTCATGCGAATTAGCGCTTGTCACCATTTCAGCCGCAAGTTATCTCGTTTCCTTAGTTCTAGCAGAGAATTAGCGTTTGGTTTTCTTCGTTTTAGCTGATCATTATTTCCGAATTTCAACCGTGAATTATTCCTTAATTTCACGCCTGAATCACCGCTTTTACTCAATTTCAGCTTCGAACTGGAGGAATTTCACAAAATCCGTAAATTTGCGTTTATCTTCACTTCAGCTCCGCGCATGAGCGCCTTTTGTTACATTGGCCGTGAATCAACGCAATTTCCCAATTTTAGCCGGGAATTAGCGTCTGTATCAGTTTTAGCCGTGAACAAGCGGAATTACCAAATGTATCTTTGAAATTTAGCTTCACATTAGCGCTTGCTTGTGCCGAGAAGTAGCGTATTTCTCCATTTTTGCTGCTGATAAGCGCTTTCTGCCAAAATTAGCCACGAATTAAATATTTAATTTTCTTCCTTTTAGTTGAAAATGAGCATTTTACATCAATTTTAGACGGCAATTAGCGGTTTGTCTCAGTTTTAGCCGTGAATAAGCGGCTTTTCTATCACTTGTATCCGTGAATTAGCTTTTTTTCTCAATTTTTACCACGATCTAAGCACTTTTTCCCATTTTTTAGTCGCAAATTATTTCTCAATTTTAGCCACGAATTACCACGTTTCCTTAATTTTAGCCAAGTTGTTTCGCGAATTGGCTTATTTCTCCATTTTAGTTGTAAATGAGCGTTTTACTTCAATTTTAGGCCGGAATTGGTAGATTTTCTCAGTTTTAGCCGCGAATTACGTGGCTTTCTCAATTTTAGCCGTGAATTAACAATTTTTCTCAATCGCGCTTTTTTCTGTTGTTGCCTCGAGAAAACCACGAATTTTGCGTTTTCAAAAATTAATTGTTGGGCCAGGTGAGCGATGGACTTCAGCTTTTTCTCAATTTTCGCCACATATTAGTGATTTTTTTCATTTTCAGCCACGGATTAGTGATTTATTTTCGTTTTCTACTATGAGTCAACGCTTTTCTGCTATCGCTCAAAGACGCTATTTGATTTTAGCGTTTTTTTTTTTCAACGTCCTCCCGCGTACTTGCCCAAAGAGTAGCACATTAGAACGCTTTCTCAATTTCTTCTGCCGTATAGGCCTACCGGTATTTGTAGTTGGCGTTTTTTCTCTGGTTTGTCCGCGAAGTTGCCTTCAGATATCTCGAATTGGTGTATTTTTCCTAATTTAAGTGGCAAATGATCGCTCAATATTTCATTGCAAATAGTTCTCAATATTTGCCGCTAATCATCGCTTTGAAACCTAAAAATCATTTTTTTTTTCTTTTTCACCTATTTATGCTTTTTGGTGCCCCCCCCCCTCAATGAATGGTGGCCTCACCATCACGAGATCGCCCATTCGTCGTGAAATCATCATTCTGTGCAGATCCCCCTTCAACAGTCGCCCTTTGGTATGTGCAAGATATTGGAAGAAATCTCTGGAATGACTATCAACAAATTTTTGGCGGACGCCATCTTCTTAGGGGGGGTTTAAACCCCCAAAACCCACCCCGCAGATCCGCCACTGGCGATTTCACTCAATTTCAGCGGTAAATTAACTTTTATATTCCTAGCTTTAGCCGTAAAATCGTGTTTTAGCCTGTGTATCAGTGATTTTTTTTTTTTTTTTTTCAATTTTAGCCGAGCTTTAGCGGTTTTTTCTCATTTTAAGCCGTGAAATAGCGATTTTTCTCAATTTCACCCGCGAGTAATTAGTGTTTTCGTCAGTTTTATCCGTGAATTGTCTCCCCCCCCCTCCAACTTTAGCCGTGAAGAAGTGTTTTTTTACCCGGCAATTTTTTCTCAATTTAAGCTGCCATAAAGCGCTTTTCCCCCAATTGAACCGTGAATTAGGGCCTTTTCTCACTTCTATGCATGAGCCATTGGCAATTGTTTTCAACTTCAGTCGTAAAGTAGTGTTTTCATCCGACAAATAAGCGATTTTTTCTCAATTTTAGCCGTGGTTTTGCGCTTTTTTTTCAGTTTTAATAGCGAATTAGGTCCTCTATTATACTCCGCGAAACAGCTAAGTTTATCTCTCAATTTTGGTCTGAAAGTTGCAAGAAGAAACGGCGAATGAGGGATTGCCGTAACTGGCAATTTTAAAGCTATTCAGCTCATATTTAAAATTATTGCAGTTCTGTGACCAGTTTTCACCCTGAACATTGTAATCTCGCTGGGACGAGGTTTAGACGATAAATAAAAATGACTCTATAGTGGGTGAAATTGTCAAAAGCTACTTTGCGAATTTAATCACGAAATTCAAACAGATTACAAGGGGAGGGGGAATAAAGTAATTTTTGACCGTTACGCTGCCGAAACCGCCCCCCCCCCACCGCAAATTTTCGCTTTTCGAGTGGAAAGTATAATCAGAAACCTCAATTTAAATCACAAAACCCAGGGGCTGGGTGATGCGCGGTCCCTATGCGTGACTGTTACCAGGTGCTGTCCCTAAAGGGAAAAATGAAACAGAAAATAAACGATTTTGCTTAAAAGCGAGACGCTCAAAAATATATAATTTCGTTGCAAAATAATTAATTATAAAGAAAAAATGCTTTAGGGAAAACTGAATACATCGTTTACGTACAATAACTATACGTATGTAAATAATTAACCTAATTAGTAAAAATATTAAACGTAAAAAGTCTTTTCGTTTTATAAGTAAAAAAAATAAATAAAATACGCTGGAATGAGAACAGTAATGCACACATTTGGACTCGAGATTGAACATGCATTCACGGAAAAGCTTAAAAATTCAAAATTTGGCCATCGTTTGATTTTTAACGTTTTTCAGGGTGGTTTACGAGGGGGGGGGGAGGTAAAGAGGACTAGAGCAGGCAAACGAGTGTTTCTCCCTTTTGAACGTGACGATTCACTCTATCGCTTGACGTGGTCTTTTCGGCACGAATCGACAGGCAGGCCGTGCCAAGAGTCAGTAAAGTACCGGAAATGGCTAAGTAGACGGACCAACCTGAAAGAATATGAAAACAAATGAGATTGTGCCCGACGATAGTGAGGGGGGTGGGGTGGCGGGTGAATTTGACTCGTGAACGTGTTTAATTTTTTTTTTTATCAGTTTTTTTTATTTATTTATTTATTTTTTTTTATTTACCTAACGAACAGTCACCCATGTAGAACGGGTGGGCTTCCTTTCCGCAAAGTCTGAGAACGCGCGTGCTACCCCAGCCGGCAGCGTACATGACCAGGCCGAGTATATAAAATAAACCTGTCAGAAATAAAGTGGACGCTTAAAATATCAAATTGTTCAGAAAATGTAAAACTCCCCCCTCCTCCTTTCCTTTTTAAATCAAACATTGTTTACATCAAGGAGGAGAAGAGAGGCAATTGAGGAGTAGACATCTGCTTCTCTCACTTCACAGTAGGATGCAATTAGTGCCCTTTTCTGGCGTTTATTAACCCATAACTGTTCCCCCCACCCCCTCATCATTCTCCGGATATTAATAGCGGAAAAGGAAGAAGGTTTATATTTATAAAACGAACGCTTTTTTTTTTTTAACAAAAATAAAAATCAAGCTCGCCCTACGTGCATCCTCCGGAAAAGGCCGAATCAGGACGCCCAATGAACAGTTTATGATTGTGATGTAAAACTATAAAAAACACAACATAGTCGAACCTGCCCCAACACAACTTAAAAAAGAGAAAATGAAATCAATGGTTGGTCGCGAGACCCTGTATACGTTTATTTTCATTCTTATGATAAACTCAACTCGTAGACGCTTTGTTAAAATTCTGACGGTTTATCTTGACTTTTATTCATTTCTTGAATGGGCGTAGTATCTCATGGACTCGCAGTTGAGTTTTAGATGACTTTTTGACCTCAAGAACTTGATAATAGCGTACGATAGCAAAATGTTTCAACTGGCGCAGTGTTTTAGTTTAATTTTTACGAATGAATCCCCTCGTTATTTTAACGTTTTCATAAGGCTCACCTGCGATCACTTGCACCGTGCCGGTCACTGTAAAAATACTTTTATTTTTGACGCTTTGAACGCAACAGCTCAGCACGGATGAAATGGCCGTAAAGGTCATGATGGACAGGCCGAGAGCGAAACATACGAGGCTGAGTTTCCAAAAAGTTGGAAAAACCAAAGGGTCAGTCGCCAGGCCGTCGAGTGCGAAAACGGCGCAATTATTTTCACCCCTTAGCCGCGTACACCGGTTGAAGACGCCAACGGAGGGCGTCGTCGTGGCGATGGCGGTACCATTTTCTGTTCGGGACAAAAATATAGACAAGTGTATACTTGAATGGCTTGAATTATTTTGATGGATTACAATCTGTTCACCAGGAGGCTCGAAACCTCTATAGTCAGACACGGTGAAAAGGAATTGATACAAAAAGTGAAAACCAGGTATAATAGTCCCCCGAAGCCAGGTGTGCGTATTTTAAGATCGACCTTGTCAACAGTTCTTTAAATCTTTTTTTCTCCCCTCTAATCCATCCTTTTCCTTATTTTTTTACTCCTAGGAGGCCCTCGATTCTTAAAAGTTTATAAAATTTACTGAAAGGTATTAACAACCCGAATGTCAAGCTTAAGAGTGAAGTCTGACGCCTGAATGAGCTGAAAGTGCGCCCCCATGATAGGGTCCCACGGTCCTGTAAACTTATAGCACCAAAAACTGACCATTCAGCCTGAAAAGTATGGCTAATTCTATCCTAGAAACTAATATGCTCATAAAAATCAATAAACGAAGGAGTTTGAGCTCACAAACCGATAAATCACAACCCCCTCCCCCGGTCTATCTAATTTAAGTCGATCATTTATGTATAGAGGCACTTGTAACGTGAAGCTAACGCTAAAACTCCGTATCAATAAATTGAGTTAATTATCGTAAATAAGCTCACCATAGACGATCTTTTGCTGGCCAATTAACCAATTAGGAGTGTACAAAGCGGAGAAGACGAAAAGTGTCGAAACGATAGAAAGCAACACCCAAAGCAAACTGGTAGTCGTAACGATAACGTGTCCCATCTGAAAATAAAATATTGTACCGTGTTGGTCACACACGTGCTCTAATTACGGCCAATTCGCTTAAGACAATCACCGTTAGCGCTATTAAGAAGGCTCGATTAAAAAAAAAAAAAAAAAAAAAAAAAAAAAAAAAAAAAGCTCCAAGCCCTTTTTCTTTTAACCACCTCGTATCTTATTCCCAGTGTGTATACAGCGCCCTTTAAAAGTGTTTATATTTACATTCGGGCATGCTTGAAAGTTTGTTGTTAAGTTTGTGGTGGGATACGTGTTTGGTAAAAGAATTTATAATGAGCGAGACAATTTCGAAATCGTAAACAAGAGTGCACATACGACACAATTCCTCGTAAGTTTTTAAATGTTTTAATTTTTCTTTTAAAGCCACGAAGGCACAAAATCTAGTGCTCGAATCCGTTAATAATAACAATGAAAAAGGAGATCAAGAGAGACAATTACGGTAATTTGAGAAGATTGCTTATTCTCACAAAGGGAAAGAACGTCACGATCTCGCAAGTTGCTTCATAAGACCCACCGGCAAGTAGATATCACGTTCCAAACAGCAATAAAACCCTAGATAATAAATTTGAATTGATTTTATCCACGATTTTAGGCTATAAGGCAAAGATTCAACGTAGAAATAACTTGGAGCACCCAATTGTACCCCCCCTCCCCCACCGCGGCCCGCTAAAAGCTTTTTACCTGCGCCTTCTTGAGATTAAAACTGATTGGACATTGTTCTCTTTGATTTCGGCTGGTAACTAGAAGCTTATTTTTTACGGTCCTAATAAATAAATTAGCTTTAATTACTTCAAGAAAATTTGAATAGATTAAGGTTCACCTTTATTTTGTTTATGGGAAGAAAGCCGGTAGTCTTAACAATGTCAGAGTTCGATACAAAGTCCCGATTAATCTCAACGTTTTCTATACCCGTTCCCCGGTATAGTGTCGGTGAGAGGGGCAGAACGATACGTCTCTCTCACACACACATCGACACGCCACACACTGTTTGAGTCACAATCTCGGCCACCCGACCAACTGTCAAGAAAGGCTGGGGCCCGACTGACTGTGACGGCCGCTCAACTCATCGTTTCCCGACAGAAACTGACGGTATTATAATGCTTATACAAAGTGTAGAGAGACTCACAAGCGTTCGTCCCGATCGTGCGGCTTGTTTGGTTGTGGGGTGGGGGGGGGGGGTGAAGTGACGTGCCGGTTGGAAGACCCACGCGACGTTCGCCTATATGTATAAAAGCATATGTGAGGGTCTTAATGGAATAGGAAGAGAGGTGATTAATTTTTGGAGCATCGATAAATTACTAAGTATAGGGGAGCCTTCTGCTTGTAGATTTACATTAACAATTTTCATAACTCATTAAATTATTTGTTAATTATAAATGCGTATAGACCCCCAATTTAAATGGGCGCGTATAATTAAAGGTACCTAAATAAACAAGGGTGCGGGTTGATTAACATTCTATAGTCTACACCGCCCTTTAACTCGGTTTTTCATAATTGAATACCGCACTACTGCCATATTCCAGTCAAGTGTGTCGTACCAGACAACTTAGTACCATGTGTAAGTATGAAGTACCAGAAGAACTGTAACCCAAACGCGGCTTTTGTCAATAATTAGTTAAGTTTAAACAATAGTTAAAAGCAGAGATGGAAAATTGTATCTTTTCCCGTGGGACACCCCGGGGGGGTCTTTTAATGATTCACGTACCCTTTTGGAGTCAGCGTATAGCTCCGTCGTCGCCCCTCTATTTCGGGTAATTTCCTCCTCAGCCCCCACACACTGTGACATTTGGGTGACAAAAAAAAACTTAATAATATTCTTTCGCCCTATTCTTCCTTCAAGCCACAGAATGCAATTTAAGTCAGAAACTCTGTAAATGGAATCATAAACCCTCCCCTTTCTCGCCCGAGTATATAGCGCACGCATGCACAACCAATAAACTGTCGCGTTAAATTACTCGTATCCAATGACCCAAACAATAAACATGGACGGAACGCACCCTCTTGAATGACAGTAAACACGGGGTGTTGTGTGCGACTGTGGGCGTCTGAAAGTGAAGGGCAAGGGACACTCGAAAGGGCAAACGCATCCGAATTTGTTTCTTTATCGAGAACAAGCGTGGTATACCCCTCCCATCCAGCTTGTGTTGTGGATATTTCGTTTTACAACCTCAATGCGACGTCTGTGGTCGAAAAAAGAAGTTGACACTTAAACCCTTTGCTTTAAAATGTTCCTGTGTGAGCTGGATATTTTCAGTCTTCCCCCCCCCCCTTCGTTCAAATTTTGTTCACCCTCACGTAACACGAATATTTTCGTCGGAGGGCTTAGACCAAACAAGGGACCAAAATATTGAGGTCAAAAGTGGTTGCGTTGCAAAACTCGGGGCTCGTGTTTAAACGCTGAAGTGTAGAATTAAGTGCTTACTGGAGTTTTGCAACGGTGATTTGTGAGTTTTCACCTCCCGGTTATCATAGTCAGAAGGTTAGTAACTTCCTTTCTGTTGTAACTTTTGAGGTCTTTGTATGAGGACCTTTAGTCTAGTAAACGAATGCTTCTTAGAAAGGCATAGATTGAACCAGCTGGTAACTCTAAAGTTGTGATTGGGATTTGTTCGGAGGGGTCTGGAGATGGTGTACTCAAAAGTCCCCGTCTCTAGCCCACGAGCTAGCTGCTGGACGTAGCAAAACGTGCATAATTTTTCACTTTATTACCTGTAGTTCGTAAACTGTAGGTCCCACCCAAAAACTCATGGCATAACAAAACAAAGTTGACAAAATTCCTCAAAAATTAGTCTTCGAGAAGTTTTTTGTAGCTTCAACCGCTTAAGAGATAATAGCGTTCACCCCTTCACTGCTTTTTGTGAACAATGCGTTGTAGCGTCCTCGCCGTTGACGTTACGACATTGATGCATAGCAAAGAAGTTAATCATGAAATTCTCTATGTATACAAAAAACAAAAATGATACTCGCTTATCTCCAATAGAGAAAATTCTCTAACAACAAAAACTGTATTCTTATGGACGGTCCTGTTAATTTCATGAAAACGGCTATTAGATGAACTAGTTTTGTTAACTTATCACAGGTAATTTGAAAAATAGCTTGAACTAATGTGTCTTTAACCGTTTTACGGCTCATTTTACGTCAAAGTTAGCTGTAGATGAGGATATTTCGGTCTGTCCGACCCGAGAACTGTAATGATCGCGGGGGCATGGAAGCAAGCGTTCTCATAGCGAAAATTGCTCATGAAAAGCTCCCAGGCAACAAGCGGAACCTTTTTTCCCCTCGGGTTACTGAAGCAAGCCGAAAACCTAACCGTGTTGAGGGGTGTATAGAGCATTGAGGGCAGAAAAAGAGCTCTGAATAACTGAGTTTTTGGGAGTTCATGGTGAGTTTCTCTCTTCTATACTCATTATTTGATAGCTTTATGAGTTTGAGCTAAAAAATGTGAATAAAAAAGCCGATGAATCACGCCAAGTATATCCCATTTTGCTCATTCCTCCCACTGTTTTTTGATGCTGAGGTCGATATCTACATGAAAAATGAATCGATTTCATTTTATGACGGTTAGGTTTTCGGCTTGCTTCAGTAACCCGAGGGGAAAAAAGGTTCCGCTTGTTGCCTGGGAGCTTTTCATGAGCAATTTTCGCTATGAGAACGCTTTTTCACATGCCCCCGCGATCATTACAGTTCTCGGGTCGGACCGACCGAATATCCTCATCTACAGCTAACTTTGACGTTCGGTCTCACGACGTCAAGTTTGACGAGGAAAGTCTTTATTAATATTATTAGTTTTTATTAGGTTTTAAGGGTTTTGGCTTTTTTCTTCTTCTACTTCTTCGTTTCCTGAGCTTTCGCCTTCTTGTGCTGAAGGCATCGTCAGAGAACGTTTTGGGTTTGTCTTTATTTTAAATCATTGACATGTGACGAATGGAAGGGTGTCAATTTCTTCTTTTGGAGGAGGTCGCAAAGTGCGTAACTTGCGGGAAAAGTGGTCACACTGCGAACTACAGAGGCTGCTCGGTAGCGGTTGAAGTCCAGGAAGCCAGGAAGAGTGTTAAAAAAAGTAAGGTGAAAAATCCACCATCTACAGAAAGACAAAAAATAGCGCGGGATCAAAGAAAATTAGAGCAACCTAAGGAATCGCTGAAGACGCCAAAGGGCATATTGGTGAACCCAAAGACGCAGCTGACATATTCTAAAGTTGTCAATAATGCGCAAAGCAAAGAAGAAAACAAACATCAAGCCAACTGCTTCACCAAATGAGAGGGATGTTGGAAGAAATTAAAAATGATAACTTCGGTATTAGGAAGCGCCTAACGATGCTCGAGAGCAACAGCAACGCTAAGACAGGCAGGCCAACTAAAAATCCGAATAGACGATGAATAATATCAAAATTAAGTGCTGGAATGCAAATGGCCTTCATTTGCGTAAGAACGAATTGCAAATTGCAATTGAAATCAACAAAGTTGACGTTTGCCTTGTCTCGGAAACTCATTTCACTAACGAATCATTCCTCAGGATGAAAAATTACAAATGCTACCACGCGACCCATCCAAGCAACTCTGCGAGAGGGGGGAGCGCGGTAATAATAAAAGAAAACATATGCATCAGGAACATGCAAAAATGGAAACAGACAAATACCAAATTAGGGCGGTAGAGGTTAAAATGAAATCATACAGCTGTGTGCTAGCCAGTGTCTACTTTCCTCCTAGGTACGCCGTCCAAGTCAGAGAATATAAGGATATATTTTCCCAGCTTGGGGGTCGATTCATCATGGGAGGGGACTTCAACGCTAAGAATACTATGTGGGGCTCGAGCATTGTCAATCCGAAAGGAAGAACACTTCGACAAGCAGTGTTGGAGGAGGGATGTGAAACGCATTCAACTGGCAAGCCTACTTATTGGCCAGCAGATATGAATAAGGTACCTGACTTAATTGACTTTTACCTAAGTAAAAACATCGGGTGAAGTTACATATTAGTAGAAGAAAATAACGATTTGAGTTCAGATCATTCTGCGGTGCTACTCACACTGAGTGAAAAAGTGATATTGCGACAAATCAGATCGTCTGCGTTAACCAATCGTAAGACAGACTGGAATTCATTCAGGGTGCAACTCGATGGTTTAGTGGAGGTTGGGTCTCAAATCAACGAGGAAGAGAACATGAATGACGAAGTTGAGAAACTGACTTTACTCATACAACAGGTTGCCATGGACAGCACGCCAACTGTAAAGAGAAAGCTTCAAGGGTTTCACTATCCAAGAGAAATTATTGAGCTGGTCAAAGAAAAACATAAAGCCAGGAAAAAATGGCAAACTACGAGAGATCCGGGAGCCAAAGCGGAATGGACCAAGTTGAAGGAAGAGCTCAGGATCATACTGAAGGAGCTGCATCAGGAGACGGTAGAGCTTCAACTAAACGAGCTGACCAGCGATCATCATACTGAGTACTCGCTATGGAAAGCAACAAAGTACTTAAGAAGACCGACAATACAAGCTTGCCCCCTCAAAGGAAAGGATGGAAAATGGATCAAGGATGACCAGGAGAAAGCAAATGCGTTTGCTGAGCACCAAGTGCAAATATTCATGCCAAACAAGCAAGGCGACGCAAATCAGCCATTGCCGGAAATCCAAGGGATAGATGCTGACGAGCATATCCCACCGGTCACGTATAAAGAGATCTGTCAGGTGATTAAAAAAGAAATAAATCCAAAAAAGGCTCCCGGTTTTGAGGGGATTACAGGAGAAACTCTTCATCAACTTCCGAGAAAAGCGATTAGAAAAATTATGCAGCTAATCAATGTAGCTTTTCATCAACGAAAGGTCCCAAGGCTATGGAAAATTGTTGAAATAATCATGCTTCCCAAACCAGGGAAGCAGGCGGAAGAATTGACGTCGTATAGGCCCATCTCGCTGCTACCGGTCATTATGTCCAAGCTCTTTGAGAAGCTCCTTAGTAAGAGATTAATTAAAATAATCGAGGCTCGGAAGCTAATACCTAATCATCACTTTGGGTTTCGCAGACGTCGCTCTACACTTGATCAGGTACACAGAATCGTCAACGTTATAGAAAGAGCATTAGAAGAAAGAAATGTCTGTTCAGCAGCTTTTCTCGATGTGTCGCAGGCCTTCGACAAAGTATGGCATGACGGACTTAAGTCTCCTCTGCAACAGCACTCACACGGCTGTCCGCAGAAAAATTCGTGTGGTCCCCAAAACCGTGCGCGCAGCTGTGGTTAAAATAAACGGTGGTATCACAGTAACCCCTTCATTGACTCATTTGATCGATAATCCGTCTCCATTTTGTGGATTCACCCGCGTGGAGAAACTTCAAACCACTGAGCTTAAATCTAACAACTGGGGTTGGAGCTTTGCTGTGGTTTGGCCTTCTACGCGATTCGATCCTGACTGGTTGGTATAACGCCCCCCCATCTCTTTTTTTCGACCAGTGGTGCGGATAACCTTACGGGAACCTTCCAAGCTCTACTCCGTTGAGACGACTCTGGACGCTTGTTGAAGTTGGACACCCTATTGTGGATTAGACCGCCCCTGGTTCAAGTCATCAGTAACCTGACGCATATATCATATCGGACCGGCAGGATAACCTTGCGGGAACCTTCCAAGCTCGACATCCGTTGAGAAGACTCCGGACGCTTGTTGAAGGGAACCCCTATCGTGGACCTGACCGCCAATAGGCATTCGTGCCAGACCGTAGAGAAGACTCCGGTCACCATTTCTATTCATTCCCTCAACCTCGGTGGAGCTTGATTGATATTACGGGGCTTAGCGACACTTGTGCCTGCCCCAGAATTCATCGAGTAAGACCGAACCTTCCCTGTCCATGCCAAACCCGGCGAAGAGACGACCCCGGACTGGATGGAACCGATCAAGGACCGGTCAACGCCATCGGTCACCTCCGATAATTACGGACAGCACCGACAAGACTAGCGGACAACGCAGCGACACCACGACCAGAGGATCTCGGAACAGCGCAAAGGGACGCTACCAGACCGCCAGTCGCGAGCTCCACGCACCGGAACAACCGGAAACCATCAGAGAAGACAATTATTATTTTTTTACCGACACCAATTATAAATCAGTTGTATTATATTGAGAATATATTGGGGCCTGTAACCCAAAGCAAACAACAGGTGGCGACTGTTTTATATAGAACACATGTTTAAAAAAAGAATAATAATAAAAAATTATCAATTTGTGTTGTTCGTCAACGTTGTCTTGTTCATCTTAACATGGCGCAGTTCGAACTTGACGCATAGCAGTCGATAATAGTACGTCAGAATTGTTTGAAAAAATCCTTGCCACGACGAGTCGTCTGACAAATCAGAATGGAGTTTCATCGACCTGAACCGCTCAGTTTCGAAGGCAATATCACTGAGAATTTTAGAATTTTCAAGGAACAGATCGACATTTATTTATTAGCGACGGAAACTCTTAAAAAAAGTCGGGAGGTACAAGTTGCCAGAGTAAAAAATCTGTTGGGACCTGAAGCCTTGCGTGTGTACAACGCGATAACCGATAGACCGGAGGGTAGTGAAACAGTCTCCAGCATTTTGAGCGATCTTGAGTCTCACTGCAATCCGAAGAAAAATGAAATCGTCGAATTATTCAAGTTTTTCAAACGTAAACAAAGAGAAGGAGAACGGTTCGAGAGTTTTTTCGCGGATCTGAAGTCGTTGGCACGCTCATGTGACCTTGGCGACCAAGAAGAAAAATTATTGAAAACTCAAATAGTTCTGGGAATCCATTCGGATGCAATTCGGGAACGGCTACTGCAGGAAGATGCACCTCTACAGAAGTTCGTGTCATATTGCAAAGCTAAAGAACTAGCGGAAAGAAGCGCAAGAACAATTTCCGAAAGTACAGAAATAACCGTCGAGGCGATTTCACACAGCCATGGATCTCAAAAAGGCGTCAACAAACAGCTATTTGGTAACAAAAAATTCTTGCCCCAAAAATCCGTGTGCTCCAGGTGTGGGCGAATTCATGAACATAATAAGTGTCCTGCCTTCAATAAACAGTGCTTTGCATGTGGTAAATCGAACCACTTTTCGAACGTGTGCACCTACAAAAAATTTAATTCCCCGCCGGACCAAAACGCTCATAAAACGTATGAACTCAACAAAGAAAGTACAAGTGATTCTGATTGTGAGCCAGACAGCTACAAAAATTTCGTTTTTACTGTAAATAACAGCAGTCAAAAAGACCAATGGTTCAAATCATTCGAAATTGCTGGGGAGAAAATCAAGTTCAAGTTGGACACTGGGGCTCAAGTAAACATTTTGCCACATTCTGTGGTTGTAAAGTGTGGTCTTCAAAAGGAAATAAGAATGTTTATTGACCATCCACCAAAACTGGAGGCATTCGGGGGTTTCAAAATTTCGCCGCTCGGAAAGTTGGACATCGCCATCAGCCACAAAAATGTGTCTCAAAATGTACAGTTCCTTGTTGTAGATGAAGTAACTTGTGCTCCTATTCTCGGCCTGAAGTCATGTATAGACTTTAATTTAATTAAAAGGGTCGATTCCATTTCATCTGATTATCAAAAAGAAACTTTCTTTAAACAAAATACAGATGTTTTTGAAGGTTTGGGCGAGTTTCCGGATAAATACAAAATAAAATTAAGAAAGGACGCCGTGCCTAGAGCGTGTCCTCCCCGTAGAGTGCCAAATCAACTGAAAGAGAGGCTAAAGAATACTTTAGTTGCTTTAGAAGAAAAAGGGGTTATTGCTCGTGTGACTAATCCTAGTGAATGGGTCAGCAATATAGTTATCGTTGAAAAACCAGACAAGTCTTTGAGAATATGTATTGACCCTATTGAGTTGAATAAACATATTCTCCGGGAGTACTACTCGATACCCACTCTGGAAGAAATAAGTGAGAAATTGCGAAACAAAAAGTTGTTTTGCGTCTTTGACCTCAAAGATGGTTTTCACCAAATAAAACTTGATGAGGCTTCTAGTGAGTTGTGCACGTTTAGCACTTCCTTCGGGTGCTACAAGTATCTCAGGGCACCTTTTGGGCTGGTTTCCCTACCAGAAGTTTTTCAAAAACTGACCCATAAATACTTTGGTGACATTGAAGGTGTCTTTGTATATTTCGATGATATTTTATTAGCAGGGGATTCTGAAGATGATTTGAAGAAAATAACTTCGAAAGTTTTAGAACGAGCAAGAAAATACAACATAAAATTTAACAAAAACAAAGTCCAATATTTCGTAAAAGAAGTGAAATATTTTGGCATGATAATTGACAAAAACGGGATTAGACCAGACCCAGAACGCATCAAATCAATTCAAAATCTTAAACCCCCTCAAAACAAAAAAGAACTACAACAAATTTTGGGTCTAATCAATTACCTTAGACCTTTCCTTCCAAATTTGTCGGAAAATATGTCTTCTTTGTATGATCTACTTAAAGCTAAAACCGACTGGTTATGGATCCCTGCGCACGACAAACTTTTTGAAAACTTGAAATTTCAGATATCTAATTTAAATTCCTTGACACCGTTTGATCCAAATAAGAAAATTGTAGTCCAGTGTGACGCATCAAAATCAGCTTTGGGTTGTGCATTACTCCAAGAAGGCAAACCAGTGTTTTTTGCGTCGCGAACAATGACTAATGCTGAAGTGAATTACGCACAAATTGAAAAAGAGTTACTCGCAATTACCTTTGCTTGTGCGAAATTCCATAATTTGCTATACGGCCATAAAATAACCATACAGACTGATCACCAACCTCTTGTGTCCTTAGTAAAGAAAGACATGGAAAAAATTCAAAATAATCGACTAAAAAGGTTGAGACTCAAACTTTTGCTCTACGATTTCGAACTCGAATATTTGCCTGGAAATAAAATGTTCATTGCGGATCTATTGTCACGGAACTTCAAGGAAGAAATTGCCGAAGAAGACGAAAATTCAGGTGATGTTATACATGCACTGAGGGCCTATTCTCTAGAAATCTCCCACGATAAATTGAAACAACTTCAAAAAGAAACAAAATCAGATGAAGTGCTCTCAACTGTTCTTGCATGGTACAATGCAGGGTTTCCTCGCAAGGTCTCGGGAGAAAATGAACTTCGATATTTCTTCAAAATAAGAAATTCCCTTACAGTTGAAAACGATCTAATTTTCTACGACTCTAAATTGATCGTTCCCAAGTCCCTTCGAAAAATGACCATCGAGACACTACATGAAACCCACCTTGGAATAACTAAAACTTTATTGCTTGCCAAAGAGCATTTCCATTGGCCGGGCATGGTTTCAGAAATTGAAAATTACATAACCAAATGTCACGTATGTCTAAAATTCAGCAACTCGAAACGAAAATTACCTTTGAAAAGTCATGAAATACCATCCATCGCTTTTTATAAATTAGGAGCTGACATAGCTGAACACAAAGGAAAATACTTCCTCATCATCGTTGATTACTATTCAAGATGGCTGGAAGTGATGAAAATTTCCACAACAAGCAGTGCGAGTGTAATAAAATGCATGAAGGACGTTTTCAGCAGATTCGGTATACCACGAACACTAGTGGCGGACAATGTGCCTTTCGGAAGTAGTGAAATGAAGACTTTCGCAAGGGAATGGAACTTCGAAATAATCACTTCAAGTCCATTTTACCCACAGAGCAATGGGCTAGCCGAAAAAGCTGTTGGAATTGCAAAGAAGATGATAAAAAAGGCAGAAGAAAAGCGCCAAGACTTGCAGTTGTACTTGCTGAACTACAGAAACTCTCCTCTAGCCAGCCTTGGTTGTTCTCCAGCCCAATTGCTTATGAACAAGAGTCTGAGAACAAAATTAACTGTCAGGACATCTTCATTAAATTCAAAGCTCATTCCTCAATTAAAAATTCATTCAAAAATGTTGGCGAATCAGGAAACGCAAGCAAAAAATTATAACAAAACGGCGTCAAAAACAGAAGAAGAATTCAAAACTGGGGACAACATTTACGTTCAGGATCCGAAGACTAAGATATGGGAAAAAGGAGAAATACTGGAGAAATTAGATTTCCCAAGATCATATACTGTGCGAACATATGCTAACAAGAGGGTCTTGAGAAGAAATTCGCAAATGATTAAAAACATATTAAAAAAAAAAAAAAAAAAAAAAAAAAAAGGAACATGTTTTATATAGAACACATGTTTAAAAAAAAGAATAATAATAAAAAATTATCAATTTGTGTTGTTCGTCAACGTTGTCTTGTTCATCTTAACAGCGACCATTTAATTTCTTGCATCTTCAACCCTCATCTTCGGGTCGTCCGAACGACCCCCCATTAAGCCACGCCGCGTCAATTTATTCGAAGATCTCTGGCTTACTTACTTTCTTAAGCCGGATACACACATACAGTACTTGTCAAGTAACGAGAAAAATATCAATCAATTTCCAGCGATTGCCTGGCAACCAATCAACTGAAAATTGAAAAATGTTTTGCTTGTTACCGCATGTGTGAATCTGGCTTTACTTACTACGATACTTTTCCGATACTAAGTACTCCTTACTTAGATTAGAGAAAGGCCATAGGTTCGTGTTTTTCGCGCCCAAAAACCCACAGATTATGCATGCACGAAACAGTAGCCGTATAGGAGCCTACTTTGTTTGTCTTCCCTCGTTGAGGTGCGTTAAAAACGAACCGGGGCGGGGGGCGGGTGCCCTGTCATAGGAAAACGTCTACGTCCATGCTCAGAAGTTTGAATTTCCTGCACAGGGAATGAGTAGCGGGTGAAAGAGGTAGGAGAATAGTACCAAAACACGTGAAACTTTTATTTGACTTCATCGATCCTTTACATCAAAAGACAAGTATTGCTTTCTTGTCCCCAAATTTGGTGTTTTCAGACACCCAAGCAAATATCATGGCGAACGCGGTCGGAGCACAAATCGATGGCCTTCTTCCGCTCTTAGGACAATACCTTCGTACGGAGTCAACGGACGGTCTTTTTCCCCTTCTGGGAGTTCAACTCGAAAGTTATACAATATTTTCGACGCGATCGTTTTAAATTCGAGCATTGCGTACTTTTGCCCTGTAAAAACATAATTGACAAGGGGAAAAAACGCAACAAATAGAGCAAATGCGCGTGCTGTGGGCTGATAAATTATACCCATGCAGTTTCGAGGACCAGCGCTGAACGGTATGAAGGCGAACGGATGTCTTTGACTGACTCGTTCCGGTAGAAAATTGTCTGGATTGAATTCATCGGGGTTTTGATAATATTGCGAGTTTCTATGGACCAGATATATGACGATGGCGACGAGGGAGCCCCCGGGGATGGTGTAACCGCCTGTTAAAGGGAGAAAAATTCAGAAAAAAAAATCGGTTTCTCCCGTTTTTTGAAGCGAGTACTTGGTAATTTGACGTCATTGTAAAGATGACGTGAAATGATTGGAGCAGGAGGATACAGACGCAGAGTCTCTTTCAGGACTCTCTCAAAAAACGGCATATTTTGAAACTCTGCCGGCTTAATATTGTCGATATCTTCAATGTTTTTCCTTAATTCAACGTACAACTCCTCCTAAAAAAAATACAAAACGCTGCGAATTATCGAACAATGCCTTATTATTTCGACTGTTTATGGGTTTATTATTCATGGGTGTAGTCAAATCCGGCTTGAAATTACATGAAAATCGACACCCCACACCCCTATGATCCCAAATCCTTTGAAAATCCCCATTTTGGACCCGCTTTTGGCCCATAAAACCCCAGGGAGTTATTTGATCAAAATGATCAGATGTTAGGACCAACTAGACCCCAAATCGAGTCTACGTGCGAAAGAACGAGTTTTTTGACCAATCCTAGGGCAAGATATGGCCCGGACGGCGGACGGACTTTTTTTTTATTTCAGATTTGGATTCTACGCTCTTTGAAACGTAAAACTACAAATTTTGAGGGGGGGGGGGTCAAAAAAATTGTTTGCGATACGATTACAAAGACTTATTATTGAGAAATAATAAGTCAAAATTGGTATTCCATTTTTATTGTGTAGTGGTGGTGGTGGTGGGGGGGGGGGGTCCTCACCTGAATAGAAGGGTGTCTCGCGAGACATTCACAGGTGAAACACACAGCTGTGGCAACTGTATCGTGTCCCTATAAAATCGTGTGAGATTGTATCGCTCAATTTTCAATAAAAAAGGGTGTTTTAATGTTATATTTTACCGCAAAAAATATTGTGTCCGTCTCTTCAAAAATGTCATCATTCGTCCGAAACACCGGATTCCCGTCTAATTTCATTCTGAGCATCATTTCAAGGAGAGCCATTTTCTTCTTTTCACCTGGAATTGTTAACTGTTTTCTCAGGGTTGCGATCATTTCAAAATATATTCAAAAGCCTCTAGGCATTCTAGTTTTGGTGGGTGACGGGTGGGGGGGGGCTGGGTCTGGAATTTTCACTCACTTGCTGACTCGTCAGTCAAGTCAAATTTGTCGCTTCCTTCCTTCAAAATTTGCTCCTCCTTTTCCCGTATTACCTGTAAAACCAGTTTTTTCCCCCAGTTAACAATTATTTTTTGGCTTTAATTTCACCAACCTTAGTGGATATGTTTCTCAATATTTTTACGTTGTTGTCCTCTTCATTCTTTTGGCCAAAGAAACGCCACATGAAGTTGGGAAACATTAGAGGTTTTGAGATTCTGTCCGCGATTAGGTGGCTCATTCTTTTTTGTTCGAAAAAGTAAATGATGCATTGACGGAATTTGATCAATGATTACAGTTACGTACTTTCTCACGTGGATCAAATACTTTGAAACTTCATCGGTAATGCAGTCAGTCTGGAGCCCCATTGCAGTTTCTGGAATTAAACCAGAAAATTGACGGATTTCGCTTTCTATAGAACAATATTTTTCTCACCACATATCATGGAGATTGTTGTTTTAACTACGTGGTCCATCATGTCGATAGTTCCAGTGGATTCTGATTGTAAAGTACTCGTTAATTGGGAACTTTTACGGTTGAATACCTCCATGAATTGTTCTAAAATTTTAAAGTGAAAAGCCGGAGTGAGCGCTTTTCTCCTTTGAGCCCATTTGTCTCCCGTGCTGTTCACCATTCCTGTTCCAAGCCAGGGTTCCAGAAAATCGTAAATTATGGACTTTCTAATTTCTTTCGGGTTTTTCAAAAGAACCTTTTAACACGGTGTAAAGATTAATGAGATTCAAATGAATTGAGTGCTCTCATAATGTTGAGATTTACTTCAATGTCTTTTGGGTCAGACAGCCCAATGAACGGTTTACTACCCAACCAGTGTCTATAAATATCGCCGTACGTGTTTTTCATTCTAATTCGGAAAGCTAATTCGTCTGGAAAAAAAAAAAAAATCAACGATTGAACCCGAAAGAATGGGAACTGCGTACTGACCTTGTCCATTTTTAGCCATAGACAAAACGTTGCCCAACAGCGGCAACGGCCTAGGCCCTGGGATTTGATTCGCGAGGATCTCGGTGTGTTTGTCGGGGTGGCACAGTCGCCAAAGCCAGACGACGGCGACGCACGAGAAAGTCGCGATTGAAACGGTCAGGAGTCCCAACATCGGAGGGAATCAAAATGTCGAGTGAGAGATCCTTCGTTAAAGTATTAGTGCCTTTTTAGAATGAAATCCGTGAAGAACGTGCTTTAAATGCCCTTGGGGGAGAATTACAACTTTTATTTGCCAATTACTTTCGCTCTGTCGCTTCATCTTGAATAAAATAACGAAAAAACGTCAGTTAATGAAATATCATTTATTTTCTCTCATTCTTAACATTATTATAATGAAGTGTGTGTGCAGCTTCAATCGGAGACCCACCTTAACTCACACAACGTTTCCAAAATTCTGGCGGTATAGAATTGCTAGTGGGTTCAAGGAAGGTCGCGTCACATGTATACTTTTCAGTACTCTTGTTATACTTTAATTTGCCGCTAGATTAATCGAAACAACTCATAATTAAACCGGTTGGTCTATTCCACGCTTCATTGCTAAGTAAATGATTTAAAAAATATATATTTATATTTTTTAATGCGGTTTCAATCGGCTGCAAAGCCAAAAACCGGAACACGGCCATTGTAATTGTGATACAGTCCAGTCAGTAAGAGAATAATAGATGACACGGTCAGTTTGTGCATTTTTATTTCTCCGCTATGTTTGAAGTAGTTGTGAGGCAAACGTAGGTGTACTAAAAGTCCTCGGACGTCCGATGTGAGCGGGCTACTGGAGACCATCGGGAAGGTCACACGTGTTTCGATTTTTCTTAATTATATCGGACGCCGCAAATCGTAGCGCCAACGGCCTTCTCTTCGAATGAGTAGCTGACAAAAATTTGACACTTTTTTTTTCTTTTTATTCCTAATAGTCTCCAACTTAATACGTGTCTCGGAATTTGGAAATATTGCAAAATTGTGTTAAAATCACCGCTCTCTACTCTACTCTACTTTTAGTATCTCACGATAATTCCAAGAAAATAACGTGAAGAGCATTGCACTTCCCTTAAAATGAGCCCTTTTTGAACATTTTAGACCAACGTATCCATAATTTACAGCCGTATGAACCGACCAAGTTTTTTCATTTAAAAAAAAAAAAAAATCCTAGTGTAAAACGGGGGAAATGGAGCAGTACGAAACCCAGCTACATGTTCAAGCTTGATCACGTTTCATTTTGCCCGGTGTATTTTACGTGATCAACCCGGGTCAAATCAAATCATCAAAATCATAATAAGACGATACTGGTGGCTCTGGCTTACGGGCTAATGCAAAAAAAAAAAAAAAAAAAATACTGGTCGAGCTTGTTTTGTAAGAAAATAATTATCTTTTCTCGAAAATAGTTAACCGGAAAACAGTGGTTAACAATACTCAGAAGTGGGATTGTAATCGCGGAGAAGAACTTTACGAGATGTCAACGGGTTATAAATAATACCCCCCTGCGGACGACCACATGGCGACGTCAACTTCGCCCACCACGGAATTGACACAAATTCTCCGGATACTTGTCGCGCAAAGTGGAAATTCTCATTCAGGAACGATCGCGTACGGGGATGAGAATAGTACCTGATTTAAGTAAGTCGATATCAAACTTAAGCGGGAAGGAAACGTGCCCGCCTCAATCACTGGCCGGAGGAGTACTGGCTATAGAGGCGGCTCGTTCATCAATGAGCGGCCCCTCTCATTATTGGTATTCAGGAAGGACACGCGTTTGATTATTTTCACGAGAAAGCTGCTATGTGTCGTAATCTGAAGATGGACTTTCGCGAAATGCGGAAACAAAACGCCTCCGGTTTCTTGAACCCTGGTATCAGACCCAGGCAGACGAAGTCGAACTCTTCAGATGTCGCTCATTCACAGCTAAAATTGAGAAAACACCAACTGAGAAAGGCTCAAAATTGAGAAAAGCGCTAAACACACAATTTGAGTTTTTCTTAATTTTAGCCACGCTAATTAGTGGTTTCCCTAAATTACCGGCAAATTTGCCAGTTTTTTACGTTGAACTCTGCATTAACAAATGTTTTCACTCTTAAGCCGCCTTCACATGCAAGTTTTGTTCAAGCTGAACTGTGGGCTTCAACCAATCAGAGCGCTCCGAGTCCACAGCCCGCTGTCAGCGCTCGAAGAGAACAGCTCAAAGCCAAAGATGGCTCGTGTTTATCTTTCACCGCCCAAAGCCCGAAGTATTGGGCTTTGACCAACGATAACTGGATTGCTCATCACTGCTAATAAAGTGTGGCCATCTGAAAGTGGATGAGAGGGGTGGGGTTTCAAAATAATGACCGTGTTGCCATAACTACACAGGAGAGGGACGTGGTGAGGATGGCCCTTATTTATCAGAGGGGACGGCGTAGGGGACGGCGTAACCCCTCTACGCCCCTCCATTTCATATGAGCTATCCAGGTTTATATTTTATATCGTTGGCTTTGACCAACGATATATAAACCTGGATTGCTCACAGTGGTCTGGCGGGGCGTGGAGGGGGCAGGTCGTCCCCTGATGAACAATCACCCAGTCCCTCTCCATGTGTAGTTATGGCAACACAACTCTCTTCCGGTATTTACTTTGAAACTCCACCCCACTCATCCACTTGGGAGCTTATTTGATGGCTATTCTTTATCAGCAGTGATGGTAGAGGACCTATAATCAGACAGGTAAAATCACAGACGCCATGTTCGCTCTTATCAATTGTCAGTCTTGTAAAATCCACCTTTTGTTGATGCTTCGTGGAGCTCAACAAACCACCCCCAACCATTCTTAATAAACTGATAAGAAAGAAAATGGCGCCGTATGCGTCTACTCGTCTTTAAAGCCCCGTTCACAAGCTCTATGTTTGCGTTGTGTGGAGTCTATGCAACCAAACAAATTTATTCCCTCGAAAAATGAAGCATTTTGACAGGTTCCACAGACACCACACAACGAAAACATAGAGCTTGTGAACGGGCCTTAAAGGTTCCTTACCTTCGCGTGTGATTATCATGATGAAATTCGTTCGAAAAATACGTTTTAAATAACCAAATCAGGATCGAAACAGCAAACAACAGCCTTCACCTGCTAGCCGGCACGAGAAGTTCGCGACTTCGCCCACCGCCCCAATGTGAAGGGCTCAAGCCGCGGGGCAGCCCAAAGCTAGAACTTAGCGCCCTCTCCCCAGCTTTACCAAAGCCCGCACGTGAAGGCGGCTTTATAGCTAATTAGCGCTTTTTCTCAATTGTGAGCCTCAAATAAGTTGCCTTCAGGAGCCGAAAATGTGGCATATTTTCAATTTTAATCACAAACTGAAATTTGTCTCTATTTTAGCCACAAATTAGCGTTTTTTCTGTACTTTAGTAGGGAAAAAGCAAGGGGTAGCGGAGCAATTTTTCTCAATTAAAACTGAAAATCAACGATTTTTCTTCTTTTTCCCAACGCGAATTTTGCAAATGTTTAGCAGTGAACTGGCACTTTTTCTCAATTTGACCTGAAATTTAGCGTTCTTTTTTAATTACAGCCGCGTAATTAGTGATTTTCTTAACATTAGCCGTGAATTAGCGATTTTTTTCCACTTGTAGTTGTACCCGCAAATTATGGGTTTTCCCTCAGGTTCTAGCGCTTTTTCTCAATTTCGTCGACGGATTAAGTGATTTTGCTCAATGTCAGATGCATTTGAACCTGGCACAACACACGCTGCCAAATTCAATGAAAACAGTCACAATCGTTTGTTTACGTGTGTTTTGCTGACATTTTCGTTTGTTTACCATTTCAAATGCGATATATTTAAAAAAAAAAAAAAAAAAAAAAAAAAAAAAAAAACATTACGTGTGCGGCTAAGTTCACGCAACCCGACACATGAGCCAGAGCATTTGTTCCGTCTGAACGTCGTTTGTTTACGTTCGTTTTGCCAAAATCTTCGTTTGTTTCACGTTCAGAATCACTACGTAAGTGTGCGAGGCCAATTTCACGCAACCAGACATATGTGCGAAATCGTTAGCTTAGCAGAATATACGGTCGGAACGTCGTTTGTTTACGATTGTTTAGCCATAAGTTTCGTTCATTTAGCCCTGTAAAATAATTATTCATAAGAAAAGACAACATGTATGCCACCAACGTCACGCAATAGCGCACATGAGCCCCATCGTTTGTTCAGCGATACAATCAGACACAACATCGTTTGTTTACATTTGTTTAGCCCAAATTTTCGTTTGTTTAGCCCTGTAAAATAATTATTGATAAGAAAAGACAACATGTGTGCCACCAACTTCAGGCACTGAACAAACAATTGGGGTCATGTGGGCCGTTGCGTGAAGTTAGCGGCACACATGATGTATTTTCATATAAATAACTATTGTGCAGGGCTAAACAAACGAATGTTTTGGCTGAAAAAATGTAAAAAACAATGACGTTCCTATAGAAAATGCCGCTAAACGAACGATTTTGCCCGTGTGTCGGGCTGCTTGAATTCAGGCGTACACACGCGTCTTCGCGGCGAACAGAGTGAGCTGGGAGCCTCCTGAACAAACGACTTTCTCACGTGACAAACGACGTTCTCACGGGATATGCCGCTAAGCAAACGATCCGGCTCATGTGTCGGGTTGTGTGAACACAGCCGCACACATGAATTTTTTCAAAACATTGACGTTTTTGAAAGGTTAACCAAACGATTATTTTGGATAAACAAACGACGTTTTAACAGAATATGCCGCTAAACGAACGATTTTGCTCTTGTTTCGAGCTGCTTGAATTCGGGCGTGCACATACGTGTTCGTGGCGAACAGAGCAAGCTGCAAGGCTAAACAAACGTCGTTCCGACAGAATACGCCGCTAAAAAAATGATCCGGTTCAATGTGTCGGCTTGCGTGAACTTAGCCGCACACATAGTGCTTTTTAAAAATATCGTATTAGAAATGGTGAACAAACTAATATTTCAGCAAAACAAACGTAAACAAACGAATGTTTTCGTTGAATTTGGCAGAATGTGTTGTACCAGGTTCACGGTACTCAATTTCAGCTGCGATTTTTTTCACTTGTATATCCTTAATATAGCGCATTTTCCCAATTTTAGCCGCGGGATTGGCCCAAAAACGGCATACTAGAGGGTTTTTTTTATCAGCTTTATAGCGGTAAAGTTGCCTCCTTACACAGAATCAGCAATTTTTTCTCAATTGTGGTCTGAAAGTTGCATCGAGATACCACGAATGAGAGCTTTTTCGCAGTCTTAGCCACGAATATTAGAGCTTTTCCAAAACGTTTTGACACTGTATAGAGTGCCTTCTCAATTTTATCCGTTTAAGAAATAAGGACCTTGGTGGAAAAAACTTGGCGATCAGCGTATTTTCTTAATTTGAGCCATCAGAATAGCGCTTTCGTGGGCTCATTCGAATATTCAGCCACACTATTTGCCGATCACCAGTAACGCTCTAGTCTCTAGGTCGAATGGACTGAAAATTGTCGAAAGGAGCCAAATCACAGTCAAATCGAGTACCAAAACTCAAAAGTCATTGTATCTCACATCTGGGTAGATATCACTTAGCTGTGTTGAACTCTGCTCCCATTTTTCTTGCCAGACTTTCCACATTTCCGTGCAAAGCCGGCGCTTTTCATCCTGCAGGGTGGTTGGTATCGGTTCCACGCATCTCATGCATGCCGCTTCCTTGGCAAGTGCGTCCGCCTCCTCATTTCCCGGGATTCCGACGTGGCTCGGAATCCACAAGAAGCGAACACTTACCCCCACCCGCTTCAACCGTAGCAGTTTTCCACGTACTGTTTGAGATATAGCATCTTTACTGAATTTATTCTGAAGAAGCCGAACAGCACTCATTGAGTCCGTGATTAATACAACTTCTTCATTACTTCTTATTATACCAGATAATAAGGCATCAATTGCAAAAATTATGGCGTAGAGCTCAGCAGTCAGGATTGATGAATACGCTGGAAGACTCTTCGTAAAACGCGCCGCTCCAGGAATGTAAAAAGTAGAGAACCTTTAAACCAGGTATGCTTGGCCGCCATATTGTGCTCTTCTGTCAAGAAAAGATAGTGTGTACTATTCACGTTTAATGGTATTGCTTAGCTAGTAAACTAGCACTTTATTGTATATTAATTTGGAATTAGTTCTTCTGATCGTCTGAGAGGCCACAGTTAGGCATTATTTCACCAAATGATATTAATTTAGGTAAAGAATAAGCGCGTGTAAAGTGATTTTTCGTCTATCTCGTTTAAGACCAATGTTCGTGTTCGGTGTTCCTGAGTGCTCCCAGAGGCCTTTTCATCATTATAAAATTCCTAAAAACGCTTATAACTTGAAGAATCATTTCTTTAATTGAACGTTCTTGGCGGGTTTAAAATTAACGTCCTCGATTTATTTCTAACAATCCGCCAGTTTGTCATTTAAAGTTTCCACACTTTGGAATTGCAGTTCTTTTAATGAACGTATTCGACCACGTAACTTGGATGCCTGCTTTTTTTTTAGATAATGGATGGCTGCTGCCCCGTTAATTGTTCAAATAGCGTAAAAAGGGATTTTGAATGTGTGATACGACGTGGGGTCTCCCTATTTTATTTAGGGGATGCTTCTAGGAAAGGGGTAGGCATTATTAAAAGAAACGCTTCTCGAACGGTAACTCAATATATATATTCTGATAAGTCGTCCAAAGCAAGTGGGAGGCCGACAAAGGATAACGGGATAGGCCGGACGGTAACGAGTTGTGGGATGACGAACGGGGGGGGGGGGAACGAGTGATGATCGGAATGATTTAGAAGAAGACTCCGTACTCACGCCTTCAAATTCGTCTTCCAAAGCGGGACGTCTCAATCGAAGTGGGGATGGGCGTTCACGGCCCGTAGGCAGCGGTCTGGCGCCGACGGATGACTCTGGGTGACGGATTCGGGCGGCGAAAACCAACGCCGAGGACGAGTGGTGATGAGCAGGAGGCGATCACCCGATATAGTTGGGGGTGACGCCGGCGAGACAAGCTGGTGGAAGGAGAAGGCGCCGGATTAGATTCTGACGGCGTTTACGTGTGGCGTATAGCCGAGAATGAGGGGTGGTGAACAATCGCGCGCAATTGAAGCGTACGCGCCTCGCGTAGAACTGGCGTACTTGTGGCGTAGAGCCTCGCGTCGAAAAGGCGCACTCAAAAAGGCAGGAATTTGAACAACGGAACTAAAGCAACTAACCAAGCACGAG
Organism: Corythucha ciliata; assembly: GCA_038030265.1. Taxonomy (NCBI): domain Eukaryota; kingdom Metazoa; phylum Arthropoda; class Insecta; order Hemiptera; family Tingidae; genus Corythucha; species Corythucha ciliata. The sequence goes on from CM075941.1 coordinate 41,342,897, forward strand.
GCACAGAGCACCATGGGGTGGAAACTCTATTGTTCATAATTGAGACAGAGTTCTTAGTCGGCTTTACGCTTGGAGCGCTACCTTTTCGAAACTTAGTTAGAAGGCCAGCCGCTCATGAACCTAGCGCTTAGAAACCCTCGTCGGTCAGAGCCTTTCAGTGTGCTCTGTGCCTCGTGCTTGGTTAGTTGCTTTAGTTCCTTTGTTCAAATCCTTAATCTCCGTTTTTCTCTTTCATTCCTGCCTTTTTTCCTGTCTATATTTCAACCATTCTTTTCAGAACGACTTCCTCGCCTTGATTTTTTTTTGTTCTCTACCAGAACGCATTCCTTTTTTTTACTTTTCAAGCGTTCTGAGAACGAACCTCTGTTCCTACCTTAAAGGTATTTCTGAGTTATTCAGTAATATATTTTCCTTTGAAGCCTTGTCCCTACATCGACACATAGTAACAATGCCTGGTGGGAAGCACAAGTGCTGTGTACCCGGCTGTGAGGACAGAACATTGCCCCAACATTATTTGCCCTCCAAACGTGATTTGGCTCGGAAGTGGTTGGAGAGCATTGGGGATAAAAGTCTAATGGACCGATTTCGGAAATGCGAGAAATTACGGGTACTTTTGTGTGACAAGCACTTCGACTCCCAGTGCAAAGTTCCAGCGGCCTCGCGAGGCAGGCTACTCCTATTTGTGAAATTTTGTCATACACAGCATCAGATGTGAGTTGATCCCGATTTATCAACTCATATCTGATGCTGTGTATTTTGAAGAGTTTTAGGGATTTTTAGCATATTTTTCCGCGTAAATCGTTCTATTTGTCTGCAATATTTATAATAAATCGGGTCAGAGTCAAGGATCTTATATGCTGATGAGAATTCAATAAGAGGAAAACTTCCGATTTCTTTATTTTAAGGTATGTACTACGTACGATTGAACTTGCTCGAGAAATACTTGTCTTACTTAGATGATATTCATTTTAAATTTAGCCCTACCATCTAACGTCTTACTCTCATTACTTCGTGAGAACCGAGAGCGTGATCGCCGAGTTCTGTCGAAAATAATGGACTCAAAAACTTATCGTGGAACGACAGATTCAAGATGTACTTCAGTATCCATATCGAAAATACAGGTTTAATATTCACCATAGAGTTCTATTTGTTCCCATTTTACAAAGATGTACCCTTCTGCAGGATGAAAATGATCGTCTGATCCAAAAATTCCAATAAGAACTCAACGAAAAGAAACGATAGCACGAGATGTTGAAGCAACAGGCACGGCGGTTGAGCCGATGAGGCCTGTAAAGTTGTCTTTCAGCAAACATCTGCCAAGTTCAAGCTGCATTAATTGAACGTCAGATGCATTTACCTCACACAGAACGGAATATAAAGTTGGCTTCCAATTTGCATGACGGCAGTTTCGAAGCCAAACTTATCGGCGGCTGCCGTTTCGAGGAAATCTAAACTTCCTGAGCCCCTTCTTTGAACTGTTCCAGCAGTTCACTGCAGTGCACCATCTCATTCTGTTAACCGGATCGGAATTAGGATTTCATTCGGCAACAAACATAATGCAGCAGGAAAAAGGACTGTCAACTCATGAGGCATCACTCACATGCTCGGTTCTTGATAAATTCATTCGAAAAAAAGATTCACCGGAAGAATGCTGGAAGGCAACGCGAATAAAACACAATAATCACAGTCATTGTAAGACAAAAAGAATAGACCTATTTCTGACAAGGAAAAAGGATAAGAGACACTTACTTCCGTGGTGATCTCACCGACTGGAATAAACAGCAAGAAAAAACTGACACTGATTGAACCAATTCAGCGCTCAAAAGATGAAAACTCATACGAATGAAAATTGTAAAAAACAATTTAAAAAAGAGTTGAAAACACGTAGGTACACTGATATATTCAGCCCCACAACCTCAAATCACAATAATCTCAAGATGGCGAATAGGCATACTCGGATAGTATAGTGCCTGGCTGACCAAGTCAGCGAGCACAGATAAATAATAAGGGAGCGTAAACAAAAAAAATGAGAACACTTTCCTTTCTCTAGGGACTCAAGTACGAAGCGGTGTTATATGAAATAAGACGGGTGGTATCCACGTGTCATCCATTTTAATTGTGATGACTTGATGAGATAACGCCGTGTTAAAATTATAACATCCCTTCGTACTTGCCTCGTAGGCCACCCCTAGGAGTCCAATCAATGGGGTGAGAAAACTATTGGAAATGATCGAACAAGTCAAACCATTGAAGTTTGGAAACGAATTTAAATAAAAAACTGCTGCTTTTGCTGAACGGTAAAACGAAATTGACAGCTGATAGTTTCATCCGCGGAAGATTAGCTTTAAATTAGTAAAAAAAAATAAAAAAAATTATGGGAAACCTCATCCAACACGTTTTTTTTTCTCCCCGTGAGAGGGGGAAAGAGACATATCTTGCATCACATTTTCTATTTACACTCCCTCTATTTCTTATCTGTGTATTAATTGGTTCGATTTCCCTCCTCTTCTTCTTGCCTTTTCGAACTGTGCATTATTTTTAAGTCTGCTCCACACCTGCGGTGTTTGCCAAATAACGAGCAAAATACTAATCAATGTCTAGCATTGCCTAGAAACCAACCAACTGAAAATTCAAAAAAATATTTTGCTCGTTATTCGGTGAATACCGTACGTATGGAGCAGGCTTTACAAAAACTGATGACATTATAGTATTACTTCCTTTTCATCGATAGGTATCGGTCGCGGTCAGGTGTGTCAGGTTGGTTGGAGGGCAAATAAACAACTGACGAGTGATCTAATAAGAATTATGTATCGTTGCTCAGTTGTTGTCGTCACGGTGACATGGAAGGAGGGTCGTTTGTCCTCCAACCAGTGTAACCTCCTCATCAACCTGACCGCGACCGATAGGCATAGGCCTAAAAGTCTGTCAATAGTCATGTAAGCACCTTCGGACCAGAACGTAATACCAATGAAATATAGCTATACAGCGGCCCACTTTGCTGACTCTGCTGAGTGGGTCCGATTCCCACTACAGGCTGGATTATTTGAGCAAAGGTCAAATTATGTGTAAAAAAAGTTAAAAAGTAACGTGTGTGCTCTCGCCCTCGTCCACGACACCTTAAAGGTAGTTGGACTTGAAGCCCCGTTGGTTTACCAACGATTACTTTACTTATAGCTATACAGCTTACCTACGCTGGTCAATACAGCCATAGTTGCGACTTTGGCGAACAATAACTCTCAAGGAAGAACTTTTATAAGAGTTTTTATCTTCGAGGACCAGTTGAAACAACCACAGTCTTGCAATTGGCCCAAGAGACGTGTGGACCACTTGAACGACCCGGTCTTGCATTTGGTCCACATGGCAACTGGTCTACAAGGCTTTTGGGAAGAAATAAATTAATTTTAACGCATAATAAGTATTAATTACCTACCTGCCTCTCTACAACCCGGATAGCTTAACCTAAAACTTCAGAAATACACCACTATTCAAGGCCTGTACGCGTCTGCTTTGAAAGGAAATGAATTGCGAAATGTAGGATTTCAAGTTCGCTAGGTTTTTCGGAAATAATTACTTCTTTGTTTTATTTATCAATTATTTGACTAATTTGATATAATTGATAAGTCCTGGTGATCAATCATACTGGTGGACCCACCGCTTTGTCCGGAACCGACTACGGTCATATTGGTAGCCCACCAATTTGTCCGAAGGAGTCTCCGGACATTCTGGTGGCCCACCAATTTGTCCGATACACTACGGAAAAATTGGTGGCTTCATCCACCAATATGACCGCCCACCAATATGTCCGAAGGGTTTCGGACAAATTGGTGGGTGCGGGAATTTTTCCCATCCACCAATATGACCGCCCACCAATTTGTCCGATACACAAGGGGCATATTGGTGGGTGCGGGAATTCCTTCCATTACCGCACCCACCAATTTGTCCGTCCACCAATATGACAGCGACTCGTTCGGACTCGTCGGGATTGTTATGCGACTGGTCATTCATCGTAACTGAAATTTTAAAATCGAGATTTTGAGAGGCTGATTCTAGGGGGGTTGTCTGGAAGATTGGTATCTCTGTGGATCCGGGGAGAGAGGCGGGACCCGTCAATTCCGCGTTATTGATTTTTTTCCACATGGCCCCCCTCCCTTCTTAACTGGTCAGATATTCGATTTAAGGTTTCGCTGTCCGGTGGAATGTAGGGATCGAAAATTCCACCTGGGCCTGGGTCGCAGGTTGTAGGGTCTAGCTTCGTCATCTTGTTCGGGAGTATGGGCTGTCTCGATTATCGGTATAGGAGCAGTCTCAAGGGGCTCAGTCCTTGGTTTATCGGTCGGTTTATCGGACTGGAACTCAGGAGGATTTCCTACGCATATCTCGTGGTAGGTTTTGACGTCGTCCTCGGGAATGGAAATTGGAGGGTTTGTCAGGTTCTTACTAGGTTCCGGGAGGGGATCGTCCGTAACCCCCGGGCGGTCGAGGACGCCCTCACGCGAGTATGCCGGCTTCATTCTCTGTATGTTAATGACCTGGGGCTTGCCAATATAATCTACGACTTCATATACGACATCGCTAATACTTCGGATTACCTTGTATGGGCCCCTCCAAGCTGAGGAAAACTTACGATTTTCGTTAGGACTAAGGGTAGGGGAAAATACGTAGGTGTGGTCCCCTGGCGCAAAATATCGGGGGTTTCTTCGTTGATTCGCTAAGTCTGCCCTTTTTTCCCAGCTCTTTTCTGACAGTTCACGGGCCAACTTAGTCGCTTGCTGATAACGACGCTGGCGCGCGCCCCAAGTTTCGTCCGTGGTGTTTTGTCCTACTTGAAGTCCCGTATCCATCGGGGAGCGGATTTCCCGTCCCAAGTACAGATAGTTCGGGGTGTATCCCGTGCCAACTATTAATTCAGTTCTTTGTGAGGTAAATATAATTTCTAGTGTACTGAAAAAAAAAGTTTCTATCAGGAAATTGTTCTCTGTGTTTGTATTCACACGAGAATAATTTCCAGAAACGACGAGCTCTCCACAATACCCACCCCACCAAAAAAATAAAAAACCTATCACTACAATTTTCCACCAGTCTTCACCATCAACATACCATTTTAATTTAGAATGAACGAGTGGAAAACCATATCACTGGGAACACTGAAATCTTACAATTTTCTATTTGCGAGAGCAATGCCTGATGAACGAAATCTTGAACAAGGAAAAGGGCCTTTAGTCTGGGCTGGGTGGTCGAAAAAGGGTCTACCTGGTCACTCTTTAATACTTGATATGTCGATTGAACTAAATAATCCCTTAAGACCCAAGAGTTTTAAAACCACCATTTCTTCGTGCTCTCCTAGTAGGCGATTGATCTCTTGCAATTCACGCTGAAGCGACAATATACGCTGTTCGTTCCCAGGCTATAAGACGCCAATAACATCGTTATCGTCGGTAATATTCACAGGCCGTAGTAACTCACGTTAATTTTCGCCTTAGAATTATTTGAGGAATCAAATTCAGATGGTTGGTGCAAGAAGCTTTTTCAGAGTCAATCACAAATCGTGACTAGAAAAAACGATTATGCAACGCAAAAAGAAGCTCAGCGACATCACCGATCAATAAATTGCAATTAATATGTGAATATAGGAAGCATAAAACCAACATAAAACAATAAAATCTTGAAAGAAAGAAATAAAAAAGCTTCTCCATTCTATTATCTGATATAGCATAACTTAGTCATTAGAGCTCAATACGGCGGGCAAGTATACTCGCGGGTTATAGTGCCTTAGTAAAAAGCACATCCAACGCCATTCGGAGTCTTCGATCCATCCGTGTAGATCTGCGTGCATTCACGATACCTACTCAAACGTGAATAGAGGTTCGCTCGTATGGCAGAAGAAGGGACAAAGTCTTTCGACAAGTCTGATAATGATAAATCCACCCGGATTTCTGGCTTCTGCCATAGGTTTTCCATGCTCGCGGGTACACAGAGGCAAACCACAGCTCATTAAACAGTTTCAACAGGTGAATTATTCCATATTGTGGCAAATTAACTATAAGTTCATTCGTAACTTCGTCTAGACCTGGGGCCTTATTCAGTGAGAGCGACCATACCGTACGTTGCATCTAGCTCTGAAAGGGTAAATGGAGCGTTATATGGTCTCGAGCAAGCTGATGGGCTTGAAAAGTCAATTGAGGATATGTCCCGAGGAAGGACTCTTTCTTTAATTTCGTCACTGTAGCTATCTCTCGATGTTACACGAGAATAATGGCTCGCCAAGCACTCTGCGAACTCCTCAGCTCGACACAGATGGCGACCTTCATCATCAATTAAGGTATATGGACTCGCCTTGCCCGACGAACCTATCATTGTTTGAATCTTCCGCCAAACGCACCCAGCTGGTGCATCTGAAGTTAAAGAGGAAACATGTTGTTTCCATGATTGTGATTTTGCTTCTTTTTTCAGACGTCGTTCAACCGCCCGATGCTTCTTGAATTCAATCAAATTCTCAAGAGTTGAGTTTTTTCTGAAATGGTTCAATTTTTGCTTTTTCAACCGGTTCGAAGCTGATATTTCATTTGTCCACCACGGTGCAGGGTTCCTTTTGCCACCTACAGATTTCCGAGTTACACCTTTTCTTGGCAGCTTCAATAATCGACTTCGTAGTGTTCATTACGTCTGCTTCAAGGTCACCAGTAAGTTCTTCAAATTTTAATGCTGAAGCAAACTTATCCCACTCAGCTTTGTCAAAATTCCATATTTCTCTGTAAGCTTTACAGAATCACGTGCTGTTGTGTTTTAGTAGAATAGGGAAATGGTCCGAATGACATAGATCATCTAAAGTACACCATTCAAAAACTGGTGTCTATAGCGTCGAAAGATCCTGAACTAGATGTGAAGTGAGTAGGAGAACCATCATTCATGACAACAAAACCTGACTCACTTATGATATTCTCCAATATCGTTCCTGCATTAGTTGTTCAACAAGAGCCCCACGACATGTTATGCGTATTAAGGTCACCCATTATCACGACTGGAGATGGCAGACTCCGAAATAGGTCTTTGACATCATTCGGCCTCCGAATAGCGCCCGGTAAATATAATGAACACAACGTGACAGGAATTGACATTTCAATTCGGACACTGATGGCCTGAAGTGGCGTGTTAGTATAAGAACTGTTTCCACCTTACACCATCCACAACATAAATTGCAACGCCTCCGCGGCGGCGTCCCCTTCGATCAACTGTAATTGACTAATGGAATAACTTATATCCAGTTATTTTACGAGTGATGGTATCACTAATAGCGTTCCCCATTTGCTCAAAATTCTGCAACGGGGCTATTCATTTCCACCCGTCTTCTCCACTAACATATGATTTAATTCAGTGAAGACGGGTGGAAATGAACTGCCCAAATGCAGAATTTTGTGCAAATGGGGAACGCTATAAAATGCGTTTCTGGTATACATACTGCTATCGGACTGTATTTTGCAATTAGTGAATTTCCCTTGCTTTTCCCGTGTGCTCCCCAGGTCCCGTTGGCTCCCCCCATCTTCACTGTCACTTGCAGTGTGGAGAGTATCTGCCACTTTTATTCCTTTTCCTCATTCTGGTCCAATAGTAGCCTCCAATATAACCTCTTTGTTCTCTCCATGCACATTTTTTGGATTGTGTGTTCCATTGTTTAATTCTTGGTTTTGTTTCCACTGGTAAGAATTTTTTGGTTCTACATTTTTCTTTGTGTTATTTTCTAGGTCCTCAACGAAAGGAACAGGTCCCTCAAGAGCCATTCGCGCCATTTCTGCCTCTCTAGTGCGCAACTCTTTTCTTGGATCCCTCTCCTGTTCCAGAAGCGATGTTGGAAGACCTGGGGGGTTTCCTTTCCTCTAGAGTTGGAGGGGTGTTTGTCACTGGGATATTGGTAATAACTACTCCGGCATTGGATCACGAAACAGGTGTATTTGCGGGAACAACTTTACAAGAACTGGACATCAGGGAGACAAGAAGACCGAGCCCAGAGTCGAGTGGGGGCGGACGCTGCGAGGTTTTATGCAAGTTATATATAAATACAAAAGAGCGCCAAATATCATTTCAGTCACGTTCCTACCATTGACCTTCTCTGCAAACGTCACTTCCTCACTGACGAAATCACCGCGCTTAGCGTAAATCTTAGCGCTCTTTTCTTTAGGTGGCACATTCTTTACCCATCTCAGAATGTGGCCCGCCACAGTTCAAACATACGGGTGGTAACGCGCATCAGGCATCATCATGCTTTTCTCTCCCGCAGGAACACATCGCCTTTGATTTACATCCAAGTGCCACATGACGCGCGCCTCGATGGTGTAATGGATACAATGCTCGCTTCGCAACCCAGCAGGCATGGGTTCGTATCCAGCGATTGCCTATTACACTATAAGGCGTGCATATGACAAACCGCGCATCGATCGAAACTCCCACGTAGTACGGGTGTGAAGTGCACTGCTGATTGAGTTACAGGGTATGGTGTAAGAGCCGCAAGAGCTTAGGCGCCAGCGGACTCGGTAGATCCGAGTCCGTAACCTCAAAAAAAAAAAAAAAAAAAAAAAAAAAAAAAAAAAAAAAAAGGTGCCACATGACCGTATCCATAGCAGTTATAGCACCGCAATGGAGAAGGTATGTATGGACGCACTCTAAATCTACGATAAGCCGCATACATTTCTTTTGGGAGTGTATTTCCCTTGAAAGTTAAGAAGGCTGTACCTGTTTTCTCCTGGGACCCTTCATTATTTCTAGTGATAAGCTTCACTGAGGTAACACTATAGCTTCGGAAAGCCTCTATAATCTCTTCTTCAGTGGCATTCTTTAACTCCCTGTCTCAGATCACTCCCCGAACCGTGTTAAACCTCTCCGAGGCTATTGCTTTTACTTTAATGCCACCAAGCCTGGTTTTTGGATTTGACTTCTACCAACAAGGCTCCAACGCGCGTCTTTCTAACCGTTTCCACCTTTCCAACAAATGCGTCAATCCACTTTGCTATAGCAAAGGGAAATCTTTTCTCGAAAGACCCACCGTCGCCTGCTATCTCAACTATCTTGTCCCAGCTATCTTCATTCTTCTTAGCCTTCGCGGAGTCTGCGTAGTCCATTCCTAGGTCGATATCGGCAATACGATCCCTCTTAGGGCTACACTTTTTTTATTTTCTGTGATTTCCCAGCTAGACAAACGTTATCTGCTTCCGAGACATTGTTTGGCTCCATGGAAATCTCTTTCCTCTACCGGTCACCATCGCCAGTCCCAAGAGAGCTTATACTATCAGTGCTGCTAACCCTATTCAACGTCTGTTTCAGAAGCGTCATTGACCTGACAAGGCCTGAGTTTCGCGCAAAGAAGCCAGAAGACTCTAAACGTTCTCTCATTTCATATTCAACACTATTTTGGCTATCTAGAGCCGATTTGCTCAGAGAGTGAGCAATGGCCGTCCCATCGCCCCCCTCATCATTGCCTTTTCCGGTTTGTACGTTCAAGTTCAAGCCTATGTCGGCCGGGGGGGGGGGGACTGACTTCCCCTGGGTTCCCGTTGATCAACCCTGCTTCTTCTTTATTAGTGTTAGCCATTGTGTTTTTACGACGCATTTTATACCTCCTGCCAGGTTTGTAATCAGCCGCCCCTAACATGGGGACCAGACGCTGACCAGGACGCCACCCAATCTGGGAGCAGACGCGCCTGGATTTCATTCGGCACCTAGGAAAGCATAGGCCTAGGGTGAGTACTGCGTGCGTGTATGTGTAGCTGTGTCAGTGTGTCTGATTCGTGTTTATTTGGTGTGTAATGGATGTGCGTTAGTGTACTGTAGTTTTTCTGTAGGGGTTGTCTCCCTTAGACGGCTGCCTAACCAGGCTAACGGATCCACCCACCCGCCCCTTTTAGTCGCCTGTTACGACACGCAGGAGATACGGTGGATGTAGTCTAACCCCCACCCACAGGGGATTATTATTATTATTTTTCCAACTTCCATGTTCCCGTATAGGGCAAAATCGATTCCAAACTCACTTCATATACACGATCCGCAACTTCTTTTTTTTAGTGACCCAGACCCGCGAAAATGTTAGTTCATTGTGAAATTGGTTTTTGAATGTGGCAACCCAACAAGATTGTTTTTTTTTTTTTTTTTTTTTGCAACAAAAATCCGTGAAATAGGTTTTTTATTGAGCAAAATCCGAGAAATTGGCTTGTCAGCATAAAAAATCCACAAAAAAGTTTTGTTCTTTTGGTGAAAAAATAAGCAAAATTGGTTTTTAGAGGGCGAAATCTGAGGATTTTTTTTTTCAGTGAGCCCGATTTTGGAACATGAAGATGACACAATTTCACCCAAATTTTTTGAAATCCAGTTTGCCGTGCCGTTCAACTGCTCTTGTCAACTGAGAAAGGGAAAAATATTCATCTCACAAATTGGACAGGAAATAAATAAATGTTATTTACACCTACTTCAGACCCAGACCCCAGTTTCCAGGTAACACGTGGAGTACGAATTTGTCTCTCCCCTATCAGAGCAATTGACTGGACCGTGACATCACGCCATATTTTATGCATTTATCAAACGGTCTACTACAATAAATACTCTGGAAGCAAAATTTAAATGTTAACTCATTTTTATTGCCTGCATTTAACGGTCCTTTAGAACTCGGAAAAATTGGATGAGATGAACGTAAATAAAGTTGAATTCCGTTTATGAGTAATGACCCTTAAATTTCATAACAAGCCACAAATAAAATTATTTTTCGGCGGGGGCAATTTGCTGCACAACTTTTCTTTAAACGCATCAGTAATGTCCGCAACTACTCGACCAGTTCTCCCCACCATGCCCACCAATGTAGACAACACTGACCCGCCAGGCAAATTTTTCACCCTACTGCAAAGTTTACATTCGGCGAATTCGGGAAGTTTGGTCGTAGCGAACGGATACTTGGGGTTGACTTTAACGAAAAAAATGCCCTTGTGACTGAAAAATAAAAAATAAAGTGAGAAATGGGGTGGGAAAGAGAAAGTCGTTCAGAGATCGTACGATTTATTCGCTGGGTACCCCATGAGCACTCCCTGGAATGCCGAGCAGTTGTACGGCCTCCTCTGTTTGACACCTTTGCATGACGTGGCGCGGAATTCATGACCCGGTAAGATGGACTCGGCAAAATATTCGATGGAACGCGCATGGCTGCACACTCCTGTCGGAGGGGGGGTGAAAAGAAAGTGGGTAAAAAAAAAATTTACGGATCCTTTGTAATAAAAACGTGCGTAATATAACTTACCGAAGTCAATTAGTGAACAACCTGGCTGGTAATTGGTACCGAACGCTGGGAAAAAGTCAGCTTGACAAATGGATTGACCGATTCCATAGAAACCAGCGTTCGTGTGAATGCAATCAACGAAATGAGCATCCTTTGCGTCGATTCTTTCATGGGGTTGCTTATCGAAGAATCCGGGCCCCGCTGGGTCAAGACCTGATGCTCGCCCCCCTCACCATTACGATTACAAAACTCAACCATGAATTGGAAATCAATCAATACACAAACCTGTAATGCGCCCGATCGTCTTTTTCTTCTTTTTCAAAAATTTTCCCGCAAATCCAGCAGCGTGTGCCCCAAGGCTGAAACCCGCCAAATGAACAAATCTAGGCGACTGTCCATTTCTTATGAGAAACTCGACGAAGCGCTGAATGACTCGGGCAACGCCTGGAACGTGTGGCGCAATGTGTCCGTGGTAAAATTTCGCATTTGACAACTCGCCCCAATCAACGTTAAAGACGTTAACATTAAGGTTTTTTACCGCGTCTAATTTTAAACGGTAAATAAAATTAATCAACACCGTGAAGTTGAGGGAGGGGGGGTATTTGCTGTCACTTACTCAGCGGGATGAACTGGTGGTAGTCCCGATAATCACCCCATGCCCCGTGGATGAAAAACAGTGTTCGTAATTTCGCATTGTAATTCGATTGCTGTAACGACTGATTATCGTTCAATTTCACTTCCATATAATCGTTTATAGTTCGCCTGCAAAGACAAAGAGTTTTCTTTGTTACTTACTTTAAAAATGCCGATCTTGAGGTCGTCTTATTGAACTCACGGGGTGACTAAAAAGAACTTCACGCCGTTGGAAAGGTCACTTTTGAAGTCCAAAGGAACGTCCAGAATTTCTGGAAGCTTTATCGAATTTTCCTGATTGAACAAATTTGGGAGAAATCCAGCTTGAAGCACTGTCTTTCTTTTTTCTGTCCCAGCACGAGCTATATTTAGGATGACGAGCGGAACGGAACAATTTACTAATAAACTTAACGAAACGCGTGATACGTTCATTACCTACTTCAGATTTAGTCAGGATAACGTTAATTATAAAGTAGTATCCCAAGTTTACAAACATTGTCACGGAAAACGCGGATTAACAATGGCTTTTCCCCTATCAATGCAAATGAAAGAACCGTGACAGCAGCGTGTCATTTTATGGATTTTTCACAAGCGATCGACTACAATAAATACTTCGAAGACAAAATTTAAACTCATTTTTTACGGTAAATATTTTAACAGGTCTCGTAACGACAAAAATGAATAGCGTTATCGCCCATTGGTTGACCGAGCGTAATATTTTCTTGACATTCACCACCCATCCCCACCACCATCAAGGTGAGACAAGAGTCACTTCCGCACGAAATTCACAGTTTTTGGGCACCATGCTCACCACGTTTTTAACGACCAACACCAGAATCTCTACCCTTGTGAGCCTCGTGGGACTAATGGTCCGTCCCTTTGTCGTGAGATGCCAACCGAATAAGGGATAACGACGGAAATATGTATAATGTCATCCCCAACTGCCTTCGTCGTCTTACTTATCTGAACAGTTCCACAGTGTGTGCAAAATATATTTATAAGTGCGGTCTAAAATAGAGAAAAACGCAACAAAAAAAAAAAAAAAAAAAACAGAGACTAACGTAGAGAAACCTTCTAAATCACCAGCCCCCATCCTCCTATTCAATAACCAATCTTTTGTCCCCTCTTCACCATCTCGAAGCCACCACTCACTACCAGACCCCCAGAACCCTAACCGTTCCAAATACCTCTTAACCCCCCCCCCCCCATTACTAGATATAATAGGAAAACATTTTATTAACGATTGCCGAAGGGAGTGAAACGATTACTCAAAATGATGATACAAGCGGCACGATGAAGGTGGGATGGCTGGGGAGGGGGAAAAAGGACGAACCTCTAAACGAGCTGCTATTTCCTTCGGTCCCTCCGGATTTTATTTTTCACGGTGTAATTGATGTCACACTTACAGAGAAGACAGAGTTTTGTAAAAATGGAAATGTTCAAAACCAATGAGAACACTTTTCTTTTCTCGCACATTCACTTGGAAAGGAAAACCTTTGGCTTAAGAGGTGGCCCTGAAATGCCAACAAAACTGACAATAAATCTCTGATGATGTTTGAACTATCTGAGTCCACAAAAAAAACGTTCAATTATCATCCCCAAACTGAAGAATTCGCTTATATGTAGCTCCTCGTCATCATAGCTTTGGGCTCTCTCGGGGCTACCTGAACCAAGATTCGCAACCACTAAACAAATAACGGTCTCGAAACCTGCAAATTAACCGAAATGAAGACCCGAAATTTGCATTTTCACAGGAATTAAGACCCGAACCTGCAATGCCGTGGATGTTAACTTGTCCAGCCAGGAAACTTCCAATTTTCTAAACACATTATGTTTTGTTTTTTTGTTTTTTTTCCCCGTGGGCGCGGACCCGGCCTAGCCGAGCCCGCCGGTGCCAAAGCCATCAGTAGGCTCATACATCATACCCCTTGGGGCTGCCGACTCGGAAGGCCTAGTTCGGCTCCTCAAATCTTCCTATCCTCTCGAGAAACTCCAGGACCCAAACCCCAATAGTCCGGGAGAATTCTAGAAAGGGAATCCTATTATCCCCGAAGACTTCGAATCTCGTCCCTGCGTACCTATCGCATTCGCACTATATGCTTCATCGTCCCCTCTGCGAGTCCGCATTTCTCACAGGTAGGGCTGCTGACCAGCAGGTGCAGGTGTCTCTCCACAGCATAATGTCCCGTGAAGTACCCCACTACCCTCCTAGTCTGCCTCCACCCTAAACTGAGCAGCCATGTCATTGTTTTCCTATCCGTCCCCTTGATGCCCTCTCTTGCTTGCCGGCAGTGGGTTTCCTGTTCCCATATAGCCTGAGTGCGCCCCACTGCCCATCCTCTGATCTCTCTCAAGCCCGACTTTTTTGTCACCCCCAGAACGGGTTCCAATCCCACGTATTGCGTCAAGGCCCCCTTTTTCGCCAACTCATCTGCCTTCTCGTTGCCTGGTACACCCACGTGTCCCGGCACCCAGCCTAAGGTCACTTCGTTCCCCTTTTCCTGTAATTCTCTGATACTTCTCCATCTCCTGCAGCTCGCTACCACCCCGGATTTTACTACCGGCCTGGTTATAGCACCGAGGGCAGCCCGGCTGTCGGAGTATATCGTTATTCGCCTGTCCGTTGTCCCCCTCTTTTTCAATTCAATCGCACATGCCTCAATCGCCATAACTTCTGCCTGAAACACAGTCGCTTGTGTTCCAAGCGTGATGCTCTCTTCAAACATTTGTTTTGTTGATTGTTATTGTTTGTCAAACACACGTTTCCACTGCAATACACACTTGACAACGTGTAAAAACTCAAAAATAGATTAGGGGTCCTGAGAGCTAATCCTTCCAGGGTTACCGTAACCTTCCGAGTTCCAAAACATATAGGTATTCATCGGGCTTTATGAGGCCGGCTACCCTGAGTTTTGGTCGCCCAGGCAGAATAAAGGTTCAGAAACTTACAATTTTACATCATTTAAGACGTGAAACTGTCAATTTCACGGGGAGTTTCTAACTTGCTAATTTGATCTAACGTGATAGAGAGCTGCTAACTGACGCAATAACTGCCACACCGTACCAGTAACTTTTAATAGCACATTACTTGATAATTACCCAAAATGCCTAGTACTTGTCCCCGCAGGTCAAGTTGCGGATTCCACAAAAGCTTGCGGAGTAGCGGGTCACGGCTCCCTGACCCATGACCGCTGCTGGGACGTGATTGGTTGGAAAATCTCAATCCGAATTGGCGCCTCACAATCCTCCCATCAAAATCTGTTACGGTGATACATTCGCTGTCTCAAACTGAGTCGTGTGATTTTGGGCCGATTGCTTTACATAAAACCCCACTCAATATTAGAAACCTGTTTCCCAGTATTTATCCTGAAAAAAAACCCGCGGCCAATTAAAGATTACGAGGCGTCTTTTGTTTTGAATGATGATGCAGTCCCGGTTTTTCATAAAGCCTTCAATGTACCCTACGCGTTGCGCGAGGAGGTAGAAAAACCAATAAAGTTTTTGGAAAGTCAGGGGAAAGTCTCCCGTAGCCAGTGGGCATCCCCGATAGTGTGTGCCCCGAATAAAGACGGGTCTATCAGGATCTGCGCCCATTTTAAGAATACTCTGAACCGGCAACTTCGCGTAGATCATTACCCGCTTCCACACGTCGACGAAATATTCAATAAGTTACAAGGCTGTAAGTTTTTTTGCCGTCTAGATTTGAAGAACGCCTACTTGCAGCTACCCATCCCATCAATTCCCATTTAGGTTTGTACGAATACAATCGCCTCGTGTTTGGGCTTTCTTCGTTCATTTTTCAGTCGTTCGTTGACATTCCGCATTCATGCGCGTATTTGGACGACATTTTGTGCGGCGGGGTAACTCTTGAAGAATGTGGGAAGGCCGTATTTTCGGTGTTGGAACGATTAAATGAGGCCAATGTGAAAATCAACATGGAAAAGTGCGAGTGATTCGTCGAAAAAATCGAATATTTGGGCCATCAATTTACGGAAAGATCCGTAACCTCAAAATGTGTCAGGACTTGAAGCGTTTTTGGGCTTGTTAAATTTCTTCCATAGGTTCGTTCCGTGCCCTGCGGAAACTTTGGAACCTCTCCATAACCTCACCAGAAAAGACGTTCCTTGGGCCTGCACAAAGGATGTTCAGAAGTCGTTTGAAGCCACAAAAAAACTAGTGTCGGACAAGTCTCTTCTTGTTTTGTATGATCCTACTCTCCCACTTGTTTGTTTTAAACTGACTCCAGTTCCAACGGGATGGGTGCCGTTTTGAGTCATGTCATTAAGGGTGCCGATTTACCAATTGCATTTGCTACGGCGACGCTGAACTCGACAGAGCGTACAGCCAGTTCAGAAAAAGTTGGTGGGATAGAAAGAGAAATGAGAACTCTCGTCGAAAACGCCCTTTCTATGATTCACGCAAAAAATTTGCCGAAGAAATTATGGGCAGAAGCCATAAACGCAGCTTGCGACATAATCAACCAAACTGGACCGACGTCAGTTCCTGGCAAAACTCCCATACAGTTGTGGTCAGGAAAATGTCAATTGCCCATCCAACATTTCAGGGCATGTTGCCCTGGGGATGTTGAGCATACCTCAACTTTTGCATCCGATGGAATGGAATCTGGAAGCCCAAGCGAGAACAGGGTTGTGACTCGTTCTGGAAGGCAAGTAAAGCCACCAGACCACCTAAAAGAATTTGTCTGTGTCGCTGAAGAATAATCTCGGAAAAACAGCAAGTTTCTCGCTTTAATTTCTGATAAATTGTAAATTTTGGGGCCGTTTTGTGAGCCAAATCCACGGACTTTGGTTTTTGAAAGAGTGAAAAACAAAAGTTATAGTTTGAAGTAGCAAAATTCGCAAAATTTGGCATCGAAAAAGCGGACATCCGCGAAACTGGCGTTTTGAACGAGCCAGATCCGTGAATTTTCTTTTTTAAAGAGCTGCATATTTGTATTTTGGAATAGCGGAATCTGTAAAACTCATCCCAGAAAGAACTAAAGTCACAAAATGTGTTTTGAAATAATGAAAATACGCGAAAATATCAAAAATCCCTGAAGTTTGGTTTCAAAGGAGCAAAATCGGTGAAATTACAAATTTGGTTGTGAAAAAGCGAAAAAGTGGTCAAGAGCCAAAAGCAAGTTCATTTTCGATCGTTGTGGTCCCCTCATTTTTTTTTTTTTTATTTTACTTTCTTCTTCTCGATGGCACACGTCACCCCTCGATGACCCTTGATGGAGCCAAATCGACGATGTTTGGTTTTGAGGTAGTGAAAATACGTGATAATTGGTTTCGAAAGAGCCAAGTTGCGTTAGAATTTTGAAGAGCCAAGCACGCTAAATCGTACTTTGTATATACGAGTTTTGCGAGCTTTAAAGATCGCAAAACCCGCGCGAAGTTGGTTTTTTGTTGTTTGTTGAAATTTGTTTTTTGTGATAGCCACAAATGAGTTTGTAATAAGAGTCATAACCTCGAATAGTAGATTACATTACAAGATTAGTAAGTGGTGCATTACCTGCGAGTTTTTTGTTTGGCGGACGAGGCTTGCCGAGGCCGCTAATTAAAAACGAGCGGGTAATACCACTTAATAGTCGAGTGATGTACGTTATTTTTCGCGCAACCGTCGTCGAATATTACCCAGTTTTATTCTTTTGCCAAAAAAATCCATGTCTTAAGATATTTCTATGGTCACGGATGAGGTGATAACATTTCAACAAAGGTTGCACAAGGTTATAGAAAACTGACTGTAAAAAACTTTTCATGTCAGTTTTAAACCTTTACTGTACAGTTTTCAAAAACTGAAGCTATAAAGTACCAGGTTATGAAAAATTCAACTTACTGGAGTTATTAAGTTATCGTAATGGGCAACTTATGAAGCAGGTAGCGCGAAAATTATGTTTTTGTACGAGAATACCCTCCCCCTCCCCCATAAGTTGGTTTGAGAGTTCGCTGTGACGACGAAAAACGTCAACTCTCCTTGAAAAATTAATTGTTCCCATGACGGCTGTTAACATCATTACATCGTTCGTCGACGCTTGGCTGTTTGTTGCTCAATGCTAAGGTCTTGGAGGGGGGGGGGAGACGGACAGTGGATGCCACACTTTATAAATGGCCAGTGCACTGCAGTATGTGCATCCTTAACACTCTAATAATTTTGTTGCCCCCCCCCCATAATTATCTCGAGAATGAAGCCGAGTAAATACATATAAAGTAGTTGTCCTCTCCACACTGTCAATCAACACCAATGAAATCAAATATCGATTAATCTTTCTACCAGTTTCCTCCGAAGGAACTGAAAGGCAAATCGAATGTCGTCGAGGAAAAAAAACAAAAAAAAAAAACACTTTGTTCTACTTCTATAGGGAAACGTTTGAATGAAATATTGTGCTTCATTAAATATCAAGGAAAGTTTTGCACTGAACTAGGGGGGTTCTGACAAGTTCCATTTATTGACAAAACGGGGCAAACGCTGAAAAACTGATAACGCCGTAGAATATATCTGGAGGATGGCTATTTTTCAGAATAAATTTCCTTTTTCTCTCACGAAAAAAACAAAAAACAAAAAATAGGTACCGACACGCGTAAATCCTCCAAAGACGCAAGAAAATTGTCACAACGAACTGGTATATGAGTGGATGATGAGGCGGGTGGAAAGTCTACTGGTATTGGGTGGGAGGGGGGGCGAGGAGGCATCGGTGCAAAGGCCACCTGGCCGCAGTGTGCCGCGAGAAACACTGCAGTATGCTAATGTTGGTTTTAGAGCTTGGAATAGGGGGCGACCGCGGATGTTCGTTGGGTTTTTACAATATCCACCGTATTTATTTAAAATAATGAAGTTAAATAATTTAAAATGACTCAAATTTAGCCCAGACCATCGTTTTAACACTGACCAATTGAACTTTATAGATTATGAAGTACACGGTCGTCCCTTCGATGAGTCTCGTTCCAGCTACTCGTACGTCTTTGGTATGTTTTGATCAGATGTCTTGATGTCATTATTTATACTTAATTAGCACATTTTTATTACTCGCTCTTCTGACAATATTGAAACTTAAGCTCTTGAGATATGGCCAAGCATTTTGGTGCTCATTCCGATTATTCCATCGTTTTCCAACGTCAAAATCTATTAATTTACCAATAATTACTAAAATATCATAGGCAGGTGCTAAAATTGAGTCTCAAATTACAATAGCCGTCATCTTCTAAAGTATAAAAAAGGTATGGAGGCCCACCTCCAACTCACAAACGCTAAGTGCTTCCAATTTGCCAACTGTACCATGTTTTTTCTCTCCATCAACTATCTCTCACCCTCTTCAAATACACAAAGCCAGCTTTTTGAGTAGTTTCTATTGTTAAACATTGTCAAAACAATCCCCCTCCCCCCCTTCACCTCACACTTCACCTCTCTGCTTTATTACCACCAATGCTATTGCTTCAAAGGCTGGTTCAAAGTCGTTAAATACAGAACAATGTTTTTTTTTTGTCTTCTTGAACTTTTGCTTGCTAAAAACACAAACGAATTACAAACAAAAATTTTGATTATTAAAGTGGAAAGGCGTTTTCTCGTCTTGCTACTAATTGATGGATCAGGTGAGCGTGTTAATTATTTCTTTTTTTCTTCATTAACAAAAAAGGATTCATAGAGTAGAATAGAATTCGTGCCGTTAAAAACCCCCATTTCGCGAGTGATCAATCAATCCATCGTTTAACTTCGTTTAAACGTCACTGGACAGGGCTGCAAAATTGAATATTTCGCAACCCTGAACAGCCAATGTTGCCCAGGAAGCTGAATTATTAACCCCGTACCGGATGGATAACTCACAATTCGGTGTGAAAACTGTCGTTATTAGCACGGGAAGTTTAAATTCAGCAAAAAACACACATTTTTTTTTTTTTGCCAAAAAATCTGACGCGGCTGTACACGGCGATTTTGGACCCTCACGGCGAACCTTGGCCTTTTCTGAAACTGACACATTCAGCACGATGATCAGCAATCTTCGCTTGGTTTTAAAAAAATAAAAAGATGAAATTCTAGGCGGAATATTCAATCGAGTGCGCTATAGGATGAACATTGAAACGAGCGTGACTCAATACTGAAGTTCCCCCAAAGGTACGCTTCTTTAAAACGAAAAAAAAAAAACAAATCTCGAGCCGTATAAATATGATGTTTCCGTGACTTGAATCGATCCTTAAAACATTTTTCGTACATTTGTTTTTTTCTTCTCCGTGGGATGCCTATACGATGTGTATTGAATTTATTCCGTTTAACTCGAGTCCTATAGACCTGGGTTGTCTAGACCTATACAGCAGGAGGGGGAGAGGGTTGTGTCGTGACTCCAAAGCGATAATCATATCAACAGGTTTTTTTTTTTTTTTTTTAACAGAAATGGAATGTGGAAAATTAAGCAGTTTGGGAAAGCAAGGGGGAAAAGGGGGCGTGGAAAACATTTCCTGTCGTGATCATGAACACCTTGTTCGAAGACCTTTTCAAAAGTCTATGAGTATACGGGTGTTTAATAAGCTGTTTCCCCTTTCCATATATTGTGGGCATTTTCCGTCGCTATTGCCCGAAGTTAGTGTTTGTTTTAATCGATATAAAAAGAGTATGAACAGGTCGTCGCAAGCCCATGGCACAAGCCCTGAAACATTACTGGTGTGGCTATTTGCCCCTCCCCCAGCAATTTCACGGCTATTCATCCCCTGAAAACTCGCCATTTTGCGGTTGATTATCCTCTAAAACAGGAATTTTCGAGGCAAAGGGTCTCTGAATTTGCATTTCGTAGCTATTTATCCTTCGAAAATTAAAATTTCGTAGCTTTTTAGTCATAATACACATCAAGCTTAAATCCCCCCCCCCCCCCAAGAAACTCCCAACTCCCGACAGCTCCGGATTGCGTTGCTGCCCTAAAGCCTACTGAAATTTTGTGGCTATTTATCCAACGAACTCGCAATTTCACTGCGCTGCTGATTATTAAAAACCGGACATTTTGTGTGACATAAAGCCCTAAGGAACATGCAATTTCTGCTCTAGTTATCCTACGAAATATTCAATTTTGCTGCTAATTGTACTTCGAAATTTGCAGTTTCTGCCTTTTATCCTCTGAAACTTCCAATTTCGTGGTTAGTTTTAGCCGCGGCTGATTATTCACCGTTTATGTAGCGTTGTTTATGTTGCCCTGAAACTTCAATTTTGTGGCTGCTAGCCCCCCTTCGAATTTCATTCCAATGTATTCCTCCTAACTCGCAATTCACGGCTGCCCCCGCCCCTCCCCGCAGTGAGTGGGAATCACGTGGTAGACCCTTCCAAAACGTAATCTGATAATAAGTGACACATTTATGTGAATAATGAGTAGGTAAAATGAATGAAATATTACAAAGTAATATAAAAGCTTACCCCCCTCCCGCCACGGAGAAAACCTCCTTAACAAAGAAGCAGCCAAAAGTTGTTGAAGTGTAGAAAAAAGATAAATTAGATAAACTGAGAAAAAGTGCTCATTCGCGGATAAAGTGTAGAAAAAAGCTAATTAACTGCTAAAAACAAAAAATTCACTACATACCTAATTCATGTCTAAAATTGAGAAAAACACCAATTTCTGGCTAGAATGAAGAAAAACGGTAAAATTGAGAAAAAGCCCACGTAGACAAAATTGAAGAAAAAAAATCGCTCCGGCAGCTGGCGGTCGGAAAGAGTGCATTTCATTTCGTATGCGGATACCCTAAGCCGTCCCAGAAGTAATAATGTTGAGACCATGATTTGTTTCGTTAATGTTTGACTCTTCCTCGTACTGTTTGATGCCGGGTTTGTTTAAGATAAACTTAATGGGAATCAAAGGCTACTTCAAAATGAAATCATCGTACCGAATATAATGCTTCTGCGTTCCGCTAAATTAACTTCTACGAGAGTTATCGTGCTAACAAGAAAACGGCCATAAAGATGTACAGGGTGAATTTTTGGTAGTGTTGCAAAAAAAATAGGCAAAAACTACATGGAAAATGGAATAAAACGCGACCTTTCCGAGCGTTATATCGTGCACCGTTTAGGAGATATGATTTTTTTTGTAATTTCCCTTGAAATTTTGATTTTTTGGCAAAAGCTGTCAATTTGTCAGCTGTCACTTCATTAAAGTTCAAATGTGACCACACTTTCTGAAAGCTAGGAAAATTATCTTTTAGATCAGTGGTGTCAAACTCAAATTCTCGGCGGGCCATTACTTGGAAATTTTCACCCCCCCCCCCCCACAGCGTTATGCACCACAAACTAGAATTAGGTACTTGAGTGTAAGGGTGCGTTCATAGTGAATCACCTTCACTGCAATACCTCGATGAGCGATGCCCCGATGAAACATCGATGAAGAACAAACATCAATAATTGTATCGGGAGCGGACACGAATGCCTAACCTTCACTGATAAGAGTGAAAATTCTAATTTGGTGGGCAGCTTGCTGTGTCTTCGTACGGAGAGTTTTAAGAAAAAGTCATTTTTCTTATTATGAAGTTCCCTCCTGTGACTTTATATAATTATTTTGAAGTGAAATGGACCCCACAAAGCTAAGCTCATACGCTGAAAGCCTTGTCGATGGTCTCCGAGAGCGTTACCATGCCAAAATAACTGCACTTGGTGTCGACCCACTTGTAAGATTGTGAGCTCCTTATTTATTGAATTATTGTTGATGGAATATGTTTTTTCCCTATTCAGTCGTATTCAGGGGCCTTGGATCTGTCTTCCACTGGAAGCGTTTTCGAGCGACGCTACAACGAGCGTTCATCCCAAAGGCTCAAATTGGATGTGACATCGTCCACTGCAGGCTTAGCTGCAGTCAATTCAATTTAAGGCTATGAGATGTACGCTCGTTGCAGCGCCGCTCGAAAACGCTTCCAGTGGGCGACCGGCCTTATTCAAAGACCTTATAGTGGAAGCTTAAGGCTTAAAATTAAGGCAGATTTATTTGATAGATATTGGGGTCTGTGCTTGAAAGGCCTCTACGCTTAAGATGGCTAATTCGATAAAGGAAAGATTATTTCCCCTGAATAGGGCTTAGCGTTCCTTTACAAGTTTGATCGGAGATCGTGGGGTAATTGCAATTTTCAAATTTTTGTTCAAAGAATTGATGATTACTCCTCGGATGCACGTCACTTTCCTCCTGTAACATGGACTTCGCGTCAATTATTTGGTCTTTGGTGTGAGTGCTTATACGATGGAGCAATTCAAGAGCTACAAAACCTTAGAGTCCTACACCAATTTCAAATCGGGGTTCGTAAAATCCATCGGACTCGTCACAATGAACAATCTCATTGTTGTCACCGGTAAGGTAAATAAGCATGATGTGATTTCTGCAATTTGACACTTTTCGACGTCTATAGGGTTTGATTGGTTTACCCCCTTGGTGAAAGGAGGTACATAAACTTAAGCCATGTGACGGTTGACCTGATCATGTATGTGAAAACCACGATCGCCCAGCAGTAAGTCTGCCGGAATTAGTTGATCAAGGATGCTGCAATTTTCAGCGATAATTTTTTCACTGGAATGGCCTTCGTATGCTTCGGACATAATCATAACGGATCCTTGAGTAACGATTCGTACAAGGAATTCAGCAGTCATTGCATGCTTATTATTAGAAATATGTTGGAAGGAGGCTACCTTGTTGGAGGGATTTTGACAAAAAACTTCGAAGCAATCAATAAATAAATAAAATCGTGAGATATTTTTAATAAGTAGTTACGCAGAGAGAGTTAGCCCGAGGCCACACAGAGCGATTTGCTAGGAATTCTCGAAAATAATGGAGATATCTACGACTCTAAAGGCCTGAAAACCACAAGGATGTAGCGTTACAGTTACACGATTTCTGAAAATTTAAGCACTCAGCGACACTTTTTTAAAGCGATTTATTAACTCCGGCGAATGCCCACCCATCTCCAAATATGAGAAAAACCCAAAATTTAAGCGAAATAATAGAAAAACAGCAATACCGGCTAGGCATTTCCATTAGGATACCACAGTCAGTGGCCCACCAAGTTAGAATTTGGAGGTAATATAACCCAACTCTTATCTCGTGTCCGTTCCCGATGGGACTGTTCATAGTGAAGCACCCTCACTGCGATGTGATCTTCGATACCTCGCTACTATCATCGTTGATTTGAACCATATGGTTCCTCGACCCCTCTCCTGCCCGTTGCTTTTTTTTTTTTTTTTTTTTTTCAAGATACTTAAGGGTTAAAGCTTGAAGGGCACAGGTGTGCGTGACTTACGTAAATTGTGTGAAGGTGGAATTTAAAAGATTTTGAAAAAAAAGGCAACGGACAGCAGGGGGGTCGAGGAACCATATGGTTCAAATCATCGATGATAGGAGCGAGGTATCGAAGATCACATCGCAGTGAGGGTGCTTCACTATGAACAGTCCCATACAATTATTGATGTTTGTTCTTCATCGATGTTTCATCGGGGCATCGCTCATCGAGGTATCGCAGTGAAGGTGATTCACTATGAACGCACCCTAAGGAAGTTTACTAATTAAATAATGAATTTTCAGGACATTTTTTTGTTTGTTTCCTTCAGAGTGACCTATTATGTCTTGTCTAGCTCTCCCATAGTTGTTTAGTAAAATTTTCTCAGCCTCTTTAAATTTTGGGGGGTACGGGTCACCTATGTATGGACTTATGGAGTGTACAGTATTCAAGAAGCGGTTATCGAGATAGTGGTCATCACGATACAATTTTACAGGCAATGTCACGAGAAATCTCTTCAAAAACTTGTGATCTTAACGAAAATTAATCACGGAACAGGTGTTTTCAATGAAATTGTGCGTGATATTGTAAGAAAAATC
The DNA here is from genome assembly GCA_038030265.1 of Corythucha ciliata. Classification (NCBI taxonomy): domain Eukaryota; kingdom Metazoa; phylum Arthropoda; class Insecta; order Hemiptera; family Tingidae; genus Corythucha; species Corythucha ciliata. The sequence continues at coordinate 41,367,598 of CM075941.1, forward strand.
GTGTACATTATCATTAAAAACGCCTGTTCAGTGATTAATTTTCATTAGGATCACATGATTTTGAAGAGATTGCTCGCGATATCGCATGGAAAATTGTTTCATGTGAATGGGGCTTTAACCCTCCCTCACAAACCATGTGTTATGCCTCTGTAGATTTTGTGCATCATATCAAAACGCTTCATTTTTCGAAGGAATACATTTGTTTGGTTGAGTAGACTCCACAGGACGCATACATAGAGCTTTTGAACACACTTTGGAGTTGGAGAGCTAATAAGGATGAGCAAGAGAAGAGGTGAGGACTCACCACCGGGTTTCCCCACTTTTCACAATTTTTTCAAATTAATTTTATAGTTACCAGCAACTATCGACAGACGTTACCAAAAAATAAAGAAATAAAAATACCCAGGGGTGCTCGCGGGCCTCATAAAAGATGCTCGCGGGCCACATGCGGCCCGCGGGCCGCAAGTTTGACACCCCTGTTTTAGATTGATGTTCGTGTCACTTTGCGTGAGAATCGTGCACTCTTTTTCGATGCTCAAAGTTCAAGGTTTCAAGGGTAGTTTTTTTGACAGATTTCTGAAAATTTCCCCCTCCCACCGTTTTTTTTTTTCGCACCTGCAAGCTACAAAAAAACTTGCATATGATATAAACTTTCTAATGAACCCTCACGTTTTTGAATTAGTCGTCCGGAACTCTCTAAAACATGGCCCGTTTTATAAAAATTCGTGATGTTTCAAACGAAAATTAACCTTGAGAACAAACGATTGAAGTCAGAGCCTATGATAAAAATAAGTACTTCTAAATTACTAGGCGGCAAGATTGATTTTAGTTTTCTATGGGAGTGGTTTAGAGACGCAATGACAATCCTACAACTTCGTGCCCTTACTCGGGACAGATTTTTGGAATCTGCAGCGACTCTCTCTCAAGGTTTTTGAACTTCCGCCTCTGGCACTCCAAAAAATTACGAAAAACTGAAGCGATTTTCAGTTGATGTGGAACCGAAAATTTCGGACACATGCCTCTTTACCATTGGAGCGCCCTATTTCTTTAATCGAGACTAGATTATTGGAGTAAAGCTAAGAGTACGACACTAGGAGTATTTTTCATTAACGAGTAATGACTCATGCTATTTTCAAAATGGCTTCCGCGAACTCGCGGTGGGCACTTCCGCATCATCCAGCTGTCACTTTAAAGTCTGCATTTCTAATTAATAAATTAATTAAACTGATGTTATCCGGACGACGATGGAAGGCCATAGCCCAACACGATTCGAGTTTCGAGAAAAAATGGCTCCCCGGCGGGATTTGAACCCGCAACCTCTGGATTACCAGTCCAGCACGCTGCCAATTGCGCCACGGAGACGCCTTTGGGAGTCGTACTCCGAGGGATAAGCTAAGCCGAACCCCACCCAGGTCCACTGTTTCTCGAAACTCTAGGCGCTTCTCCTGATCGGTAAACCACGCCGAATTTTGTCTTATCTAGATGTTATTAGATGGATATAATGAATGAATCTGTCGCCGGAACTCGAATCGTGTTGGGCTATGGCCTTCCATCGTCGTCCGGATAACATCAGTTTAATTAATTTATTAATTAAAAATACCGGCGACAGATGTTCACGATGTTGAAGTGGATGAAGTGATCCTGGAAATGGTCGAGGATGACGCAACCGTCAGTACCAGAGACATTTCTCGTCGTGTTGGAGTTTCGCAAACCAAAGTGGTACGGATCCTGCATGATAATGACTTCTACCGAATTGTCGTTTGTTCATGCGATTGTTCGTTTCTTACTTGTACAAGTCGTAACCATCGGGCATGAAAGTAAAAATTAAAACAATTTCACCCCCTGGGCTTCCTCCTTCCACTTCCAACATGCATCACACGTAGGTTGAATTCTATATATCGCGATGATTTGGTTCAATGTATGAAAGGACTTGAAATAGAATTCCGGGAAACTCCAGAAATAAATATGAAATTTAGTTATAATATTTACGTGCCCCAGAGGAGGCATGACTAGCAATGCCGAAATTACGCCAACGACCTCGTCTAACTCGCTCCCTCACCTCCTGTATTCCAAGCACCGAAAGTCCGAGGGTCGTTCATTCCTGAAACCCGTCCCCCTCCAGTTCAAACGACTATTTATTATCGAATAAATGGAGCGCTTTAAAAGAAAATAATAGCTCCCGCGTGAAATAGACTGCAAAACTAAGTAAAATTTACATTCCCCCGCCCGCGCAACGTCACATATAGGCTTTTGTTTCTAGTTTTAACCGATTCAACGCCTATAATTAGGCACTTTAGTGACACATTCTCTCTTCCCCAGTCACTCTCTCCTATCGTCTGCCAACTTTTTCACGTAAAACCCCGGTCACCCAACTTCACGTTTTAGCTTTCGGTGTTGATGGTTGGGGGGGGATGGAGGGGATTTGTTTTTTCAGTTTATAACACAATGACAAATTTAGAGAAACGGAAGAAAAAGGTGCAGGATGCGGTTGAGGGGAGTATAGGAGGAGTGAATGCCATTAATTTCTTCGTAGGTCTAAAGGAAATGTAAAGTGCTATTGTTTTGATTCACAAAAGGTTCGTATGGCGTGTGGATATTAAGGCTGAGGTCATTAAGACAGCTGAAAACAGAACAAATTTCAGGCTTGAGGTCAAGTAGCACTGCGAGAAAATATATGGTGACGATAGAAAGAGAATAAATCAAATCGAGGAAATTAGTGGGAGGGGGGAAGAACTATTCCAAGTTTTCACCCCACCAAGAAGCACCCCCTTCCAAAGTGTCCCACCAAGAGGACACACACAATATAAAAATATACACAAAAACACATTTAGTTTTTAAAGTGTCGTTCGTCTACACAGTGTGTAGTTGTTCCAAGATGAATCTTTTATTTCGAAAAAATCTGGCCGAAGGCGGCGGCGGTGGCGGAAGTAAGGAAAGGTTCAGTAAAAGTCGCAGCGGAGGCGGGCGAAAAACAAAAGCGACGCGAGTACGGAGTCCATTGTATCAGCCACCGCCACAAATCGAAGATCATTTCGGGTTTCGCACTCACATTTTCCTGTCGCCGCCCCACTGCTACGACAATGGCAACGAGTCTGAAACTGGGCCCATGACGGGCGGCCTGATGCCTCGCCACGGCTCGTCGATTCATTTGAAACCGAGGCGAACGTCGATACCGAGGCTGGATTTCTACGATCCTCGAGAGGTAAAAAAAAAAATACACTCACACTAAACCCACAGGGATAGGCCAGGACACGCAAGACATGATAAGAGTTGAAGGCTTTAGTGAAACCATACTGCCCCTTGTCACTTTTCAAGTTTGATAATAAAACAAATTGTGTTCCTCCAAGTCCTTCGTGACAGAACTAAAAATGAATAATTACAGTTTTTCCTTTTTCATAATTTCTTAATTTGAAAATTTTCTGCAAAGAAAAATGGCTTACAGCTCGTTCAGTAGCGCTTGCCAAGAAAAAGTTCAATGGTTGAGTAATTTATTTTTCGTCTTTCAAACTCGTTCTATTTACATTTAGTAAAGTTTCCGATCGCCAAAATCCCCTCCACCGCACCTTGGAATCGCTCAAAGCTCAACAAAGCAGTTTTTAGGCAGCCAAAAGATGGAGGTTTTGCCACCGCGGGGCGTGAGACTGGGAAATGCCTATGTGGACCTACGTACACGCCCATGGTGGCACGAAGGCCGTCCCTTTCCCCTTAGGACCCGCGCACGCTGGGAGAAAAAAGACGCCGACGCGCGCCGTCAGCGTTCGACTCTTGCAGTAAAAACAGATAGAACTGTGAGGGGGCCTTTCACATTGGACGAGAACGCGAGAGTCGTCTCTCTCCCGAGAAAAGGCCTTTACTCTTCTGCTAGACTGAAGTTTTCGATGGCTAAGTCCATGATTTTAGGTTTTTGATAAAGCGAAATTTGGGTCGGATGTGTGTGGGTCGGTCGGGGCTTTGAAGAGCCAAGCCCATGAAATTATGTTTTTTAAAGGGTGAAATTCTCTAAAATTGGAATTTGAACGAGCCGAATCCGAAAATTGTTTTTTTGAAGGAGTAAAATCCGCAACATTTGATTATGCATCAGCGAAAAAACGTGACAAAAATTGGTGTTGAAAGAGCCAGAATCATTACATTTGTTTGGTTGAGTTTTGCTGTGGTTGGGGATTTACTGTGGTTAGAGCTTTTTGTGGTTAGAGCCTTGCTTCGGTCACTGGCGCACCTATGCGTATCGGGGCCCGGGGCTGAAATCTTCAAGAGGCCCCTAAAAGTCTCTAACTATACATAAAAACCTTTATTGGTAACCTCTAAGGCCTTTTCCTAACTTTAGCCAAGACCTTTTCCATATATTGTAGGCAAATTACCGCTATTTCCACAACCTATCCGCTAAACAGCGCTTATGCCAAGTTTAAACCGCGAATTTCTCCATTTTAGCCGCGAATGAGTGCTTTTTGTCAACTTTAACAGCAAATTAGCGCTTTTCGCCGCAAATTAGCATCGGACTAGCGGGGTAATCCCCCCCCCCACCTTATAGACATAAATATGCGCTTTTCCCCGACTTTAGCAGCAAAGTAGATTTTTTATCCTGTGCATCAGCGATGTTTCTTTAACTTTTCTCGAGTTGGCGTTTTCCACCATTTTAGCTGCAAATCAGCGATTTTTTCTAGCGCTTTACTCAGTATGAGCTGAAAATTACTCAATATTAGCCGTTAAATACCGGTTTTCTCGAAATGTTTACCGCAAATTAGCATTTTTTGTTCACCGTAACCATATGCAGCGGAATAGCGACTTCGTCTCAGTTTTAGCCGCGAATTTGCGATTTTCACTCATAGCCATAAATTAGCGCTTTTTCTCAATTTTAGCCTCAAAGTTGCCCGGGGAAGCCGCGAATTAGCGTATTTCCAATCTTTGACGCAAATTGAAATTTGTCTCAATTTTTAGCCGTGAATTAGCGCTTTTTCGTAATTTTAGCAGCGCAGTAGCTATTTCTAGCCCATGCATTAGCGAATTTTGTTCATTTTAGCCACGAATTGGCGTTTTCCGAAATAATTACTGCAAATCGGCAATTGTTCCATCTTTGACAGTGAATTAGCACTTTTTGTTTCAATTTAGGCTGAAAATTAACTTTTCTCTTTATTCTAGCCAGAATAATTACTGATTTTCTCGATATTAGCCGCAAATTGGCGGGTTCTTTTACATTTTGGCACCGCATTAGTAATTTTCTTTCAATTTTAAGTATGTAGTAGAATAGGGCTTCACCTCAGTTCTAGCCGTGAATCAGTGTTTTTTCGTTAATTTGCCGTTTATCTCAATTTCAGCCACAAAGTTGTCGTCAGAAGGCTGAATTAGAAATTCCAACACACTTTATCCTCGATTATTGTCCTCAATTTTAGCCGCGAATTCGCGTTTATTTTCCATTTGAGCTGCTTCGAAGCGTTTCTAACCTGTAAATTCGCGAATTACCTTAATTTTAGCCACGAATTGGTGATTTCTTCAATTTTTTGCCGGGAATAACACTCTTTCCCAATTTGAGCTGGAAACGAGAGTATTTATTTATTTATGACAGGATAATTATAGTGCATTTTTCAATATTATCTGCGTTTTTTTTTTTTACACTTCAGTCCCACGTTGGCATTTTTCCTTCAATTTTTGCTATGGATTAGCGTCTATTGTTTAGTTTTAGCCTCGAACAGCTACGCATTTACGTTTTGTCAATTTTTCAAGATTTAGTGACTTTAATCAATTTTAGCAGTGCAGTAGGGATTCTTTCCAGTAGGGCGATTTTCCTCCATTTTAGCCACGATTTGGCGTTTTCCTCATTTTCAGCTGCAGATTAGCCATTTTTTCATTTTTAGCAGCGAATAAGCACTTTTTTCTCAGTTTGAGTTAATATTTTTGTCGCTAATTAATATTTTTGTCAATTCTATTGTTTTTTTAGGTTTTAGCCCCGCGTGAGCAATTTTTTCTACGGATTAGCGCTGTTTCTCAGTTTGAGCTTCGATTCTTTCAGAAGCTATACAGATTTTCGTTTTCTCAATTTCAGCAGCGAATTAGTGATTTTTCTTCATTTCAGCTGTGAAATAGCGTTTTCTGATAATTTTGCAGCCCATTAGTACATTATGTATTCTCTTTTTTTTATTAATAGACGATTTTTCGCCATTTGAGTTTTGAATTTGCCATTTTGGTCCAGTTTAAACTCGAATTAGCGTTGTTTTTGGCAATAATTGCCACGATTTTTGTTTACTTGTACAGCATTGAATTAGTAGCGTGTATTCTCATTCTCAATCGTAGCCACGGGCTTGGCCCGGAAACAACATTTTTGCATTGATGTCTACATTTTAGCCGTGGAATGGCCGTCGAATCGACGATTTTTTTTCAATTTCGGTCTGGAAGTTGCATCGTGAGACCACGAACCAGCACTTTTTCGCTGTTATAGCCACGAATATTAGCTCGTTGCAAATTGCGGATCAGTACATCATCATAGCGCGCTTAAGGACCTAACGAAACTTGGGAGTGGGGGCGGTGTATTTTCTCTATTTTAGCCGTGAATTTCCCTCAAGGAGGCGCATATTTCTGATGTATTTGAGCAACCAGAATTGCACTCTCGGGGGCTCTCGAATAGTCAGCCCACACTCTTTGCTGATATCACTTGTAACGTAATATTCTCCAGGTCGGATATAGATTAAAATTCGTGTAAAAAAAAAAATAAATAAATAAATCGTAGTCCAACCTTTTTACATGAATGAACCTAAAAATCCGAATTTTTCCTAATTTAAGCTTCTCGGGGGCCCCGCCTGGCAGGGGGCCCGGGGCGGTCCGCCCCCCTTGCCCCTACCACGGTACGCTAGTGGCTTCGGTTGGATCTTTGCTGTGGTTGGGCCTTCTTTGTGATTGTGCTTTTATTGTGGTTTGCAGCTTTGCTGTGGTTACGAGCTTTGCTGTGGTTCGGTGCTCTGCTGGAATTTGGAGCTTTGCTGTGGTTTGGAGCATTGGTGTGGTTGGGGCTTTGCTGTGTTTTGCGAATCTTTCTGGTTGGAGCATTGTTGAGATTTGAAGATTTGCTATAATTGGGGCTTCTTTGTAAATGTAAAATGTTGGGCACTACAGCCCGGACACGGAAACAGTTGAGGAGAAACAGTTGGGGTGGGGGGTCGGTGAAAAGGCCCAATTGAGCTCCATCCCCGGGCGCGAATATTCTCTCTACGGCCCTGTGGGAGTAAAGCTCAGCGACGGAATGTGTGGCCTAAATGTGGATGGAGGGAGCTCTTTTGACTTCGTGCCGCTGTCGAACGTGTCTGGCCGTGGCCAGCCTGTGGTCCGAGTCCGCACGTTGAACAAGCGCAAACTTTCAATTTCCCGGATATTTAGCTCTGCGAAACTTGCGAATCCACCAATATATTTAGCTCCGAATGCCACAATTTTGCGGCTATTCATCAATCTTTAAACGCTTTTATGGTCTCCGGGGTCAGCGACCACAAAAAAAATCTCCGAAACTTGCAATTCGGTCGAAATTAAAACAAAAAACTTTTAAAATTGGTGAAATTAAGACCCGAAACTTCCTTTTTTGCAGGAATTAAGACGGGAATCTTCCAATTTGTGAGCATTCCTCAGACCGTGGGGAGGCCACTAGTTCCAGGGTATGCGTCCAAAAAAAGGGCCAAAAACTTGCAATTTCGCCAAAATTAAGATCCAAAATTTATAATTTTGATGAAATTAAGACCCGGAACATAGTGCGATTTCGCTGAAATTGAATTCTTAAATTTGCATTTTCGCAGGAATTAAGTATCGAAACGGGCATTGCTCCAGGAAAATTCCAATTTCGCGGATATTAACACTTAAAACTTGTAATTGTTTCGCATAAATTAAGACACCAATAAGGCTGAATTTTTGCACGAGTTGAGCCGAGAAAACAATTACGCTAATTTGCTGAAACTGGCTTTTCAGCAACAAAACCCGTGATAAATCCACAAAATTGGAACCCTGCGAAATTGAGGTTTTCAGCTATAGAACTCTGCGAAATTGGGGGGGGGGGGGTAGTGAATCAGTCCTGCGCAGAGGCCGATTAAGGGGGAAGGCCTAGTTGGGACGGGCCTCCAGCGGCAAAATTTCAGAGGCGACCAATTTCTTGAACTTTTTTTGTGTTTTTTTTTAACCATTTTGTATACGTTTTAAATATTTGGAGAGAATTCTTAACGCGGCGAGTTAATGGGACCACACCACAATCCCCCCTCCCAGTCATCTCGGGCATTATAAGATCGGTATAGCGTCTGAGCCCCATTGAGCAGCGTTGCCAACTAACATTTTGCTTTTCCAGTTAAGTCGAGCTAAAAATTCCGTCAGAAATCCGTCTAAGTGTATTCAATCCCTTTAAAAAACCCCCGTCAAAAAAAAAAATTAATAATTAGTAGCGTGCCTTATGGTACTAGACAGACCCGGGCTCCTGAAAAGCTTATAAAGATGGAACAAAAATTTGGTGTTTGAGGAATGAAGACTGCGGGATTGATGAATCAGGGATTGTGTGGAGGACCACACGATACTTCCATGTTCCAAATGCGCTAATTCACCGAAGAAATTGAGAAGAACTGAAGAAGTGTGGAAAAAAACGCTTATTTGCGGCTCCTGAAGGCAGCTTCATGGGGTCATTGGGGGGGGGGGGCGTTGGTGAAAGATTTACCAGGGGGCGCCAAGTGCCCAATGCCGGCAGCGCAATGAGCTGCCCCGGTGCACAATTTTGGTGCAAATGGAAAACGCTATTGTATACTGTCGTTAACTAATGTTGTGTAAGTTATTGAACAGGCCTCCAGTGCGTTTTAGTCACTGCGTCAGAGCGTCTCAGTATTTTGCTAAGATCAAAGTGTTATTGTGCGGGTGTAGGGATGGGGGGAAGGTGATGATGGGTGACCCACCTGAGTTCTTACAACCAGATTTATGGCCCACGACCACAAAAAAAGGTAGGGCGGCCCTGCTTTAAAGGTTTATGTGGTATGGGCATCTAAAATTCACCTGTGTGTGGCCTCTTTTTATCAATTTTAGTCGCAATTTTTGTGCTTATTCCTGATTTTAGCCACAAATTAGAGTTTTTTCCTCATTTCGGTCATGAAATTGAATTGAGAAACAACGGATTAGCATTTTCTCACTTTCAGCAACAAATTAGAGTTTTTTTTCTCTCTTTAGCCGCGAATTCTCTATTTCAACCCGAGACAATCACAGCTTTATGTCAATTTTTGTCGCGAATTAACGCATTTTCTCACTTTTAGTCATGAATTTGCGCAATTTCTCATCTATTTACGATGAAGTTGCCCCAGAATATTTTCTCGACTTCGCCACGAATTAGCGTTTTAATACAGCTAAGCTGCAAATTATCGATTATTCTTTATGTTAGACGCGGCTTGCCCCAAGATCAGGACAGTAGCGTTTTTTTTCTAAATATCGTTCTTGAAAGTGCATCAGAAAACACCAAATTAAATGCCTATATTGAGTTTGTTTTATTTTTTAAATTTTTATACACGAACAGGCACTTCTTCTCAATTTTAGCTAAACCAGGTTCTCTCAATTTTGTCCACGAATTAGCCTAACCTATTAATTGTAGCAGCGAATTAACGCATTTTCTCAATATTTTAGCCACAAATTAGAGTTTTTTTCTCAATTTTAACTGCAAATGTGACCTTTTTCTTAATTTTAGCCGCGAATTAGCGCTTTTTCTTCAACTTTGTACTTTTCTTCAATTTTGGCCGCGAATTTGCGCCTTTCTCAATTTGAGCCGCGAATTAGACTTTTTTCTTACTTTTAGCCATTAATCAGCCCTATTTTTCAATATCGTCCACGAAGTTGCCTCTATTTAATACTTGCACTATTTAAATGGTTTTTTTTTCTGTTATAGCCGCGAGTTAAAGTTTTTCTCCATTTTAGCCACGAAGTTGCCTCTAGAAACGACGAATTGTCGAATTGGCGTTTTCTCAATTTTAGCTGCGAACGAGCATTTTTTCTGCATTTCAGCCGAGAATTAGCGTTTCTTTCTCAATTTTAGCGGCGAATTTGCGCTTTTTCTCAATGTTAGCCGAAACTTCACGGTTTGCGGCTATCGTGTCACAAATATCGACGCCTAAAAAAGAGCCAGGCAGAGATAGAGAGTGCGAGCTCTGAAGTCGGTCAAGCCACAGCAGTTCGGAATTCCGTCGATTTATGACTTGATAATAATGGCCGCTTTTTTTTCTTCTTCTTTTTTTTCAGGTGAGCTTCGCGGCGGACAATGAAAATTTGACGTCAAGGACCAATAAACCGATTTCACTTCACCCAGTTCCAAAGGCGGATCTTGGGGATTTGAAAGCACTCGACAAAGACTGTTTCATAATACCCGTCGCGAGCGTGGATCGTTTTCTACCCGCCGGTGTTCCCGTAAGTTGCTATTATTCGTCAAGGGGAATAGAAGTTTGTGGTGTTCCGAGAGTGGGAGTGAGGAGGAGGAGGGGGGTAGCTTAGTACAAAACTTTGGGAACATTAAATCTCTTGCTGAAGGTGCGTGAACATGATTTATTCAGGCTTGAGAAGATCACAAAACTTGCCGCAGTGTGGGTAATATACGAACGCGAATTATCCTTTTTACTCCGGATTGTTTTATATCCTTCCCGTTACGTTCCAATTGGACTCACAACGCTAGAACCCGAACGAAAAATAAAATATGCAATGAGTGGATAGACCCCTAAAAAAGGAAGGGTTTCCACTTCCATCCTCCTCACACATAGCCTTCTTTGTTTTAATGCATACTAAAAACACGCTCTCCAAGAAATATTACGCAGAGCCTTATCCTTGAAAATTGTTTTTTCTTTTAATTATTGCACAGGAAAAGCTGTGTGAGTCGCTAAATCGCCCGTTATGAGCGTCATTTACGATTATTTTCCATTTCTTCCAGATGCCTCTCATTGAGACAAAGCAAAGCCAACTGTCCGTCGTGGAAGTGGACGACCCAAAGCTCTGCGTTCTCATACATTTAATGTCTCCAATGGAGCCCATTGAGCCTGTGCTCGAGTCACCTCTTTCGATGCCTATCGTCAAACAGCAAATGACCGCCTCGGATCTGTTGAACGAGGTCGGGTCTTCGCGAGCCGCCATGGAGGGCATGCTGTTGGCCAATCTCGAAAGAAATTGTTAGTTCGAAACACAGAATTTATCTTTTAAAAAAATTGTACGGTGGTTGTTTTTTTTTATGGACCATTTACAGCAGAGTTCCCATTTATTTCGTACTACGTGATAAACAAGGCGCAAACAGATCCAGCTGAATTTTTCGTCAACTGTCGAGCGACATCGCTCAGAAAGTTTGACCCGAAAAGCACTCGTTACACTGCCGCTCACACGTTTGACCTTTTCAACGAAGTGGCGACGATAGCTCGACCACCTTTGGATCCCACTTCAAAGCGTCCACGGTCACCTTCGACCGGTTTCATCGTGTCCGTCTACAAGGTGTTTGAAGGGGACGACCGGGAGAAATTCGAAAAAAATTGGCTCTATTGGACAGGTAAGGGAAGACCCCCCTCCCCCGCCAGAAAAAAAGAGTGTGCGACCTCCAAACACCAAACAAATGACTATTATTTCAATTTTCCGCAGGTGCACGAATGATCTACAGCTCCCTGCCAAAATCTGTCGGCCTACGGCGGATCACACTCCACAAATCAGTGTCCAAAGGTGACAAACTGTACCTCCTGTTGGTAGAGTGTACGAATTTTCTCCACGACCTGTCATCCGCCGCCGTTCTACTTCCAGCGCTTCGCGCTCGACTTTGCGGATACACCGGCCTGTACAGAACTGTGGCTGTCTTTTAATTATTTTTTGTTACTATTAAACTCAAACTTTCGAATGGTTGGAGGGTAGGGGAAGGAAGTGATGTATTTAACGCACAACGTTCGATCGCTTTGCCGCACGGTTGCAAGTTACTTCCCGATACGTTTTTTTTTTTCGATCCGATAATTCCTGAGCGTGAATGCATCAGACGTACCTTTAAGCTTTGTAGAAAATGTGTTGATTTAAATTCTAATGACTGAACTTTAATTTGAAAGTCGAATTTTGCTCATTGATAGTGTCTTCCTGTTAAATTAGAATAACGCCCGTAAGAGTCCTAAACAATGAGAAATCGTCGTCTTGTTACGAATAACACCAATTTAAAATATTTACAAAATGTTATCACCTAGATGCATATCACCCATAAACAACGCCATATCGATTCTATATCAGTTAAATAAGACATATAAAATTGTGTACATAGGCGAGGTGACTTGTTTGTAGCGAAGCGCGTTATTTTGTTAAATTTTGCTTATTGTTTTGTCCAGGCAATAAAGCGAGACAAGGAAGAATTCGCCAAACATCTTTAAAATATCCTTTCCACGCGGAGCCTTAACCTTAAAAGCGCGTGTACCCGAAAACCACGTTTATTTATTTATTTTTGTTTTCAAAATCAGAAGCAAAAGTACAGTTTTTTCTCCGTCCCCCTAGGCTTATACTGATGAACACTGATCGAGCAAATGACTTTGGCCTTTCTGAGGCGCGACGTGGTTGACGTTGAACCCATAAGCACTCAGTCCAGTGGCGCAGCGATTTTCTCAAAGGTACACTGGTCTGCGACAGACGTGAATTATGATTCCCCTGAACCATGCTCAACTAAGACATACAGGCGGTTCCAGCCTGACACGCGTATCAGAGTACCTAGCCGCTATAGCGCATTGGCCCTTTGAACGGTCCAGAAATTAATGTTTCGCGTCATGGTCGCTGGTGTCAAACGATTTTCTCGACTCTAGGGCCTAAGAGCGCTCAGTTTTTAAGGGGAGAAAAAAAAATTGCCACGGTGTCTCAAACCGCAAGTTCAGGCCAATATTTGAGCGTACCGGTTTTTATGAAAAAACTCGCCAGTTTCACGAAGAAATGGTCAATTTTATGAGGAAATTGTCTGTTTTATGAAAAACTTTCAATTTTATTAAAAAGAAAGAAAGAAAAAAAAACCCTTAAGCTTGTGAGCAAAATGGCTGATTTTATGAGGACATTTTCAGTTTATAAGGTGTCACCAGTTCAACAAGGAAATAGTCAATTTTACGAATAAAATGACAAAGTTTATGAGGAATTGTCAATAATATGTATAGGAAATTGTCCTTTTTGAATGAATTTTAAATTTTGTGAGGAAATTGTTAGTTTGAATTAGAAATTTTAAATTTCAAGAGGAAATCGTAAATTTTCAAGGAATTGTTAACATTAGGGCGAAATTGTCAGTTTCAAGAGAAAATTGTGATTTTTATTAGCAAATTGACATTTATATTAGCGCATCGTCAGTTTAATTAGAAACTTGTCAATTTGGAGCAGAAATTGTCAGTTTGATGTGGAATTGTCAATTTGAAGCAGAAATTGTCAAATTGAAGTGGAAATTGTAAATTTGCAGAAAAAATTATCAATTTCACGAGGAAATTGTAACTTATTCCCAATAGTTTTTACTTTATTTGGCTTCACCCCCACCCCACGGGTCGTGGAAGATCTTCAGAAGACCTTCCTCCAGGAGGCATCAGCCCGGTACTGTTCGACACATTACTTCAGGCTGGGACCTCCTACTCTTACGGCTTTAAGGCTTTGTCCTCGCGAAAACCAGCTCAAGCCCCTGTCTCGCTCCGCTGAGCGTCCTCTCGCTGCGATCCGTAACGCTCCTCTTCCTCTTCCTCTTCCAGCCGCTTCCTGACGCACTCCCACGCCACCGCACCTCCACCCACCCGTTGACCCATCTCATTGGTTCAGCTTGAGCCAAGCGAGGTCCACCGTACGAGCTGAGACCAACAAGGCCACGTCATCCGCGTACGCCACCAGCCGAGTCTCCTCGGGCATCTCCATTCGCAGGAGACCGTCATACGTGAATTTCCACAGGTCCGGGCCCAAGATTGATCCTTGGGCTGCACCTGCCGTCACTGATCTTCTTCGCGGACCCTCCGAGGTGTCATACGACCGCCATCGGTCTCGCAGGTAACCATCCTCTTGAGAGGTAATCGGGTACCCTAAATGTTGTCACCAAGGCCTCGATCTTATTTTATTTGGCTTGGACTTTATTCACTTTGCCCCATGACTCCGTCGGCAATTGCCCTTTCCGTGATTATTGTTGATACAGTAATTGGCGATTGTTTATTCTGGCGTTAAACTAGACATTCCTATCGGCTATAAATTGCCGATTATACGCGAAAATTATCAATATTAAAAATGAATTGTCAATTATAAGAAGACATTGTCGATTTTATGAGGAAATAGTAAATTTTATCAAGAAGTGGTCAATTTCATGATGAAATTGTCGATTTTTTTTAAAGGAAATTGTTAATTTTATAAGAAAATGTTATGAGGATATAGTATATGTATTTTATGAGGAAATTATCAATTCTACAAGGACATTGTCAATTTTATAAGGAAAATATCAATTTTATGAGCATATTGTCAACTTTATGGAGAAATTGTCAATTTTATAAGGAAAATGTCAATATTATGAGGATATTGTTAATTTTATGGAGAAATTTGTAATTTTATAAGGAAATTTGCAATTGTATGACGGAATTGTCATTTGCATGAGAAAATCGCCCATTTCATGAAGAAATTGTCAATTTTATCACGAAATAGTTAATTTGTTTAGGCAAATGTCAATTTCATGAGGAAATTGTCAGTTTTATGAGGAAATTGTAATTTTATGAGAAAACTGTCAATTTTGTGCGGAACTTGTCGATTTTATGGTCAAACTGACATTTTTATATGGGCATTGTCAATTTTATGAGGGAATTGTCCATTATATGAGGATATTCACAATTGTGTGAGAAAATTGTTAATTTTATGAGGAATTGCCAATTTTATGGGGAAATTGTCAATTTTATGAGAAAATTGTCAATTTCATTAGGAAATTGTCAGTTTTATGAGGAAATTGTAATTTAATGAGAAAATTGTCAATTTTGTGAGGAACTTGTCGATTTTGTGGCGAAATTGACATTTTTATGTGGGCATTGTCAATTTTATGAGGGAATTGTCCATTATATGAGGATATTGTCAATTTTGTGAGAAAATTGTTAATTTTATGAGGAAATTGCCAATTTTAGGGGGAAATTGTCAATTCTATCATGAAATTGTCAATTTTATCAGGAAATTGTCAATTTTATCAGGAAATTGTCAATTGTATGGTGAAATTGACATTTTTATGTGGACATTGTCAATTTTAAGTGGAAATTGTCCATTTTATGAGGAAATTGTCAATTTTATTAGGAAATCGTTAGTTTTATGAGGATATTGACAATTTTATAAGGATATTATCAATTTTATTACAAAATTGTTAGTTTTGTGAGGAAATGGTCAATTTTATGAGGGTTGGTGGTGAGGAGGGGAGTAATCCCATAATTGTCCGTAGAAAAGGGTCTTCTAAACGTAATAAGTCTCAATTTTCTGAACAGCCAATTTCGGGAATTTGTATTGCCAGCAAATCAAACCAATTCCACCAGTTGTGACCTACACACCCACAAATTGGTTCCATTTGTTCGTCGTCGTTGTTTTCCATTCCCGGGACTAGCCTATTATTATTATTATTATTATTATTATTATGCAGTGGGCTCGCACCCGGCTTAGCCGAGCCCGAAGCGCTTAAGCCGTTCCCGGCTCATACGCCATGCCCTTAGGGTCGGACTCGGAAAAGCCTAATGCGGATCCGCAAACTTATCTACGGCATTCACAAACTGAAGGACTCGGACCCCCTCGGCCCTCGAGAATGTGATGCCTGGCAACCTATCTGTCCCGAAAATGCGGAAACGAGTAGCCGCATACCTCTCACACTCCCCTACTAAGTGCATAGCCGATTCCTCTTCCAACTCGCAGGCCCGACACATCGGGTTTGCCACCATTCTCATTATGTGGAGGTGCTTACGTAGCGCATAGTGGCCTGTAAGCATCCCTACAACTCTCCGCATGCCGCCTCTACTTAGTGATAGCAGCCACATCGTCGCCTCCCTGTCCCATTCCCGAATGCACGCCCTCGCTTGCCGACAGGCTGATAGGCTATTCCAACTCCTGGCGGCCTCCCTATCCGCCCAATCCTTTATCTGGGCTCTCCCCACCGTCTTGGAGACCGCAATAATCGGCTCAGGTCCCCAAACTTCCTTATTTGCCCCCTGTTTCGCCATTTCATCAGCTTTCTCATTCCCCTCGTATCCCCTGTGTCCAGGGATCCACGCGAGGGTCACTTCATTACCCATTCCCTGTAGTCAAGGTGATGCCCCGCCGACAGTCCGCCACCAAAGCCGACTCTACCACCGGCCTGCGGGACTAGCCTAAGGTTTTTTGCACATTAGGAAAAAAAAGTCGCCCAGGTGCGGCGTCGGACTGTTGCAGTAAAAATACATAGAACTCTATGGGGCCTTTCACATTTGGCGCCGACGCGGGAGACGTCTCACCCCCGAGAAAAAATACGCTGGCACGAGCGATAGGTGTTTTTTTTTTTTTAGGCGTCGAAAGGGGCTAATTCCACGTCGACAACGAGATATTCTTGCCCCATTTGGGCGCGCTTAGAGGGACAATAATGAGCTCTGCACCTGTAGTCGAAAACTCTCAGTTTAACAAAGAATTTCTAAACATAGCTCTAGCTTTAGAGATTTTTAAAAAAATTCACAACCGCGTGCCGAAAATGGGAACACTTACTATTTGTAGCCAAACTGTCGATTGAGTTCGCGGCCTGAAAGTGTCGAAAAAGATTATTCATGCACATAAACTGGCGAAATAGATCACAAACGTCCATAAAATAAATAAATAATAATAATAATAATTTTTTTAAAAAAAAGAGAATAGAGAATTGGCGTTTAGGCTTCACGAATATTCTCAGTGCTGCCCAGCTAATATGCTCAGTATTAGCAGATAAAATTGGGAAAAATCGCTAATTCACACCTGACATTGAGAGAAACTACCACAAAAGGACATCATTTGGAGCTAATCATGTGCGAGATTGTAACTTTTGGGTCTAAATATCCGTGAAATTGCAAGTTGCATGTCTAAATATTCCGGGAATATGATAGACTCTGGATTTTGGATTTGGATACAGGGCTAGCCCTAACGATAGACCGTAAAATTGCAAACATTTCGGAGGCCAAATGTCGGCGAGAAGAAAAGGCCCAACCCACACCTATGAGAGCCTCCTGAAACGGAGCCCCCCCCCCCCCACAACACGTTGCTATCCGCAAGTTAGCTAGTGGTACTACAGCTAAAGTTTATATGGAAAAAAAACGAAAATTGGGCGCTAATACATATTTAGAAAAGTTACTAATAATTAGCGGATAAATGATGAAAAAGCACTATTTCGCGGATAAAGTGTACAAGCAAAATCATTAATTCACGGCTAAAAAAAAAAAAGAGAAAAACGGCAATTCGCGGCTTCTGAAGTCAACATTGCAGATAAAATTAAAAATAAAGTGCTTCATTGCACAAATTGAAAAAAAATAGCTAATTTACTGGTAAAATCGAGACAAATCACTAATGTGCGGCTAAAATAGAGATAAATAACGTCAATTCACCTCTAATGCGAGAAAGTCCTAATCGACGGGTAAAGCTGATTCACGGCTAAAATTAAAAAGAAAAAAACAAAACAACACAAAAAAAAAACACTTAAGGTCGATTCACACACATCAGTGCCGTGAACACGGCAGTGCACGGCACACGGACGGGGCACGTCCCGTTCACGGCACTGATGCATGTGAATAGACCTTAATTCACGGTTGAAATGGAGATTAGCGCCAATTCGCGACCAAAGTGTAGAAAACACCAATTCGCGGTGTTCTGAAGGCAACTTTATGGCTAAAATGGTGAAAAAGCGAAAAACGCTAATCCATGGCACAAATCGGGGAAAAATTGCTAATTCATTAGTCAAATTGGGACAATTCACTAATTTGTGGCTAAAATTGGGGAAAACGTCAATTCGCGGCTAAAATTGAGGGACGATACTAATCGGCGAGTTAAAACACAGAAAATGCTGGTTCACGGCTACGCTATAATGGAGAGCAACTCGCGGATAAAGTGTACAAAAACTGTAATAAACAGCTAAAATGGATAAATATCACTATAGTTCACACTCTCGCGGTTTCCGAAGGCAACTTTGTAGTTAAAATTGAGCAAAGCGCTAATTGGATGACACGAATTGGAGATAAAGTTGCTAGTTCACGAATAAAATTGAAACAAATCGCTAATTCGCGGTTATAAAATTGTGAAAAATCAGCGATGAATCGCTCAGCAAAAAAAAAAAAAATTCGCTCGAGGCAACTTTGTGACTAAAATTTTACTACAATACTAAGATTTTCGATTTTAAAACGTTGATTCGCGGCTAACACTTGGACTAGGCGCTCATTTGCCGCTAAAATTGTGAAAAATACTCCAATTCTTTATGCAACCAGCACGACAGGGTATCTGAAGGAATCTTTGCTGCAAAATTAAGAGAAAATGCGCTGACCCCAAGTTTCTTTAGGCGCGTAATAGGAGGCTGAAATTAAGAGCACACGCAAAATGTGGTAATCTTGGGGCATGCACGAGGCGAAAAGTTTAAAAATAGCGCTCATATTCGAGGCTAATACAGTGGAAAAGCTCTAATTCACAGGAAAAAAAAAAAAAACTGATTCGCGGCTAAAAATGAAAAAAGCGCTAATTCATGGCTGAAATTTATAAAATATGATAATTCGCGGACAGATTTGAGAAAACCCGGTAATTCACATGCTGAAATAGAGAACATGATGTATCAATTCGCGGCTAAGGTTGACAAAAACAGCTCATTCGCAGCTAAAATATAAAAAAAATCGCCTATTCGCGGATCAATTTGAGAAAAGCCTCCGACTCTCCGGTGATAAAATTGAGTATAAGTGGTACTTTGCGGCTGAGGGAATGCGGCAGGAATTATTTCCTGAAGTTGGAAATAATTGGCGGCTAAAATTGAGAAAAAACGCTCGGGATTCGGATCTATTCGGGAATACCTGTTAGGGTGTGTGTGTGTGATCGCGGATGACGTGGGCCCCGACGTCCAACCCTGGAAAATATGAACAAATAGTCACAAAATTACACCTCTCGGAGCCAAAAACTGCGAAATTGCAAGTTTCTGGTCTAAATTGTCGCGAAATTGTAAGTTCATTGTCTTTAATTTCGCGAATTCGAAAGTTGTTTGGAAGTTTTTGTTTTTAGTGACCGCGGAACCTGAGATGGCCGGCCAAAATCCTGACGAATATTCACGAAATTGGGAGTTTTCTGGCTGAATATCTGCGGGATTGCAAGTTTCGGATCGTAATTTCGAAGTTTGAGGACCGACGACCGGCACTGGAGCGATCCAGTCCCCGGGAGCCGATCCTGGGGGGAGGGGGTGGGGTCCCGGGACACAAAGTAAACATCGTACACATGTGAGTAAATTAATGAACACCTTTCGACAACAAATATTAATAAAATTTGTATTTTGCAGTTTTTAACGAAAGACAACTGTGACTGTAAAAAAAATTACACATCCCTGTCAAGTCGACCAAAAAAAAGAAGCGCTCAATGTATTTATTAAGTGGGTTATTTCATTTGTTTACGCCTGGTAACGTTTCACCACACTGGAATTATTATTGTTCCTTTAAAACATGTTATAAATGACAGTTAAAGAAGGTAAAAGAGGATGAAAAGGTGTGAAGTTGTGCTTAAAGACTAGCACGAAAACAGTGAATCAGAATGATGAACTGTAATTAGCGTCGTTGTCAATTATTATTTTTATTATAGCAAGACTATGCCATTTTTCCCCCCATACCGCAGCTATTTATCGTTGTTTAAAGACGAATTAGAAATTTTAATTAAAATCCTGACAAAAGAACTCACTTATGAGCGATGAACTCCTATAAATAATACGTGGTACTCCTTTTTTCCATATGAATACGAGAAAAATATCGATATTTTTTTTCGCCGAAATGGCGAATCGCTGAACATTTTTTATATTTTACAAGTCATTCGATCTCCTAAACGAAATTGGTATTGTGGAGTTGGTAAGAAGGGAACACGGTTTCGTGAGGGAGTGAGTGGGTGGTTGGGGGGCAGGGAAGGGACACTTGGTCATTACATTAAGCTCTTGGAATTCACTCGGGCTAAATTATTTCTTCATTTTGTCTCTCTTTCTGACTTAAATAATTAAGTTTGCTCTTTTCACTTAACAAATTGAAGAAAAAGAAGAAGTAGAAGAAGAAGAGAGAAGGAATTCCCTTTAAATATTTATGGGCTCTTAAATTCTACTTGACTTGAATAAATAAATTTAAAAAATAAATAAAAAATAAAAAAAAACAATTTCATAATTAAAGGATGGAAGCAAACTAAGGGTTTCCCTCATCCATTCTGGGGATAATTATAAATAACTATTTTAACTATATTCTGGTAACGAAAAAATTTGACTTTCATCTCATTCGCCACACTCAACATCACCATAGAACACATTTTAGCACATTCATAAAACGGCTAGGACCTGTATTTAGGTAAATAGCGCACTACACTTATTTCTATGATAATATAATCGGATCTTTTCACACAAAAATAACACTCAACCCCAACCCCACGTCCCAACGATTTTAAATTAGGTGTTTTTTTTCTTCAATTTTTAACAGTAGGTATAAAATAATAACTCTGTCTTTTACAATTAAGTAAGGCTTTTTTTTGGAGCCTTCTACGAGCACCTATAAAAAACTGTCTGATTTAGCATGCCTCCCCTCCCCCCAACACTCTAATTAGCTGGTTGTTACGTAATTAATGAAAAAAAAAACAATAAACTGTTATATTTTGTTTTTAAAGCTCTCTTTGTTCAAGAACTATCGTAAACCAGTGAATAAATCTGTCGCAGCGTTATTTTCTCGCATTTCGTTTTATAAACGCTCGAGGAAAAAAAGAAAGAAAAAAAGAAAAAAAGCGAGTTATCTCGACGCAACGCTTTTATAATAAATAACGATTTACAGAACAGGGGGGTGTTGACGTTTCAGCGTTCTGTGAGCCGGTAGGTTGAGTGGTGGTAAATTGGGGTGTTCAATCCTTGTTGGTGACGACACTCTACTTTAATGAACACACAAGAATTGAGAGATTTGTTAATGAGTGAAAGAGTGAATTGCGGTGGAAACGGGGTTGGTGGAGGTAGCGTGGTGCGGTGAGGTGGGGGGATAGTCAGTTTTTTGGAGCTTGTTAAACATTGAGAGTGAAAATTAAGATTCTGAGAGTAATTCGACAGTCCCCTGACCCGACACAGGCGTGAATTCAGAGTCACTACACATATATGGGAGGGGTGCCCCCAAGTTGAAACCAAAGAGCTCAAAATGCCAAATTGGTTTACTGGAGCCGAAGAACTAAATTTTTATATTAGAAGAGCCAAATCATTGAAATTGGTTTGCTATAAGTGATCCAACCCGCGAAAAGATGTTTACACAAAGATAAATCTCCCACATTGTGAAAGTAATAAAATAATGTAATTGATTTATTTGTTTGTTGTGTCCTTGTAATGATAAATTAAACAATTATTCGAGTAGTCACAACTATTTTTATTATTATTTATTTTTTCGACTAGTTTTGGGGAAGCTCCCCATTCTCAAGGAATCAGCTGCCTTAACAGAAGAAGGATACAACCCCCACAACAAGAATGGAGAGATTCTCCGAAACTAGTCGAAAAAATAAATAATAATAAAAATTGTTGTGACTACTCGAATAATTGTTTAATCTATAAAGTAATAAAAGACTAATAATCCAAGTAACTGAAACACGAAATTTGCTTTTAAAAGGACCAAAACAAGAAATTGACTTCTGAAAAATCCAAAACACGAAATTGACTTCTGAAAAAGCCAAAACACGAAATTGATTTCTGAAAAAGCCAAAACATGAAATTGGCCCTTTAAGGAGCCAAAACACGAAATTGGCTCTTAGGAAGCCAAAAAACGAAATTGGCTCTTTAAGAAGCAAAAACACGAAATTGGCTCTTTAAGAAGCCAAAACAGGAAATTGGCTTTTAAAAGGCCCAAAACGCGAAATTGACTTTTGAAGGAGCCAAAACATGAATTTGGCTTCTGAAGGAGACAAAACAAGGAATTGGTTATTGATGGGCCAGGATTCAGAATTGGCTATTGGGTTTAAAGGAGCCAAAACAAGAAATTGGCTTTTAAAGAGCCAGAACGGCTTCTGAAGGATCCTAAACATGACGCTGGCTTTTCAAGGTGCCAAAACACGAAATTGGCTTTTAAAGAAGCCAAAACCCGAAATTGGGTCTTTTAGGAGCCAAAACACAAAATTGTCCTTTGAAAGATACAAAGTCGAAATTGGCTTTTTAAAGGGCCAGAACACGAGATCGGCTTCTGAAGGAGCCAAGACATGACATTTTCGTTTGAAGGAGCCAAAACACGAAATTGGCTTTTGGAGAAGACAAGACACGAAATAGGTTTTTAAAGATGCAAAAACTCGAAAATGGCTTTGAAAACAGCCATAACCCTAAATTGGCTTTCGAAGGAGCGTGGTTACGTATAGACGCTACACAGTGATCATTTGTTCTAAAATCATTTCTGGTGCGTTATTTTTAGTAGAAGGGGTAAAGGGGTAGCTCATTTCACTAAATTATGGGGCGGGCGAGAGTCCATCACTAAGTGGACAGACTTTAGTTCAATTGGTTCAATTATCACAGCTCAGTTGTTGTCGTCATGGTTACATGGTGAAGGGGGTTGTTTGCCCACTAACCAGTGTAACCTCCTTAGCAACCTGACCACGACCGATTCTAGGCGCCATTTTGCCAATATGGCGGCGCAAAAGTTGAAATTCCGTATGATCACCTCAGAATCAAAGCCAATTTTCAAAACTCTGATCACAAACAGTTCATTTCATGCTGGGAAGGGGCTTACCGCACATTTTTTTTGTTTTCCACATCCAAGGGTAAGTTTACACTGTCCGCTTTTTCCCTCCGGTTGCGTTGCGTTTCCTTGAAAAAACTAAACCTACCCCCCCCCTTAAATGCACTACCTTCCGTTTTTTCAAGCAAACGCAACGCAACCGGAGGGAAAAAGCGGACAGTGTAAACTTACCCTAACCCCACAAAATTGTTTTTTTCCACGACTGAACCCCGCAAAAGTTTTGTTTTTTTCAAAGAGCCAATCCTGTTCAAGTCGCGAAAACATTGTGTGGTGGGTGTGTGTTTGCTTGTTTGTTTTTTTCACACGGTTTTTTTGTTTTTTTACGGCCCAGAGCCCTAAAATTGGCTTTTTTTTACGAGTAAACCACGCGAAACTTGTTTTCTGAATGGCGAAACTTGGGTTTTGAACGGTTCAACATCGAAAAATTGGAGTTTTCCGCGATTAAACCTCACGAATTTGGTTTTTTGAAGCACCGAACCAATGAAATTTGTTTTAATGCATGCATAAAGTTGAAAGTCGTAGCCGTAGCTATAGTTTTATGAATGCATTACCCACTAACCCTCGTAGTTTAAGCGATCTTACTAACAATATCAATTCTACTGCTAGCGAAATTTGTTTTATTTGGAGCCAAATCCGAGTGCATTGTTTTTCAAGAGCTAAATTCGGTTTTGCGATTGGAGTTTTCGCGGTTGAAACTGCATGTGATTCGAGCTTTTCAGGGCTCAAGGTCATCATTTTTAAACCGTTTTGTGGTTATAACTTTCTGTAGTCGGAGCTTTTTGTGGTTAGAGCTTTTTGTGGTTTGAACTTCTTGTAGTTAGAGCTTTTTAGGGTTTAAGCTCAAGAAAGTCTTCCGCGATTGCCCTCCTCACGGCACTATCACAGGCCCAAAAAAGATCCAACTACAGCGAAACTCCAAACCATAGTAAACCTCGAACCACAACAAAGCTCCAACCACAGAACAGGTTCCACAGCAAAACTTCAACCACGAAAATGGGCGTTCCACGGAAAGCTCCAACCACAGTAAAGCCTTTTCTTTTTCTTCTTTTTTTCGTGGGGAGGGGGGGGGCAGATCCAAGGGAGGCAAACATACAAGTCATTTAGACGAATAAGCCAGTCGTGGGGCGTGGAATTTTAGTTGTTTTAGGCTAGGGCTATTACAGTCTGTTCCTGGGCCGGAATGTAAGGTTCGGGGTATGTTTGAGGGAGGGGGGGGTAGATAGGGTGGTGGGAAGAGGGGGTAGAGTTACCTCGGTCGGACGTCGCTCTCGGAGAAACCCGTATTTTCGAAAGTGCTCAAATTACTGTGGTTATGATGATGATTATGGAGATGGTGATTGTTTTGCGACGTTAACGTACTCGCCGCCGTGCCGCGAGGCGTCAAAGTTGCCCATAGAACGCGATTCGAGTCTTCTTGACTCGTTGGTTGAGATGGTGGTGTTGGCGAGGGGTAGATGACAGCTTCGCACTGAGGCTTTTTCGTTATCGTCGTCGTCGTGACGACGATCGACGTATTATTCGTCGTCGTTGTCGTCTCAATTCGTGAACTGGGCGCCGTTTTACAGTTCCGCTCTCTGCGAACATAGCCGGACCTATTTTCTCATTTATTACGGTGGACCCTATAATAGAGGTTCCACATAAAAAAAAAAGTGATGAAAAGCTCAAAAAGGGGTGAAAGGTGCGAGTAT
The DNA here is from genome assembly GCA_038030265.1 of Corythucha ciliata. NCBI lineage: Eukaryota > Metazoa > Arthropoda > Insecta > Hemiptera > Tingidae > Corythucha > Corythucha ciliata. The sequence goes on from CM075941.1 coordinate 41,392,175, forward strand.
GATAGGAATCCTAATCATCCCAGGACTTCCCCTCTTTCTCATTTTCTTTGAAAGAGATTTATTTAGTGTATAAAGAAGAAACTTCAGCCCTCCTCCCTATCCCCAAGTAATTTTCAACTCACTCTCTGCACTTCAGTAGCAACAAGGCCAACATCGAACCGAGAAGAAGCACGCCCACGCTGCACGAAATTAAAACAAACAACCAAGTATCGTCCAGTTCACCATCCAGGCCTGAAACAAAACGATAAAAAGACAAAATTGGTTGCAGGGAACAAAGCCAACCTGTAAGTTGTTTCTCCCCAGAGGTTTTTCTGATTCGTTTTCGACCCGGTGGGATGGAAACAAACGACGGGGAAATCACGCGAAATGCTGATGGAGTATAAAAGAAAAAAAACAAAAGTATCCCAAATCTCCCTCGAAATCCCCAATGGAGAACGTATAGTGACTTGAGCTGATCTATAGCGTGTAATATATCCCATAGGAAAGAGAATTGTGATGAGTTTTGGTGGGGGGGGGGGGCAAAAGGGAGGGTTTTATGGTAATGAGTAAACGAAGAGGCGAGACTAAATTCGTCACGTTTATTCTACTATTGAGCCTGAGTAAGCTAACTGATTGTAAAAAACTTACCCTTTAGCTTAGCCCGATGGAGGTTCTAAACTTGAATTTTAAAGTGAAAATCGTCATCCACAGTGTATTTTGTGTTAATGGAGAGGTTTTTTTTCATGTTAAACTTTGCAAAAGACTCAATTACATGTTAAAACCGGTTGCTAATCTGTCGAATTTGCCCTTTAAAACTCATGGAAAAATCTGGTTGGCCCGGGAATTTGGTTAATTGAGTTTTCCTGAGTGTGCAATCAGTGCCCCCCCCCCACATTCTCGTATAGCGAAACCATTTAGAAAGCGATTTCAGGGATTAACCAATCCAAATAAATTGAAACGGGAGATGGGGGAGGAGAGATCACTATCGAGTGGTGAATGTCTTGGTGAAGTTACTCTTGAGGGAGGAAGACTTTGGGCTAATTGTATAACGTCTTCCTCTTCCCCATTTACTTTTCAAGTTCCTAATACAGATCGACGCAGTTTATTATCGTGTTTATTCTATGCATCTCCTCTTTCAATAGCAGACCACACCTTTCCCCTCTGTGATTAGTTTAACGTCAAGTTAGCGGTTAAACGTTTGAAAAGGGCTCCGAAAAGGCCAAGGCAAGGCTGTCGAACGTTTTGATTCCCTTTCAAAGTCAGGAGACGAGAGAGATTTGTTGTAGTGCAGTAAAATCGCAACAACGATAGCCTCGAACAATCCACTGCCCCCCCCCTTGACCTTTCGTACTTAAAAACAAAAAAATAACAAACAAAAAACCAAAGATATAGAAATATCTTTGCAAAAAACTAACCGTGCGGTGACAGCTCGACGAATTGCACTCCGTTGCTATTCGAATTGCCCGACGTTTGACAGAAGCCACTGCACGGGCTGGCGCTTAAATTATTCGTCGTTACTTGAAGGAAGCTCGGTAGGGGAGGCGGCGGTAGAGTGAGAATTCTGTCCGGAGGCGGTCCAAGTTCGAGCCATTCTGTACAGTTTTCTGTCATTGTCGTTCAAATCTGTGAAATAAAATACGACGAAACAGCAAGTAGAAGCATTCTTATTCTTGAAAGTAAAACGTGTTTCAATAAAGTTTTACATGGGAGAAAGAGATAAAACCGGATCGGAACTAAATTTTCCCGAGGATTATTTCCAATCCATTGCCCGGTGACCGAGCAATGCGATTTTCCAAGGTGAGGACGTGAAGACGAAGGAAAAGAGGCATAAAATAGAGGAAAATGCTTTTAAGTTCGAGGTAAAAAACCTGCATTTTAAGTAAAAGGTTTGAACAAGTTGTGGCGACGTGCAGGGTGGTGTACAGGGAGGGAAAATTGATTCCCTGAGAAAGGTTTAAGTCTTCACCCGATATATACCCTATCAGGCAATCCCCCTTTTAACGCATAAAAGTTCCAGCTCTCCGTGATGGGGATGGGTCTAAAGGGTTGACGGAAGAGGGGGGGGGGGAGATGGTAACGTTCGGAAGCGTTTCCTCGCGATCCTGGATATTCATGGCCACACACGAGGCATTTGCATTTATCATGTACACAAGTGGTGAGGTGGTGGTGGTGGTGGTGGTGGTGAGGGGTAATCTAAAGTAAATCGAGTTACCCCAAAATCTACCTCAGGTTTAATAAATTCGACGTTCCTTCGAAATTAGATTAGCCCAGGGTCACTTAATTGGCTTATGTAAAATGTGGAAAGGCTCATTTCCAGTATATTATGAACAAATCTGCAACGCAGTACCTTCATCGTATTATTTCTTGATAATTTCACCAGCCAATTAAGTTTTTTAAGCGTTCAAAAGGTCCATAAATTAATCCCCTTGAACTAGCTTTTACAACTCTCACGCTTCATTAACCGAGAGCCCAGATTTTCAAGAGGGAAACGGGAAAACCCAGGTTGAGGGGAGTCAAAATGTGAAAAATAAATAAATAAATTCTCCAGTGAGGAGGACAGAGAAAACTCCTACTCTCCTGCAAACCCCGTCTTCTCTGTGTGTGTTAACGACGTCACAAATTACTGTGCTATTCCAGCACTTGACTAAGACTCTTTCTAGCTCTTGATAGATAGATTTAGCGTTAGTGCTATTACCTGCGCCTATTTATCAAGGAAAATCTATGGGGGGGGGGGTAAATTCTTAGCCCCCCTCCTATGTTTTTCTTTTATAAATAGACATCGGTGATAGCTCTAACACTAAAATTCGAGCACTATAGACTAGCCTAATTTGTTTTCCATTTTTGTGAGTGGGCGGGAGGGAGGAGACAACGTCACGCACCCAACTTTACTTCAGGAATGGCTGTATGGAACACGAAACTATAGCAATTGAGCCATTAAACTGGCAATCCAGTGACAGAAACTGACCATTTTACTACAAAACTGCGAGAGGAAAAAAATTGAAAAGGTTTCGCTCCGTTTCAGTACAGAATTGCGGCCCAAAAGTTCAGATTCAAGCCACTTGACTCTTGACGGTTTTTGGGACAAGATATCAGTGGGTGTATGGGGATAGGGCAAAACTGTTATTTCTGGGGCATAATCACCACCGGTTGCCGACCCTATTATAAGATGCTGCGTCAGTAGCGCTGACACTATATCCAGTGCCGTCTTTAGGCGGGGGCCCGGGGCCCCGGATTCTTAAGATTTTTTTCCAATTTCGAAAGCAATATACTCATAGCAGAAACTCATTTTCTATCTATAGGCAACCAATTGTGATCGAACGTTGTATAAAATGGGATTTCTTTGTTTTTGCTTCGGAGCCAGCAGCGTAACAAGGAAGGGGCGAGGAGGGTTAATAGATAATAATTATGATAAATCCTGACTCTCGGTTATAAAGTGGTAATTCACGGCTAAAATTGAGGAAACTGCTGATTCATGGTTACCAGTTAATTGAGAAAACACTATAATTCTCGGATGAAATTAAGGAATAGCATTCATTCGTGGTTAGAAAAATCAGAAATTTACGGTTTTCGGCGTGATATCGCAACTAAAAATGAGACGAATTGGTGGCTAGAATGGAGGAAAAGTGTTCATTCACAACCAAAATTGTGAAAACGACAATTCACGGTTCCAACGGGCATTTCGCGGCTGAAATTGAGATAAAGTGCTCATTCATGGCTAAAACAGGAAAAATTGCTAACTCGCAGCAAAAAAATAGAGGAACCCTCATAAATTCTCGACTTAAAGGTATGAAAAGCGCTCGTTCACAGCTGAATTTATGAAACACCATTTCGCGGATAAAATGAGGAAAAACGCTTTTTCGCGAATAAAATCGGCAAAAATAGCTGATTCGAGGCTAAAATTGAGGAAAACCGTTAATTCATAGCTATAAATAAGAAAAAATCGCTAAGTCACTGCTAAAATTGATAAAATGGTTAGTCTGCGGATGAAGTGATGAAAAATCACTATTTAGCGGCTAAAATTGAGGCTTAGCTCGTACACAACACGGATAACATTATGATAAATTAGTGCATAAGATTGAGAAAAGCGTTAATCCACGGCTAAAATTGAGAAAATTCTTGACTATAATACGTGAAAAGCGGTAATTGCGCAAAAAACGCTCATTCACAGCTAAATTGAGGAAACACAAACACCTATTCGCGGATTGCGGCTGAAATTGAGACAAAATCATAATTCATGGGTAAAAGTGGAATTCAAGGCTGAACGTGAAAAAAGACCATGTCAGGCAGGTGGCCGAATTGTATATCAAGATTTCTCAAAAATAAGAAAAATTGGCTCATATTTACCACTCTCCGCAAATACCCCAGTACTTTTTACCAGAATGACCCCACTCAAACGGGGGCCCAATGTCTCCCCCCAGGCCCGGGGCCACGAAGATATCAAACGATTCTGGGAAACTGAGGAAGTCGAAGTGAAAATTCCCGAGGATCCTAGTTGTGCCTTTTGCGAACAACACTTCAAGGACCAAGTTCAACAGGACGACCAAGAGCGTCTCGTAGTGTCCTTACCTTTTCGAACTGATGTTTCTCTACGGCTACACCCAACGAAAAAGTATGCGTTGAACCGCTTACACACTTTAGAGAGACGTTTCTCCCGAGACGCTGATTATGAAACACTGTATAGTGCTCAAATGCAGGACTACATCGCTGCTGATCACGTGTCTCGCACAGAATGCAATGTTGATTATTTGATGACTCACCACGGAGTATCAAAGCCAAACTCCACAACTTCACTTCGTCTCGTTTTCAATGGTTCCGAACATGCCGACGGATTCAACGATTTACTCCTACCGGGCAAGCCTCTTCAATCAGACATAGGTCATAATCATCGACAACTTTCGTTTATTTCCTGTCGCAATATCCTGTGATGTGAAACAGATGTTCTATTCGTCTTTCTCCCGAAGACCGGAAATTTGTTCATTTTCTTTGGAGGTTCGATACCTCACTTCCTGTCGATCAATACGAACTGACTACTTTGCCGTTCGGATTGAAAAGCTCCCCTTTCCTCAAAGGATCAAAGGGTTCTTATTGAACTTTTCTCGAGATATTGTTCTCAATTCACACATGCCTCGCGTTGCAACTCCGACATTTATGTCGATAACCTCGTTTCAGGAGCGTTTTCGACTGAGCAAGCCATTCAGCTTTGTGAGGAGCTCAACCAACTTTTTTGCCTCGGAGGTTTCATTCTTCATAAATTCGCCAGTAACAATTCCACTGTTTTGAGCACCATTTTAGAAGTTCAACGGGACCAATCGCAATCCTTCGACTCCTCATCGTCGTTCCAACTCTTGGGTCTTCAGTGGAATCTAATTTCGGACAGCCTGAGCTACAAAGTAGACATATCTCATTCAGGCTTCACTAAACGTACCATTTTGTCAGTCGTCGCTCGAATTTTCGATGTCAATGGATATTTGAGTCCAGTTACCTACTGGATAAAATCTCTTCTGCAGCGCATGTGGTTGCAAAAACTGGACTGAGATGATCCATTACTTTCTCCCTTTCAAAAGGAGTGGACGAAATTTCTTGATGAATTCCCTCGTTTGCAAGAAATTTCAATTCCTCGTTTTACCTCCTACTCGGCAACTTCATCTTGTTCCTTGGAGCATTTGCGGACGCATCGGAAAGAGGATACGGTTGTGTAGTATATTTTATAGCCGAAAATTCTCACGGGGGAAGGGTTGCTCATATTTTAAAGAGTAAAAGTAAGGTAGCGCCTCTGAAAACCATCAGCATTCCTCGTCTCGAACTTTGTGCCGCGCTACTCACTGCAAAGGTTCTCCACGCCCTGCGCGCATTCAGGAAAAAAAGCCGCGTGGGGAAAGTAACGTGTTTTTCCGACTCTAAAAACGTCCTTTAATGGCTACAAACTCCTCCATACGTCCTAAAACCGTTCGTCGCCAATTGGGTGGTACAAATCTTGGAACACACGGAACCATCGTGGTGGTCTTACATAGCTTCGAGTTCCAATCCAGCCGATTGTGTTTCTAGAGGTCTGTCTCCCGCCCAATTATTAGAACACTCTCTTTACTGGAAGGGTCCCGACTTTCCCACGCTGCCAGTTTCAGAATGGCCTATCCTCGATTTGGAGCCCAATTCTGACGTCCCTGAAAGAAAGATGCACACTCTCGCAATTCAAACTACAACGCGTGACAGCGTGGATTCTCCGATTCGTTCGACGACTCAAAGCTAAGATCTCCAAAGGGTCATCTGCGGAATTACCCAGTGGCGCTCTTCAAACATCTGAGATCAACGATGCGCTTTCCACTTACATTAAAATGCTCCAGGTTGAACTATTTCCAGATTTGATAGACTCCTTGCAAAAGGATCGTCCTGACGTTGGTCTCATTAGAGGAGGCGGTCGTCTGACAAATTCATCTTTACCCTACTCGGGTAAACACCCTATTTTAAACTCCCACTTAGCCAATTTGATCGTCGATCATTTTCACTCGTATACACTTCATGGAGGTATCCAACTTGTTCAAAGTTTCATCCAGCGACGTTTCTGGATCGTCTCTCTTCGTCAATTGGTCAGATCAAGGGCCTTTCAGTACGTTACCTGTTATAGATTCAAGACTAAGCCCCAAAGTCCGTTGATGGCTCCATTTCCTTCGACGCACGTAAACCAGTCCCGGGCGTTTCTCGAGGTGGGCGTAGACTACGGTGGTCCTTTCCTCTACAAGGAATCCAAACGTCGGAATTCGCGAAAATTTAAGTGTTGGATTAGTTTTTTTGTCTGTAAGGCCACTAAGGCAGTCCATATTGAACTCGTAACAGAACATTCCACCTCTGCCTTTCTTGCTGCGCTAGATAGGTTTATTGCTCGTCGTGGCCTTCCTAGCTGTATTCACAGTGACCGGGGGACTAATTTCGTCGGAGCCGCCCGGCGGATCAAAGAAATTCAGGATTCTCTCGCACAGCATCAGGATACTATTTCGGATCACCTTTCGTCCTGTAACATAATTTGGACCTTCATTCCTCCGGCTTCGCCTCATTTCGGTGGGTTGTGGGAAGCTGTAGTCAAGTCCGCGAAGCACTATCTGATTCGCGTCATCGGTGAGCAGGCATTGACCTTCGAAGAGTTTTCATCGTTGCTCGCCAGGATCGAGGCAATTTTAAATTCCAGGCCTTTTTGCAGCCTCTCTGCTGACCCTAATGATAATCTCGATTACCTTACTCCAGGACATTTCCTCATTGGGCAAGCACTTTTGACTCGTCCCGACGGTGAAGCACTGTCATTCCCTCTCAACTCTCGGTGGGAATTACTTTCCTCTTGTGTACGCCACTTTTGGAAGCGTTGGAGCGTAGAATATCTTCAAAATTACCGGCGTCAAGAAAAAGATTCTCCTCCTCAGCAGTGGACCATGGCCCGGATCGTTGAAACTTACCCCGGACATGACGGAGTCACTCGAGTGGCGAAGATTAAAACTCCGACGACCTGTTTAAATTAAATTAAATTTAAATTCGACCTGCGACCTGTTCACCGATTAATTCCCTTACCGACAGAAGAAGCTCACTAATTTCTAAATTAACATTTCAAAAGCAAAGAAGGTTTTTTTATTATTTTTTTTCCTAGTTATTGATATCTTACTCTGGAAACTCACATTCTATTTCTTACCATTATTACAGTTACTGCTTTATTTTCAATCGAATGATATCTCTTTCCACTCAACTATTTAGCTGCTACACTCAGTATTTCGAACACTATGTTATTGTACAGCGTGCAACCGGCCTCCCTGCTATCTTATTTTCTTTATTGGTGAAATCAGGCCATTTCACGGTAGGGGTTATGTTCCTTACGGAAGTCCGGTCGGTGACGCGCTCTCGAGGCACAACCAGGGCCGTTTCTAGCCCTCGCGGGGCCCTTAGGCGAGAACTATGAGGGGGCCCCCTAGCAGCCGGTGGAGACGCGGATTCAGGTTTTGCTTAAAAGGCAGGGGTTGCAGAAATTGCATGCCTTGCTCAACAAAATACTGGCTTGATAGCCACTCGCATCCTTCAAATAACTAAACTTGGTATTTGCACAAAAAACGGATAAGCTGACTACAGCCGCACCAAAAAATGAAGATTTTTCGCGCCTTAGAAATGACTAACCTTACGATTTACGACCTAAAAATGGCAAAACTGGCGATTGTCGCTCTAATAGTAGCCAAACTGACTTCTCGTACCTTATAAATTGCTAGACGTGTACGAATAGGGAGCCATGAAAATACCTGAAAAGTACATGATTCGCGCACTAAAAACGGCTAAATCGACCATTCGCACACGAAATGTGGCCTTGGCTTTCTGGATACTTGGCGTCCGAAAAACAGCTAAATTGGCTCCACGCACTCTTAAAAAGCTAAAAACTGACGATTCGCACCCTAAAAATGCCTATACAGATGACTCCCACCATGAAAATGGCAAACGCGCGCCAAGAATGGCCAAAACTGAGCGCTCCCGGCTTTACTTCGCCCCCGAAAAATTGCAAAAATTGACTCTATGCGCCCTAAAAATAGAGTCGTGCCCGCGGTCACGCTAGTTCAAATAAAGCAAGTAGGAGAAGATTTTTCATTTCTTTGCCTTCATTATGAAAACTCTACAGCCCCAAGACAGTTACAACGTACAAAAAGATCCAAAAAGCCCCCCAAAACAGACTATTTGTCAATAAGATTAATGATGTTCAAAAATGGCGATTCAGCCATGAAACTGCGTGATTTTTTTGTGATTAATAGCAGATTAAACCGAACAGTACCTATTTTGGTGGAATCAGGTCATTTCACGGTAGGGGTTATGTTCCGTACGGAAGTCCGGTCGGTGACGCGCTCTCGAGGCACAACCAGGGCCGTTTCTAGCCCTCGCGGGGCCCCTAGGAGAGAACTTTCCACGACGAAATCCACAGCTTTGAACGATGAAATTGGCAGTTTCATAAGGGCGAAATTGACAGTTTTGAATGACGGAGTTGGGAGTTTTGAACGATTCTAGAACGAAATTGACAATTTATAGGACGAAATTGGCAGTTTAAGAACGACACTGATAGGTTTGGCGACGAAATTAAAAATACTAGGACGAAATCGACAATACCAGGACGAAATTAACAGTTTCCGATGATATTGACAATTTCAATAACAAATTTGATAGTTTCCAACAAAGTCATATGCATTAAAAGTTGCGCCACTCCACCCCCTCCTGCCCTAAATCAGCGGTCTCAAATCAATTGCTCATTTTTTATCCCAGAAGAGCGCACTGTGTTCTTTACTTTATTCAAGTTCAGTTTACATGTTTCCTTTATTTTAGCCCTTTTGTGAACCACGGAACAGAAATTATGCAGTTTGAAGATCAGGGTCGTTCTGCTGGCTACTTTCTCGGGGTTGGAGAGTCCGATTCCCTCCCCCCACCACCACCCGAGGAAGCTGTACAGTTTGGCGTTCTTCTTCCCGACGCTTCTTGTTCTCATCGTGTTTTTGACCCCTTCGTTTACAGTTTCAACGAACATCTCGTCGATACGATCATAACATTAAAACTAAATGTTGTGAAAGACGCAGGATCAATGCTGCAAAGCACTCCAATTTAAAGTACTAAAGTAGTATATTATTGCATGTTGAAGGACTAGTATAACGAGGTAGCAGACCCATCAAACCGGAGCACCCGTAGGTGGTTTACGATAAGGGGGAGGGAACTACCTTTGCAACACATTAAACGTTTTTTTATTTATTTCACGAATCTTCAACGAATTTTAATAACTAGCTACCTACTTATAATTGTCAGTTCATGCCATTTTTTTTGTATAGTAAGTCCAACTTCCCTGGTTGTGAGCAGGGGCGTAGGTAGTGGTGGATTTGTTAAATCGACAGTGCACCAGGAAAACCTCGTAAGTCCATTTTCGGGGTTTTTAATGTTTTGACGTCATTCGGTTCATTGAGGATCCCTGCGTCTTTGTTATGATGCGGGAGAATGTCAGACAAATGTTACGCTATTTATCGTCCGTCGTGGAGCATCCCGAATGGCAGAAACGTGCTTATCTGATTTGTGAATGCAATTAGCATCGATTTTATGACCCAGGAATTCATCTGAATTTGAACTGAAAGTGCACTTTTCGCGATTCAGTCGCAGGCCACGGGTCTCCAGTCGGTGCAACACATTTTTCAGAACCTGCATCATTTCGGGAAGATCTTTTTCGAAAGCCAAGATGTCATCAAAGAATACCACGACGTTTCTCACGACTTCCTCAATACGACGCTGCCAAACAGCTGGAATATTTGCTGCTCCGTACACCGCTCTTGTAGGTCGGACGAGTCCATGAGTGGGTGTGTTGAGGGTCAGAGCATGACCGAATTCTTCATTTACAGGCAAGTGACTGTAAGCATCGGTGAGATCTAAATGACAAAATAGCTTTGCCCCCTTTAAGCTGTTAAAAATGTGCTCTGATTTAGGGATTGAGTGTTCATCGACAATTATCCGTGGGTTAAGTGTTGGTTTGTAGTTACCCGTGATGCGTATTTTGCATTTTTTTTTAGCAACAACGTGAGTGGTGGATGCCCATTCATAGTGATCGACTTTCTTGCAGAATCCTGCGGCTATTTTAGCGTCGATTTCTTTTTTGTACGCGTCACGGGCGAATGAAACGTTGACAGTTAGTTTTCCAAGACAGACCAACGGGTGACCAGAGTAGCTGGTCCGACGATTTGCGGATTCTTCTCATTTTGTTTGCAAGGAACAGTCAAAATCAATATTTTTAGAAGTTTTAACCGCGAAACTGCCGAATTTATCGGTTTCATCTTCGGCAGACCGGAGAATCGCGATTATTTTTTGAATTTTAGCTAAGAAAACGCCAAACTCACGATTCTTTTATCACTGATTCAGAACAGAGCAGAACAGTCGAACTCGCGGGGTTTTTCTCATTTTGTTGCGTGGAACTGCCAAAATTAAGATTTTTGTGGGGATTTTAGGCGAGAAAAGCCCAAACTCATCGTTTTTATTCCACTTTTAACCGCAGAACAGCCGCGAACTCAAGGTTTTCCTCGAAATTTACCAGCCAATTCTCTGAGCCAAAATTGCTAATTCTTTTGGACTTTTTGCGGTAAAATACCAAACTCTCGGGTTTTTCTCCAACCCACCAAATTGAGAAAGATCAATAAGTTCATAATTCGAAATCGCCTATTTCTTCAGGGAGATAAATTATCTTCAAGTTTCAACTTGTTGTTTCCCTCGACGTGTCTTTTGACCCCGTTGTCATCTTATCACTTCAAGTTAGGCATCCCTTAATATTGTTGAGAGGGGTAGCGGGGGGAGTAATTAAAACAGTTGACACGCCTGTCAACAGGCTGTGACATTAAGAGCAACACGCCTCTCAAAATGGATGGAAACTCACTCTCCGACTGATGGGCGGGTGGGGGGCTTCCGTGTAATAAAACATGGGAAGGAGCAGGGGGGTTGATCACACCAATTTAACCACCACCCGTCAATCACTTTCCAGAAATAGAAAAGTAGCTGATCTTTCCTGTCGATTTATGAAATGGTGCACTTAGGTGATTTTCAAGTTGTCACGTGTAAAAAAGCCTTAAGGAGGGGAAATGTGTGGTAGAGGGAGGATGAGTGTATTTCGTTTAAACGGCGAATTAATGAGTTTTATTCGGTAATATCAAGTTTTTAGCCGTGTTTACCTTTAAACGTAAAATTATAGACTCGCGGGGTTGCTAATATACGCAGATGTTATCAAGCACACTCAAAACAATGTTTGTATGCAAATATATTTAAATTAAAACAAAGTTTTCCTCATCCGACCTCAGTCGCCCCATCTAGAAGATTGCTATTATACACCCTTCCACTCGTTTCCCGCTGTATACTTTATAAACGAACCGTTTCACAAGATAATGCCCTTAGGACGTCATTTCCCACAACCCTCACCCACAACAAAAATCTTTCGAGACAGGGTTTCATTCTGTTGGGGCACCCGGACATCCATCCCCTTCCCCCCGCCTGACCGCAACTACGAATAACCACAAAGGGTGTATTTTCCGCCTGTGGTGCCGTTTTGAAAATGGTGAAAAGAAGAAAAAAAAAGGAGGCAAAGAGACACGAGTGAGATGGGGGAAAAAAAAAAGAGTTTTAAAAGGGGCCGTGGCGCGGCTCAAACAACCCACTCCCCTTTTACCGACTCTGTTTACAATCGATACAACTCCCTCGTCACTATGGCTACCAATCTTTTCTCGCCTAATTTCATCTATGCAATTTATTTTCGAGTTGTTTTTTTTTTTTAATTACAAAAATACAGTCAAAAGAAATTTGATGGGAGTGGTGGGAGGGCACTGCGGGCCGGTGAGGCGTACTCTTCCATGTGGCCTGACGGGAGTTTCCCGCGAGTAATTTCATTTTTTTCGATTTGTGGGGGGGGAGGGGAGGGCAATTTTTTGTAACTTACAACGTATTAAATTAATTGGTTTACAAACACCTACAGAACTGAGTTGATATCCTTTAAAATTTTCCAATTCTTTGAGTCGCACTCGTACCTATATTTGACTTTCAAGTTCAAAGTGTTACAGCGGGGATAACTGAGGGATTTGTGGGTGAGTGCACGGAACATGGGGAGGGAGGGGGAGAGATTTAAAATGTTTAAACGCTTGTTTAAAAAGTCGTATGAACATGGATCACACGTTACCTTATATCGGGGATCTAAAACTGAGGCGGCGATTGAAACCGTTCCGCCGAGACGACTAGCCAGGAAAAAGAGGAAATCTTGAAATATACGAGCGCCTGCGTTTTCCCGTCAAGAACGCCCCGCACCGCACTGTCATTCACACCCTTATCCCGCTCACAACGACACCCTACCCGCCCCCACCCATGACGGAGGTTTTCACGCCGTCCTTTATCAAAATACGAATCCTCCCAAGGGGTGTGAGCTAGGGTTGAAGTCACCCCCTCCCCCCCGGGCAATGAATCCGAAGGGGGGGGGGCGTTGGATTGAGAGTTGAGAGGTCTTAAAAACCATACACTTCTTTCAGACTAGGATGAGTGGTTCGTCCGTAAGGCTGTTGGGCTTCGCCGCCTTCTACTTGATTTATTTGTTATTAGGGGCGAGTATATTTTCGGCCATCGAAGCGCCGGGCGAGTCGACGAGGGTTGAACAGCTGCGCTGGATGCGAGCGTCATTCCTTCGCAGTCACGCTTGTGTAGAAGGTAAAAAGAACAATCACCAGAACAGGGGAAAAAAACATAATGAGAAACAAAAAAATTAGTAACAAGGAGAATTGCATGATTTTCAATGGCTTGATACTCTGTACCAACGTGACGCAGCAACACGACTCCTATTATGCCTCAAACCCCGTAACAAAAGAGTGTGGAAAGCTTAGCAAGAAATAAATTGCTATAATGATGGGGAGGGGGGAGAACTCAGCGTGACGTCTTAACACAGCATCAAATTGGTTCTGACAACACACTAAAACACCGAACTGGCGATACACGCTGCGTGAGCAAAATAGCCTTCTCCTTCTCCAATTTCCAAGATTTCTTTTTTTTTACCAATTTGAGCTTGTCAGGTTCAACGTTTATAGGGTGTCTCATTTTAATAAATCTCAGCCTTTTCGCGTTTCGTTGACATGCTCATCTCAGTAGGAAGGGGGAGGGGGGAGCTCGATGTTCGATTATTTTCGTGTTTTTTTTCCCCCACCAGAATTCCATTACATCTTTATTTTCAAATATGAGCATGTGCACCGCCCACACGCAGCTACAATCTTAATCTATTTGTTAGCCTTTTTCTACTAAAACTTCTTGCACAGGTGAAAGTGACGCAAAATGTCTCGGTGATATCCATTTTTTAAACAATGTCAAAGTTTCCTAATTATTTCAAGTCATCAAAATGGTTCTTAACCCTTCCCCCGCCACTAAAACCATCCACAGAACCAGTCACCTTTATGGTGGTTGAAGGCTGACACCCCTATAAGCTTTATCTTCTTATCCCCACAAGGCTTTCCAGCACAACTGAAGCGTCTACACAATCAATGCGGATTTAAGCGGATCCCTTTCGCCTTATAACGTCGAACAACATTGCCCCCGGGGAGCTTTATTAGAAAATCTAGTTCGACGACTTTTCTCAAAATCCTCGCTCTAGGATTGAATCATGATAGCCCCGGACAAGAGGGGGCGGGGTAACGTGGGGATGGCATTTCTTAACGTTAAACTTGACTCAAGCGCGCCGACAGCCCTTAGGACTTGGAAATGGTCCCTAAGGCGCTATCTATACTGATTTTCACTGTCAGGGTGGGTATCAGCTCCAAAAATCAGCCAATTTTCCGTCAATTGCGCGTCCAAGTTTTTTCCCAAATTCCAAAGGTTTTTTCAACTTGAAAACAAAAAAAAAAAAAAAAATCAGGGAGAGAAAGAGTGACAAACCTCTCCCAACGTGTTTCGACCGAGGTAATTCATTTCTAATTATGAAAAAAAGTAATTACTCTAAGCTTATCGCAACGATTGAGTTTATCAATCCACTCGACGTGTGGGACTTATCTCCCCTTTTACCTTCCTCTTCATACCACATTTCGATTGATTTTCCCCCGTTTTCAACCGAAACGACTACCGCCAAGAAATAGCGAGCAAGCCGAGCGTGGGTTGAGTAGTGGCGGTGGCCCTTCTAAGTGCCTAAATCAAGGTTTTCTTCTTTGAGAGAATTTTTTTCGGCCATTGCTGAAACCCTTCGAAGTTATTTATACATTATCGAGAAGGTTAGGCAAGAACCAGCACGACCCACAGGAGTGCCGTTTTGCGGCCTAACTTTTCAACGCTTAAATAGTATAAAAATACCTTGGGAACGACAAGTAATTAGCCAGACACAAAATACAATACATCCGCTTTCGAGATACCACCTGGCGGGAGTGATAATTTGGGTTTGGACAATTTATTTTGTTTGTTTAAAAGCAATTAATTTACTCGCATCACACAAACAGGCTCTGAACTGCCCTTCAAACGGAAATACCCGCGTGAAAAATGATTTAATACTGAGAGAACAGGAAAAAGGCTGTTCATCATTCCCTGAAAAAACTTGTCCTGAAATGGTCTCAAACACACAGCGAGGGATCGTATAAAAATGAACTAGACTCGAGTGATACATGGTCGACGAGAGATTTACATGAGAGTTTCACTGCACACGCAACACTCTCTGTTAAATCCTTTAATTTGAATGTGAAAATGGGGTTTTTTAGGGACGAAAAAAAAAATGAAACGAAAGGGAGGGGAAAGGGAATGACGCAAATGATCTCGTTTCCTTCCATAAAGCATTGCTGCGTAGTTGCGTCAGTGTTTCATGAATGTTTCGTTCGTTTGTTAAAAGGTAGCCCAGCTTGATCTTTTAATAAGTTTTCCACCCTTTCGCCACTCATTACCTACCGTTCAAACCTTCAAAAAAATCGCAAGCCCATTATTTATAAACTTAAATAATCGAAGAAGGTTGAAGTTTCTCACCAATTTGAGCTACCCCTCCCCACCCCCGCTTCTCCACTTACACGGTACCTACCAGAAAAGCTTTTACTCTCTCGAAACTCGTGAGAATAGGAAACGAGTCTCGGAGGACCACGCGCAAACTGAGACGTGACCTCCAAAAACAATTGAGTTGAATTCCTTTTTATAGCTCGTAATAATAATTCTGTCCGCTCTTACCCTCTCCTAATCGCCCCGATATTAAATTTACTTTCAGGGCCGAAAGTGACTTCTTCGAGACGTCGTCCATACTATGGAGAGAGACATTGTGAGGAGGTGGCTTAGATTGGAAACAAAAACTCGATTAAAAGTTGGTTTGGGTTCGATGGCAGGGGTGGCTGTGGGGGGGAATAACTTTCACCGCAGGGCTGATGACAACGGGAAAGAAATAAAACAAGAAGATGAAGAAAAAGAACACACGCACACACAAAAAACGAATTGGTGGGCTTTACCGCAGGTCGTCAGAGCTAAAAGTTCTCGCGAACAAAAGCGATTTATCCGCCTGTATTTTTGGGCTTGTCGAATAATCCTATCGGGGTGTCGAACCTTAAGGCACTAGACTATCCGAGTATGCGCAGCCGCCATCTTGAGATTATTGTGATACGAGGTTGTGGGGCTGAATATATTAAGCCGCGTGTCCACTGAACGCGTATTGTTCGCGAACAGGGTTTGCAAACGTTTGCGAACATGATGCGCGTGCAGTGGAAACGCATGATAAAGCGGATAATTTTAGACCCATAAGCCAAAGTTCGGTTATGATGAGATTGATGGAGAAAATATTGGATGTGTATATTAGGGAGCGTGTAGAGAGGAGAAAGGCATTTCACCCGCGGCAGCACGCTTATAGGACAGGGAGGTCCACGGACTCTGCCCTGGGGGAGCTAGTGGTCAGGTTGGAGGAGACGTTGGCTCAAAAGGAGTATGCTTTGGCACTATTCTTAGACATCGAGGGGGCTTTCAATCAAGTATCGTTTGGGAGCATAATGGAAGCTCTAGAACTTTTCAGGGTAGAGCCAGTGCTGAAAAACTGGATAGGACACGCATTGAGACACAGGTGGGTCTCATCGGAATTGGAGTGGGAGGGGGTGAAGAGGAGAGCCAGCAAGGGAACGCCCCAAGGCTCAAGCCTCTCTCCACTCCTATGGATAATGGTAGTGGATGGATTAATAAGGTTACTGGAAAGCGAAGGCTTTTATACCCAGTTCTTTGCCGACGATGGGGTGATAGTCATTAGGGGGAAAGACCTATCAACGCTTTGTGCCCTGATGAGGCAGGCGATTTGGTTAGTGAATGGATAGAGTGAACCTAGAGGCTTGAGGATAAACCCGAAAAAGATGAAGCTGGTACTTTTTACCAGGAGAAGGGTTATGCGGGGGTTGGAACCCATATGTTACAAGGGGGAGGAGATCGTTTTGGCGCCGGAAGTAAAGCATTTGGGGGTATGGTTGGACCGTCGGTTAACATGGTCCGCCCACATCAGGGAAGTGCAAGGCAAGGCGGTAAACGCCTTTCATCAAATAAGAAGAATAGTTGGGAAGACGTGGGGACTAACCCCGGGAACGACCTATTGGTTATACACGGGGGTAATAAGGCCTATGATCTTATACGGGGCGGTAGTATGGTGGAAGGCGGCCAGTAAGGCCTCGAGTGCAAGTAAGCTGGACAGGATTCAGAGACTGGCGTGTCTTGCAGTGTTAGGAGCGTTTAGAACGACACCAACTAGGCCGATGGAAGTAATACTGGGGCTAAGACCCTTGAGCCTAGAGATCAAGGTGCGGGCCATGGAGGCAGCTTACAGGATGGACTGTTTGAGTGGGCAGAGATCAAACAGTGAGGGGGGGGGGAGAATAGGAGATGTTCAGAAGTTCATGAATGAAGTCGCCCCCAAGACCAAGATGAGATCTGATCAGGTAGCACAGTTTGCGGACGGAAGGGGAAAAAATCTGGATGCGGACGACCATACGGTTCTGAAGTGTTACACGGATGGTTCGAGACTGGAAATGGGGAAATGGGGGGGGGGCGAGCAAGGGCGGGCATTTACGTGCCCGACCTGATGTTTGAGGAGAGCATCACGCTTGGGACACAAGCGACCGTGTTTCAAGCGGAAGTAATAGCGATTGAGACATGTGCAATGGAACTGGGAAAAAGGGGGACAACAGACAGGCGAATAACGATATACTCCGACAGCCGGGCCGCCCTCGGTGCTATAGCCAGGCCGGTAGTAAAATCCGGGGTGGTAGCGAGCTGCAGGAGAAGTATCAGAGAATTAGTAGAAAAGGGGAACGAAGTGACCTTAGGTTGGGTACCAGGGCATGTGGGTGTACCGGGCAACGAGAAGGCTGATGAGTTGGCGAAAAAGGGGGCCTCGACCCAATATGTGGGACCGGAACCCGTTTTGGGGGTGACAAAAGACTCTGGTTTGGGAGAGATCAGAAGATGGGCAATAGGCCGCGCTCAGGCGATATGGGAAGAGGAAACCACTGCCGGCAGGCAAGAGAAGGCATCAAGGCTATGGATAGGAAAACAATGAAATGGCTGCTTAGCCTAGGGAGGAGACAGACTAGAAGTGTAGTGGGGTACTTCACGGGACATTATGCTGTGGAGAGACACCTATACAAGATGGGGGCGGTCGGTAGCCCTATCTGTGGGAAATGCGGATCTGAAGAGGGGACGATGAAACACATAGTGTGTGAATGCGATGAGTACGCAAGGACGAGATTTGAAGTTTTCGGGGACGACAAGATACCCTCTCTAGAATTCTCCCGGACAAATGGGGTTCGGGTCCTGGAGTTTCTCGAGAGGATAGGGAGATTTGAGGAGCCGTACTAGGCCTTCCGAGTCTGCAGCCCCAAGGGGTATGGTGCATGAGCCTACTGATGGCTTTGGCGCCGGCGGGCTCGGCTGGGCTGGGTCCGCGCCCACGAAAAAAAAAAAAAAAATGTGCATGTCAAGACAAAAACTCAGACGGTCAATATGCTGGACAAAACACGTGGATGGAAGGCTTCCATTGAGACGAAAAGCTGCGGGAGTCGCTTGCTACGTCATGAAAAGACACCCAACAGAAGCTCCTTTTCATACCATGGTAAGAAAAGAAGCCATCAGACGTGGCCGGATGTTTTTCGGAAGCCTATCGTCTTCACCAAAGGATAGAAACTGTACAGTTTTACCCAAAAATACCTTCGTAAACGATTGGAACTCATTAACTGACTCGCATTGGATCTCATTAACCAATAGTTCGAGAGCCAGCGACAGTCCCATTCAACCGGAAGAACATAGTCATGAAACTTGTCTCATTTTGATAGATCTTGTGGATCTGTATACGGATATGAGCGTCGGCCTGTGGCATTTACCCTCGGTGGCCAGTCAATTTCCCTAAATTTGGGGCAAGATTGAGCCGAAATATGTATAGTGTTGTAACTTGTCTCATTCGTTAGGGAATTTTTTTTAGCTGAATACAGATAAGATCGTCTGCCTGGAGTTATTTTTTAACGTGGTTAACTGGTCGTTAGTTATTTTATCGTTAACAGTTAATACATAACAGTTAACTGTTATTTAACCCATCTTTAACTATTGAAACTGAATCTGAAGTTTGAATAAGTAATTCCGTGCTTGGATAATTGATCCTAAACTGAACATAACCTCCAACTCCGGCATTGAGCCTCAGCTGCTGCAGTGAGAACGGCGGCTTGTCATCCATTTCAACGAGTGCTAGCACTGGAGGATTTCTGGAAAGTTGGTGTCTTTTTTCGAAACATTATCGTGTATTTTGTCCAATAAAATATTGAAGTCCAACTGCGACATACGATTTAAATTCTCGAAGAGCCGGGTTTCATCCGTTCTTAAATCTGCTATAAGCTGACTGGAGTTTCTTGCTCTTATAGGACTGATGACACCCACATCCCGTTTCTCCTCCTTGCCGTTTCTTTTCAAGTTCCGTAAAAATTAATGCCGAGGCAGCGTACAAATACCACCCTGGGGTTTTATGGGCCCCCAAAATGGGGGTTTTCAAAGGTTTTGAGATCATAGGGGTGTGGGGTGCCGATTTTCATGTAATTTCAAGCCAGATTTGACTACATTCATGAATAATAAACCCTTGTGTAAAATTTGCAGCGTTTTTAAATTGTTTTTTATAATTTTCATTCGTAAGCGAGTTTTTTTTTTAAATTGGCATTGGTGTTGGAAACCATACAGCCACAGGCGTAAATCATGTAGGTAGGTATCGGTACGTCATCCGGAATGTTTATAATTTCGAGATCATTTGGATAACGCAGTGAACAGACTTCAGGAATTGGTACACATCCAGATAAGTTTTCATCTTTTGAGCGTCGAATTGGTTGGCCGGAAATTGCTGTTCATTCCAGTCGGAGAGATCACCACGGAAGTAGGTGTCTCTTATCCTATTTCTTTCTTAGAAAAATATCTATTCTTTTTGTCTTGCAACGATTGTCATTATTTTGTTTTATTCGTGTTGCCTTCCATTCTTCCGGTGAATCATTTTTCCGAATGAATTTATCATGACGCGAGCATGTCTGTGATGACTCATGAGTTGATAGTTCTTTTTCCTGCTGAATTATGTTTGTTGCCGAATGAAATCCTAAACCCGATCTGGTTAACAGAATGAGTTGGTGCACTGCAGTGAACTACACGAACAGTTCAAAGACGGGATTCAGGATGTTTACATTTCCTTGAGACGACAGCCGCCGAAAAGATTGGCTTCGAACCTGCTCTAGTTTTAAGCGTTTCTTTTCGTTGAGTTCGTATTGGAATTTTTGGATCAGACGATTATTTTCATCCTGCAGAAGGGTACATCTTTGTAAAGTGGGAACAAATGGAACTCTATGGCGGTCGGAAAGAGTGCATTTCATTTTGTGTATGGATACCCTAAGCCGTCCCAGAAGTAGTATTGTTGAGACCATGATTTGTTTGGTTAATGTTTGACCCTCCATCGTACTGTTTGCTGCCGGGTTTGTTTAAGCTGAACTTAAGGGGAATCAAAGGCTACTTCAAAATGAAATCATCGTAATATAATGCTTCTGGAATCAACTGGTGATTTCTAGTGATTTTTTTACCAGTTCAAGCCATATTACCCCCCCCCCCCAACCAAGTCGACCGATTTGGCCCAATGCAATACCAAACGAGGTCGTATTACTACTGATTTTTGTGCCAAAGCGCGTTCCGCTAAATTAATTTCTTCGAGAGTTATCGTGCTAACAAGACCACACACTTACTTCCACTCCGGGGGCTCCGCCTTGACTTTTTCAAAAAATTAAAATGGGAATCAAAGGCTAGTCTAGCATGGAGTATACGTACCGAATATGATGCTTCTAGAACCAACTGGTGAATTTTTGACCATTTCAAGCCAACTTTCCCCCCCTCTAACACGATCGATTTGGCCCAAATGCAATACCGACCGGGGTCTTATGACTACTGATTTTTGTGCCAAAGCGCGTTCCGCTGAATTGATTTCTTCGAGAGTTATCGTGCTAAGAAGAAAACGGCCATAATACTATAGTATGTATATAAAGAAATACATACAGGGTGGAACAGGATAAGTGTGACCAAAAAAATTGGGTGAAAGTAGGCCTCATTTGTGATCGAAAACACCCTTTGTACCATGGTCCGAAAATCAAAACCCTACGAGATATGATTTTTCTAACGTTTATTATGACTCACGTCACTTACGATAAAATTCAACCATTTTCTGGGGACTCGTGAGCTGCTCAAAGTTTTGCAAATCGAGGATTTCTAATTTTTAGAAAAAGTCAATCCCCGCTTTTCTTTTCGAAATTTGAGCGCACCGACATCCCATGGGCCGGAAAAACTTCCCAAATGTGTCCTTTTTAAAATTACTCATGAACGTATTTTTAGTTAATCAGTGATTTTTCGGCAGAAATGACCGTTTCTTAGAAAAAAGAATGGTTTTTCTCTTCAAAATCGCTTGTTTCGACCTACAACATTTGAACTTGCTTTGTGATTTTTAGCATGATTGACGTCATTAAAGCATCATCCAAAGTTTTCCGTTGAACGGGGCGGACTGTGTACGCCTGTCAAAGTCCAAAAAATGTCGCTCCCGCAGCTAGCTGTCGGATAGAGTGCATTTCTCTACTGCGAATTTCGAATTCGTATTCGAATCGGAAATTGGTAACAACAATTAGAGTCATTAAGTGCACTAATTTCGTCGAATAACAGCTAATCACGCCGAAATTCGCAGTAGTGAAATGCACCCTTGCCGACAGCCAGCTGCCGGAGCAACAGTTTTTGATATTTTGGTAGGAGTGCGCATTCCATTCGGTTCGAAGGAAAACTTTGGATAAGGCTTTAATGAGTCTTAGTATGTTTTGAATCACAAAGCTCGTTCAAATTGGGTTGGTCAAAACAAGCGATTTTTAAGAGAAAAATCATTCTTTTTTTTCCAATAAATGGCCTTTCTGCCGAAAACTCGCTGAAGCGAACTAAAAAAACGTTCATGAGTAATTTTAAAAAGGACAAATCGAAGAAGTTTTTCCGACCCATATGGGATGTCGATACGCTTAGATTTAGTGTAGAGAAGTGGAGGCTGATTTTTTTGAAAAATTAGAGATCCACGATTTGCAAAACTTTGAGCATCTCTCAAGCCCACAGAAAATAGTTGAATTTTATCGAAAATGGCTATTCCTGTCAGAAAAAAGTGTGCTCTTTCCAAATCCATCGTCAAAAGTTGCAAATGTCAGCTGTAAACTGATCTAGTATACGCATTTAGTTAAGAAAAGTGATGCAAGCCTCAAAAAACGTTTAAAAAATCATATCTCGTAGGATTTTGATTTTCGGACCATGGTTTATAGGGTGTTTTCGATCGCAGATGAGGCGTATTTTCACCCATTTTTTTTTTTTTTTTTGTCACACTTATCCTGTTCCGCCCTGTAAACAGGGTGTTTCTGAAATGGATGTCAATATTTGGGCTGGTGATTCTGCGTCACAAATGCGTCACAAAACGTCATATTGACCCTAGTCCGATTCCTAATAGTTTCCGAGATATTCACGAATTTAGTAGTTTTAAAAAGGACCTTGTTTTTTTGAAGAAAATCATCCGTACCTTAGCAACCAGATGAGCCACGTCAAATCTGATGACACCGTTGGAAAGGCCAGACTTTTTTCGACGCCGTTCAGTGTTATTTGATTCAATGTCGCCTACTCCTGCTGATAAAATCAGAGTCAAACTTTAAATTGCTTTTAATGTTACCAATGCTGACTAGGTTTTGAAGTCGATTTTCTCAGCAACAAGTGGTTTCCAAGATGACCTTTTTTCAGAAAAGGTTTTTTGGCGCATGGTGTCAGCATCATTATGGTATTTTGATATCACCTTCCATCTCGGATATTTTTTCGATTATTCCAAAATGATTGCTGAAAAATCCGTTTTAGTGCTCATAACTCAAACAGTCTTTCTCCACGAACAACTCGAGAAAAAACATGATGAATGTTTGCCATCCATTCTTGATTAAAAAGGACCTTTGAAAGTGAACATTTTCCAGTGATGAAGGACTCAACTGTGCTGACACAGTAGGTGGTGATACAGAACAAGTGGTAATTTAGGCCTATAAGGAAGTGTTCTTATTAATCGTTGAATGGTGACGTCATGAGAAGCATCAGATGCAGCATTGTTCCGCAACATGACAGCCACTACATGAAAGGGTTGTACCTCTCTACATTGCATAACACTATCCATATTCAAAGCGAATATTGTTTAAATGGATGCGTTTTCAAACGGTGAATTTTGCGACATGCACTTCGTGTATGGACGTGCGGGAGGAAGTGCATTAGCTGCTAGTCGCATGTATCGAGAGATGTATCCTCATCGACGCCAACCCGATAGAAGAGTTTTTTCGTCGATTCATCGTCGTCTTGGAGAGAATGGCTCTTTTGCGGTACGGTCAGCTGATCGAGGTCGGGAAAGGCCAGTATTGACAGCCGATGTCGCGGAAGACCAGACTCTGAGCACGCGTGAAATCGGGCAGTTGATGGGGCTCAGTCACTCAATGGTCTGGAAAGTATTAAGTCGCGAGGGCCTTAATCCGTACCATTTGCAACGCGTGCATGCCTTGTTACCTACTGACCACGAGCCACGAGTATTTTTTTGCCGTTGGCTACGGCAAACGGTGATGGAATCGTAAATTTCCACAACAATCATAGGTGGCAGGAGGACAACCCTCACGCTTACTTTGAAAGCAGGCACCGCAACAATTTTCTTTGAATGTGTGGCAGGGGATTCTCGGGACGACAATCGTTGGTCCACACTTTTTGCCACCGAGGCTGACTGGTGAAATCTACAGAGATTTTCTGGAGGAAATTCTCCATGCTGTTTTGATGGAGGACATACCGCTGGCCACTCGTGCAAGAATGTGGTTTATGCATGAAGGAGTCCCTCCTCATTACAGCAGACTAGCTTGTAGTTACCTCGACGAGGCGTATGGCAATAAATGGATCGGGAGAGGAGGCCCTGTTGCATGGCCACCAAGATCACCAGAACTCAACCCTCTGGACTTCTATGCTTGGGGGCATATAAAAACCCTTGTATACGCGACACCCGTACCCGACGAAGAAACTTTGAGGCAGAGAATCTCAGATGCTTGTGATGAAATCCGACACAATCATAATGTCCTTTCAAATGTCCACCAGTCGTTGACCAGGAGAGCAGAGTTATGCATAAGAGTAGGAGGAACGCAGTTCGAATTTCTCCTGTAAATAGGAACACTTAAATCAAAAAAATTTTTTTTTCGAATTCTTTAATTAGTGAAGAATGGATGGCAAACATTCATCATGTTTTTTCTCGAGTTATTCGTGAAGAAAGACTGTTTGAGTTATGAGCACTAAAACGGATTTTTCAGCAATCATTTTGGAATAATCGAAAAAATATCCGAGATGGAAGGTGATATCAGAATACCATAATGATGCTGACATCATGCGCCAATAAAACTTTTCTGAAAAAAGGTCATCTTGGAAACAACTTGTTGCTGAGAAAATCGACTTCAAAACCTAGTCAGCATTGGTAACATTAAAAGCAATTTAAAGTTTGACTCTGATTTTATCAGCAGGAGTAGGCGACATCGAAGCAAATAAACACTGAACGGCGTCGAAAAAAGTCTGGCCTTTCCAACGGTGTCATCAGATTTGACGTGGCTCATCTGGTTGCTAAGGTACGGATGATTTTCTTCAAGAAAACAAGGTCATTTTTAAAACTACTAAATTCGTGAATATCTCGGAAACTATTAGGAATCGGACTAGGGTCAATATGACTTTTTTTGACGCATTTGTGACCCAGAATCACCATCCTAAATATTGACATCCATTTCAAAAACACCCTGTATATATAGATATACAGGGTGTTCAGAAAATAGAGGGCAATATTTCGCCCGGTGATTCTGCACCTCAAATGGGTTAAAACGACCTCTAATGACCATAGTCCGATTCTCATTATTTTCCGAGATATTCAGGATTTAAGAACGTTTTGATTTGGCCTTGTTTTTTTTTTTTTTTTTTTTGGAAAAAAAAGTGGCCGTTGCGTAGTAACCGGAGGCTCCAAGGTCAATTCTGACGGTACCATTGGAAAGAGCGGAATTTTTTCTATTAGAATTTAGGCTTTCCATTCCATTTTGCTTCATACGTGCTCAGATATCCTGCAACAAAGTCAAACTTGTTCAAAATTCAACCCACGTTCACGACCCTTTCAAGCTAGATTGCTCCTCAAGAGGTGCTTTCGGAGATGACATTTTTTCAGAAAAGTTTGGGCATATAGTATCACTTTGAAAATTGTATTTTTAGATCGCCTTCTTATAAGGACTTTTTTCTAGAAATTTCATATTCGTACTCAAAAAACACGAGACACCTATTCATTTCTGACGTAGTTTTCTTGACACAAATCTCTAAATTGGTGACAGAGAAATGGAGAAAATAGTAATAATAATAATGAAATAAGTAAGTAAAAAAGGAAAATAAGCAAGAAATCAAATGATTTCAAAGATATTTTTCTTTGAAATTATTGCTATTTATTATTACTATTAGTAAGTATATAAGATTTATTTATTATTTTTAAATAACTTTATTATAGTTTTTTATTTAATTTTGATTATAATTATTAAAAATGAATAATAATAATTAAAAATATGAACAATTTCTCCTTTCTTTCTTTTGTATATTTTTCCCTTTTTTCTTTATTTTATTTTTTTTTGTGTGTGTGCATTACTGTCTTTTTGCCCTTTTTCCATTTTTCCGTCACCAATTTTTGAGATTTATGTCAAGAAAACTACGTCAGAACTGAATAGGTGTCTCGTGTTTTTCAAGTACGAATATGAAATTTCTAGAAAAAAGTCCCTATAAGAAGGCGGTCTAAAAATACAATTTTCATGGTGATACTATGCGCTAACTTTTCTGAAAAAATGTCATCTCCGAAACAATTTGAAGCAATCCAGCTTCAAAGTGTCGTGAACATGGGTTGAATTTTGAACAAGTTTGATTTTGTTTCAGGATATCTGAGCACGTATCGAGCAAAATGGAATGGAATGCCTAAATTCTAATAGAAAAAAGTCCGCTCTTTCCAATGGTACCTTCAGATTTGACCTTAGAGCCTCCGGTTACTATGCAACGGCCGCTTTTCCAAAAAAAAACAAGGCAAAATCAAAAAGTTCTTAAATCCTGAATATCTCGGAAAATAATGAGAATCGGACTGTGGTCAATAGGGGTCGTTTTAACCCATTTGAGGTGCAGAATCACCGGGCGAAATATTGCCGTCTATTTTCTGAACACCCTGTATATATGAATCCTGGAGACCACTGAATTCGTGTTCTAGAGGTTCTGAAACGTGAAAAAAACATGACATGACCCATGTTTGCCACCATCACGACGAGACCAATAGTGCATTTTCAGAATGAAATGCACTAATACGCACATGTTTCCAAAAGTAAACAATGTGCGAGTGATATGCAACACTCCTCACGAGCAGATAGGATAGAGTCCAAGCTGTTTCCGGAATGTGGAGAATTTTTTTTTTCACCACCTAAAGCTTTTGTGAAAATGTCCGCCGTCGTGTCTTCCGTTGGACTATAATCGATTTCGACCTCATTCGTTTCCACAACTTCGCGGACAAAGTGTGCTTTGATGGCGATGTGCTTCGATTTCGAATTCACATTGCGAGAGATAGCTAACCGAAAAAGCTGCCTGGCGGAGTAGCGGCCGCGAGGTAGTTGATGTTGGACTGGGTAATTTTGTACACAGCCTCTAACATATGGATCATATTTTATTCAAGTTTATTGTTGTCCTAATAAAAAAAGTGTTTTCTGATTCATTCGTTCACGACTCTGCTACCAACAGGTTATGGCGCCCATGTCCAATTAAAAGCGTGATTGTGAACGATTACAGATAACAAGTGATTACAGCGATTACAGCTAAGTGGCAGTTCAAACAAGCTAAGACGGAAAACGAATACTGAGACGCAAAAGAGAGTTAAAAAGTAAAACGAAAGATCGCAGAAATGGGTGAGTTCGAGGTCGTCGTAAATAATATTGAAATACTGACCGATTCGGCATCGTTTCCTCTTTGGAAATTCGAAATTAACATAATATTAGAGCCGAAGGGTTTAATTAATATCGTCGAGGGGGACCGAAAACTTACAGGAAGATGCAAGTGACCAAACAATAGCCAAAGCTCGGCAAATTATTGTCAGCTCTCTACATAAAAAACATCGTTCACACATTCTTTCATGTACGACGTCGTCGGAAATGTACAAAAAGCTCTGTACTATTTTCGAAAGAGACTCGGAGCATCAAAGAGCGTCGACGTACGAAAAATTCTTCTCGTACAAATTTGATAGCAGCAAGGACATGGCTACAAATTTGAGCTCTTTGGAAAATGTACGTTTTCAACTTAATTCTCTCTCCAGAGACAAAATCGATGATGAAATGTTGATGCCAAAAATAATTTCGTGTCTCCCGTCGAATTATGACTCATTTATTACTTCCTGGAACTCGACGACGAAAATTGAAAAGACCTTCACTAACATGACGTCCCGACTTCTGAGCGAAGAAACTAGGAAAACTGACGCCAATTCCTCAAGCTCCATAGCTTTTTACTCGAAAGAAAAACGAAATTTTCGACCACGTAATGATTTTGATAACACCAAAAAGCGTCAAAATGACTATTTTCGTAAAAACGACGGCAAATCTCAGTTTCGATGCAAAATATGCAAAAAGAATAACCACGAGCCAAAAGACTGTTATTTCTGTAACAAAAACGATGGTAGAAACCAGGCAGCATTTTTCACCGAGAGTCAATCAACCAGTAAAACCGGTGAATCTACATGGATCGTGTGCTCATGACGAACAATACCAAAGAATTAAAACAACAGCGTCCCACTAAAGGCGGCTACACACTATCGTGTTATGTCATAACACGAAACATAAAAAAAAATGTTTCGGCTTGTTTCGCCGTATGTGTTTCGAGTTGTGAGCCTACAACGTAGCAGCCTGTACACACTAAGGGATTGTTACCCCGAAACATTTCAACTGCGGATACTAAAATGTGTCTTGCGAAACAGACATTAAGCACTCAGAAGCCTTCGCGATGTCAAACGATGATGTGCTAGAAGCTACCGTGGCATACATAGTCGCGAACCGGGCGTTTGTTGCACAAAAAAAGCTTTAAGAGTGAAAAATAAACGGCGATGGTGGAATCTCTCAATTCACTTTAAGCGATAACTAGAATCACAAATTCTCTTCAATTTTTGCAGGAGTGGCGGCACGGATTTAATGTTAAGTCTCTTGAAGGAGCTTTCAGGTCTATTTGAAAACTTCTGCAGGTAGTGTACTAGTACGTAGTACTAGTATTAGTAAGTAGTATACTAAATCTTTCGTTGTTTCGGCGAAAGTGTGTGCGAGCATTTGTACTTGTTTCTGTTTCGGTGTTATGGCGAAACAAAACCCTTTGATGTGTCTGAAAAACCAAGTTTTTTCGGATACACTCGTAACACGAGACAGAACAGTTTTTCATGCCGTAACACGAAACAAGCATCCGTCCACACTTGCGGCATGTTTCGCCGAATACGGTTGTCTCGTGTTTCGTGTTATGACATAACACGATAGTGTGTTGCCGCCTTAACACTAAAATAACCGTCGCAAAAGGAAGCAGTTTCGTTCGAGCTGTTAGCATGGGAAAATTCGAATCAACCGACTGTAAACTGAATAACGTTCTATTCGTACCAGAACTCCCTGCTAATCTTCCATCGGTGAACGCAATAACCGAAAAAGACGGAAAAGTAGTTTTTCAAAACAATCACGTTGAAATCTACCAAAAGGATGAACTCGTAATCTCCGGAACGAAAAATGCAAATGGTCTCTTCGAAGTTAACTACCATCTCAATGCGCTAAAGCCTTTATTGCCTCGAGCACTGACATCGCAGTGGCATGGCATCGAAAACTAGGACACCTCGGTCCGCAATATATCAAAAACTCGTGAATTTGTCTAACGGATTAAAACTGACCGACGCAGACTTCAAATCACACTCCTCAACTGAACTCTCACGCCGAAAGACTAGGAAGGACTTTAATGGACAAGACCAGAGCTATTCTCTTTGATTCTGGTCTGGAAAAGGAAATGTGAGGTGAATGTCTTCTCACAGCCACTTACCTTCTGAACCGAAGTCCGTCAAAAGCAGTAAATTCAACACCTGCTGAATTATGGTTCGGTAAAAAGCCTGATTTGTCTCATCTAACAAGTCTTTGGGTCAGCCGCGTACTCAAAAATAATGACTCATACTGGGGTACTTGATCCCAAGGTCTTCGTAGGTTATACACCTAACGCTTACAGACTCTGGGATACTGAAAGACGAAAAATTGTCGTATCTAGAGACGTCTACTTTAACACTCATGACGAAAAGCATCGTGCGAGTCTATCTCTAATTGTCAACCTTGATTTTGATTTGAGTGATGCCGCTGAAACTCCCACAAACGAGACCGACAACGAAAACTCATTAACAACTGGCGATGACGACATTTAAGATAATACCAATCTTCTAGAAGAACCAATCGCAGACATACCTAATGACGACGAAGAAATAATTACAGCGGAAGAAACAAACAACGAAACTCCAAACACCACAAAGCAAGAATATTTAAGAAGATCAACAAGAACTAAAAATTTACCCCAAAAGTTAAATGACTATCACCCCAATTTAGACTCACTGGAAACCCTAGAAGAAACCGCATTGTTGTCATTTAAGGCCCGGTGCACACTTGCGTTTTTTTAAGCCGCGGCAGTGGTTAATTTGCGGCACATTTTGCCTAGCAACATCAATACAGAGCATTGAAAAATGCAACAGAGGCCTCTTTTAACACACGAAGTGTGAAGCTCTGATGAAGCTTTGTACCTTTTAAACTACTTTTGACCCGAACAAAGTTCCTAATCACTTACTAATTGACAATATTATAAGGACTAATATATCCCAAGATATATAACTTTGGCTATACCAACGCCAATTCATTTATAAAAAGTGTAAAGAGCTTCAATCGAGTGGATATACATTTTGAAATTCGAGTTCCCTCCAACTACTTATTTGAAAGCGGAGCCGCGACTATAGTTAACTATAGTCGGATCGGTGAAAGAATGTGCATGAAATTACCCTCTCTCTTTTCCCTAAACCCACATGACTTACCGCTACCACGCCATCACCTGAGAGGAGCCTCTCCTATTTTATCGGTAAAACTCTCGGTTATTGGTTGCAGTTGTTTGATAAAAGTGGAGAAGTAGAGAACCACGTTAAGAGAGGAAAAATCGGGCTTATGGCCTCCCACCACTCATGCACATTCTTTCGCTGATCCGAGTATAGAAAAAACCGCATAAGCGCATTGCTTCATAGCAACTAATGTATTTTAAAACAATACAGACGCGGCAGCTTGGAAAAACACAAGTGTGCACTGGGCCTTAAGATGCTCTCAAAAGCAATGAAAATATTCAATGGCGCCAAGCAATAGAAGAAGAAAAGAAATCATTGGCAAAAAACAACACATGGGCCCTAGTCAATCGAGAAGAAGCTGGGAATCAAAAAATATTGTCAAACAGATGGGTATTTCGCGTAAAAGACTATGGCAGATACAAAGCCCGCCTCGTCGCAAGGGGGTGTGAGCAAAAACTCGGTCACAACGACGAAACGTTCAGTCCAGTTGTCAGTAGTGGTGCTTTGCGACTGATGCATGCTTTGATTGCTCAGAAAAATTATCACATGGCGAAATTCGATGCGCGATCAGCTTTTCTTTACGGAATATTAGAAAAACCTGTGTACATGGAGATAACTGAAGGTTGGAAACAAATTAAAAACAAAGTATGTAAACCACAAAAGACTCTCTACGGCCTTCGAGAAGCTCCACTCAGGTGGAACAAGCGATTTACCGAATTTCTTTTTAAAAGTGGGCTGAAGGCTTTACTGCATGAGCCGTGCATTTTTAAAGACGAGGACTCAACGTTATTCCTTGCGATTCACGTCGAAGATGGAATTCTGGCCTCCGATGATGAAAACAAGATTTCAAAATTACTCTTTCAGCTCACACAAGAATTTGAAATGAGTACTCTGCTACCAACAGTTGAGAGAGCCAATTAAACTTTGATAGGGCACGTCTATGGGTTGAGATTCTGATTTTTTAAGTTTTAATTGAGTCTCCATCGGCGTCTTTGCGGCTTTCGAATTTTCCATATTGATTTTTTTCAACAGTTTGTCGATGTTAGCAGTTTGGACCATCGAAATTGAGCCATATTTTGAACGTGAAAACTCAATTCAATGAAGACATCAATTCGTCGGCGTAAACGGCTAGAAGAATCTTTTCTCCTTTATTTTTTGACACGTAGAGGCAAGGGTCAGCATATTATTGTTGAAACCCGATTTCATTTAGTCTCGGGGTCGAGTTTTTTGTACCATTTTCGCCCAGCTTGTTTTAGTCCATAGATCGCCTTTTTTAAGTAGCAGATCCTCCTCCTTTCATAAGGTCATCCAACATTTGTTTAGTTTTTGTTAAGATGGTCGAATCATCGTTTTGACTTTCCTCGATGAGAATTTCCAGGAGAATTTTTTGTAATTCCGCTGGCTTCTCCATGTAAACTTCTTCATCGAGGGTTCCATTGAGGTATGCTGTGGTGACGTCGAGTTGACATAAGTGATAGTTTTGTGCAGCTGCGAGTCCCATGAGTAACCGAAGTGTTTTTAGTTTGACGACTGGGGAATAGGTCTCGAAGTAGTCGAGTCCGGGGCGTTGTGAAAAACCGCGAGCTACGAGACGGGCTTTTCGTCGGTCCAAAGAATCATCTGAATTCAGTTTCTCTTTCAGCAGCATCCGATTGCTGACGGTTGATCTGTTGGCTGGTAGCTTGGTAATCTCCCATGTGGCATTTTTAATGTGGGCTCGTATTTTACTTTTAATGGCGTCGGCCCACAATTCTTTGTTTTGTTCGGCTTCAAGGCACATTATTTCGTCGCAGAAGTTTGACATTTCGTAGTCGGTCGCCCAGTTTGGAAGTCGAAGAAGTCGCCCAGATCGACTTCGGGGAACAGTATTTTCGTCAACATCGAGGTTGTCCGCGGACGAGTGTTCTTCGACCGTTTCTGGAACTTCGAGATCAGCAGGCTCGTCGCGATTTATGTTTTCAAAATTTTCATTTGTGGCTGGTTCAGCTAAGGCACTATAAAACACGAGTACTGCAACACGCAAATCGGCGCCATACTTGGTTCCTCATATGATTATAATTATCACCTGATCTCATTGACTAGTAGTATATTTTTATTTATTTCCACCGGGTTCCGCGTTTGTTTGCTGTTACGATTACAATGTTTTCATTCATGATATTTTGTTTACCCTAACGACTGAGGGACCAAATATGGCGCTGAAATCCGTGTTGCAGTACCTGTGTTTTAAAGGTTCTCTAGTTCAGCTTGGTAGTTGTCCAGTTGTGATTCATTTTCAATCTGTAGTTGTGGTGAGTTTACTTGCTTCGGAGGAATGAAGCATTCTACAGATGATTTTTGTTGAGTTCTTGACAAGGTGACTAAATTTTCTATAGGTGCCGCAGATCACTGTCCTTCACCTACGTCACGAGCAGTCCCAACCGCCATTGCGCTAGACCCAGTATATTATTAATTGTTATTGGGCTGTGATTTTTGAGAATTCATAATCTTCAATTTCAAAATTAACTTGCTCTGCTGTTCTGAGGTGAGCAATCGGGAGCAAAGGACTGCTGGTGACGTCAGTCTCCACCCCTCCCGTCCGATGGGCAGAGGGAAATCTGCGGCACCTATAGTAAAGTTTAGTCACCTTGAGTTCTTGACGAGTTCATAAGATTTTCAAACTTCGGGAAATTTGGATCGGTTCGACTGGTGTAAAAGGGTGAGATATCACCGAAGACTTTTACGTCACGAGAGATGACTATTTTATTTACATGAGGGACCTAAATTCTATATGCCATTTCTTGGGCGTGAATATAGTCAGTGTGATATTTTGTGGGCAAGAATCATCAGTTTTACCATTTTTAGGGTTCAAATTTAGGGGTACCATTTTTAGGCGTGTCAAGGTCGGTTTAGCCATTCTTGGTGAGCAAATGGTCGATTTTGCAAGTCACGGGAAAGGAATCATCTGTTTAGGCTTTTCCTAGACACGAATAGTCAGTTTAGCCATTTTTAGGGCGCAAGTAGTCGGTCAAGTCAAGGCGAGTATTATCAGTTTGATCATTTATGGCACGTGGAGGTAAGGCACTATAAAACACGAGTACTGCAACACGCAAATCGGCGCCATACTTGGTCCCTTATATGATTATAATTATCACCTGATCTCATTGACAAGTAGGTTATTTTTATTTATTTCGACCGCGTTCCGCGTTTGTTTGCTGTTACGATGACAATTTTTTCATTCATGATATTTTGTTGCCCTAACGACTGAGGGACCAAATATGGCGCTAAAATCCGTGTTGCAGTACCTGTGTTTAAAAGGTTCTCTAGTGGGGGTGGATCATGACATTTTAGGAATTCTGAAGTCCGCACGAATCGTTGGTTTAGCCAATTAATGCGTGTGCAGTCAGTTTCGTTATTTTTAATAAGGCACAAAAATAGCTTCAGTTTAGCTATTTTAAACACGCGAATCGTCAGTTTTGCGATTTTGTCGTGCTATTATAGTCAGCCTAGCCTGTGTGGGCTTGGCTAATTTAGCTATATTTTAAGGCAGCGAATGGCTGTCAAGGCATTTTTAGTAGATCGAAGGACACAATTTTCTCAAGCCCCTTCCGTCAGCAAAGCCTGAGTCCGCGTCTGGCTCGAGTGATATAAATACCATTGATGCCAACCATAGTTATTTAACGGGGCTAAATAACGAACTTTTAGGGCTAAACAAAAAATCTTTTTTTTTTGTTTCTTTTTGTTTGTTTGTTTGTTCATTTTTGTTCTTATTGCACTTTAAAGTTATTTATTTTGTTTACTTTTTTAAAAATGTATTTATATCTCAACTATCCTGGGCTGAAGTGTTCTGGGAGGGATTCTGACCCCCAAAACCCTCCCCATTGGCACGACACTGCAGGCGTGGGTCTAGGGAGAGCACCTAGCCCCCTTATTCGTATTCATAAATTCAGCAACTGGTAATTTCACGCCATGGACTGGTGATTGACTGCCGTGATTGAGCGTACTCATGAGCGGCCTACTGGCGTACTCATGGGGGGGCACCAAGTCCTAAGGGTCGCGCCCAGCAAAATGAGGTTAATGCTCACTTTTAAAAACAATTTCGCAGGTTTTTACAGCTGAAAACCAAATTTCTCAGATTTCGCTCTCTAGAAAGCCAATTTCACGGGTTTTTGTTGCTGGAAACCCCATTAAATAATCAATTTTAAGGGCTTTTCGCACTTAAGAACCATAATATCCATTCTTTGGTGCACTAAAACGACAATTTCGCGCGTTTCTGCTTGCCAAAGTATCATTTTAGTGGGCCTGGAACACTAAAATCCCAATTTCGTTGGGTTTCGGCTTGCTGAAAACGTAATTTCGTGGGTTTGCATTGAAATGATTTTGTATCACCTAATTATTTGGCTCTGTAAAAATTCCAATTTCGCGAGATTGGATTTTTCAAAAAGGCAAATTAAACATGTACGTGAACCTGGCAGAACACATATTATCACGAAACGTGACGAAATTGGCGCCATTCGTTTGTTTACGTTTGTTTGGCTCAAATTTTCGTTTGTTCAGCTCTGCAATATACAATTTTATGACAAACAAAATGTGTGCCACCAATTTCACGCAGCGGCACACACGATCCTAGTATGCCGCCAATTTCACGCAGCGGCACACACGATCCTAGTATGCCGCCAATTTCACGCAGCGGCACACACGATCCTAGTATGCCGCCAATTTCACGCAGCGGCACACACGAACCTAATCGTTTGTTTATTGGCAAATTCAGACACAACGTCGTTTGTTTAGCCCAAATTCCCCGTTTGTTCAGCATCGCAAAACAGTTTGTTTAAATAAGATCAAAAATGTACGCCGCCAACTTCACGCAGTGGCAAACATGAACCCGCAATCGTTTGTTTTGAGGGCACATTCCGTAGCAACACCGTTTGTTTCTGGCCAAATTGTCGTATGTTTGGCCCCAACGAACACTTAGGTCGTCATGACTAATGAGATTAGAAGGCCCAGCTCCGGGGGCTATGTGATTCCTTGATGAATGAGTACGGTGTGAAATGCTGTACGTTTAGTGGCATATTAGGCACAAGGCTGAAGGGCGGACAGTTTTTCAGCCTTCCCCCACCACGACCCCCAAACCATCCGATTCTTAGCGTTAATTATTCGGCTTTACCCTCCTTCGCCTTATTAAGAGTGTAAAAACAACAGAACGTGCTATAGTTAAAGGGCCAAAGCCCACAGTAAGTTCTAGGCCGAGTTCGTGGCTCAATTCTTCAAAATGACCCTTTTTTTGCTGAGGCTAGCCAATAATTCACTTCCATATATTGTTGGTTGACTATGTTTTCAGGCCTAGGACTAAAAGTTTTAAGGGTAAAATTTATGCGCCTGCGGCAGAGTTAGGCGAGCAACTCAATTTACTTGGGTCTGGCTGGAAAATACTGCGGGCGCGATTTTCTTTCGACAACACGTCCTCGGAAGGGGGAAAAATCCTAAAGAAAAAAATAATATAATAATAAGGAAGTCACGGTAAAGAGCCGAGTGGAGATAATTCGTATTCCTTCCAACGTGTCCTTACTCCTTATGCATCGCGTTTTCTTCGAGTTTGTATGGTCGTCCTGGGTTGGGGGGAGGGGAACTCTCAAGCCTTTCTTCACGAACCATATTTATTTACGACAGAAGGGAAAGACCATAAACTGGATAGGAAGATCTCAAGCCGTACGCATAAAAGACAAAATACTTTTTTTTTGTCTTTTCTTTCATCTTTTATGCTCTCCCTTAAAAATTTTAAGTATAGTGGTTCCAACGTGGAAATTATTTAAATTTTTCAAAGGAAAAACGCAAGGTGGGAGGAAGGATTTGACGGCTTAGAAGTAGGATCAACACTCAGCATAAGAACAGAGAATATACCTAAGTCCACCCCTGCCACTATATCCCTTTAACCGTACCATCAGTAATTGTGTCACACTCCGCGCAAAATTGCACGTGGTTGAAAAGGCCCTTGACGTCAACCCCCCCCCCCCACATCTTCAACCTCTCAGGGTGAGTTAATTAAAGCTTTTTAATTAACTCCGAAGTTTTCCTCAGGCCTACTTTCAGCCTGCTCAGAGACAACTCTGTTGGGTCGTCAAGGTGGATGAATTCAGTCGAGCCTTTCCGCGGAAAAGCGAGAAAAAAAAGTGGTGAGCAACAAGTTTTCATGATTACACCGTTGGCATCTAGTTAATTCGAACTGAATTTATTAGATTTTCCACCCGTCCTTTTCATTCAGAGCACCCGCTAGAAACTGTTTGAAATCACGGGCGAGCCAAAAAGGAAATTTACATCTAATTGACTACACCGGGGAAACGCTGTGCGCCTGAGAGGAGGGGAGGGGCTTATACTCATGCCGCTTAATTAAGTTTTCTCCGCGGTGTAACGGTCATCCCCCCCACCCAACCCATGGACTCTGTGGACCACACCAGAGCGCATTAACTCAAAGCTTCGCTTTGATCGGAAATCGCATCAGACTCATGAAACCACGGATTGCAATCGGTGACGGCGGGTATGGGTATAAAAGGATCGCTGAGAGGAATGATTAAATTAGGGGGAAAAATCTATTGGCGTTGTTCCATTACGGACTTGAAAGAAAGTTTAAAACAATTATTTTCCCCGGCCAGAACGTTCCTAATAAAGGGACAAAAAATTAGCGTTTCACAATATCGATCGTTTTGGCCGATTTTGACGCGGGTCAGCGAGGTCCGGCCTCTTGGAGGAACCCCCCTCCACAACCATTGACTTAACGCTGCCGGTATTTTCCTTACCATCTTATTTGGTATTTTTCTTGTCAACTTTTAATTTCACACCCCCCCCCCATGAAAAGTTTTCGGCAAAAACTCCTAGAATTTTGTACAATACAGCCTTTACAGGACAGTTCCTCCACTTCCTCTCTAAAGCTTCAAGTCTACGTTCCTCGTTTCGTCGGCGGAAACCAAAATTTGCCGGGACTGGCATTTTTTTCTCTCGTTTATAATTCAAAGGAACGGAAAGACTTTAAAAAAGTATTCCCCTTCAGGAAGACTTTTATTTTCTTCGAAATAATAATAATTATAAGCGCTTTGAAGCCTTATTTCAAAGAGGGAGGAACTCCTGTTGAAAATCGTTGGAGCGAGCGAAAGTAAAAGAACCAATTAAAGTCGAATTTTTAAAAGCTGAAGTACAGATCCTTTGCCCACCCACACCTGTGCCCAGAACTTAAAACTTCCGGTATATATTATCGCGCTAATTATTATAAATTATCGAAGTTTCACAATCGTATCTTTCCTCTATAAAACAAAATTGTTTTAATCTTCATCAAAAGGTTTTTATTGGTTTTCCCCGTTGCAAAGATACAGACACAATGAATGGTGCCCCATGCCCCTGGAATAAAGCGAAAAATTCTATCGAAGAATAAAAAGTAAAGGAACCTTTTCCCCTGATACTAATGAAAAGTGGTGAAAGTCCCCCACCCCACCACCATGACCCTACAACCCTTTGGCTTTATTTACTCCCCCCCTCCCCACCAAAACACACATACAGCATCCTTAAAACCGACAGGAAGCCTCTCATTAATCAGACTACAGTAAACACTGAAAATGAGGGGTGGGGAAACAACGCTTCGTTTGGTCTACGAATACCTTCGCAACCATTTGAGATCGAACTCATAAAAATTGGTCTCAGCGCGTATTGAGCGATTTCGCCAATTTTGTTCAGGTCGTCCGATTGACTCAAACTTGTAGATTTTCTCGGTATGGGTCGCGAAAAGTAATTTCATTAATTAAATCTTGAATTTACCCAAAGAATAATAGTGATGGTTTATTCAGATAGCCCCACCTCCTTCTCGTTTTATCTCGAGAAGCTGGGGAAGGATATAATTAGCGTTTCAACCCCAAAGTGCGCAGCCACAATACACCCCCTACACACACCCTGCTTAAAGGTTTCTTCAAATGCCCAAGAAAAGGCCCAGGGCGTACTCTTTCAGCGGCCGGCAAACCTCCATACAATTAATGATGGAAGGCCGGGTTGGTACAGGCGAGAGCTGGCTTCGAGGGATCGCCCCACCCCCCTTAATTACCCACGATACCCTCATAAACAAATATAAAGTGCTAATAATTCGGATTACTTGATATCCTCAGTTTTATCACGCTTCCCTTAATCTTTAGGAATACAAAAACAAAAACCTACCCCACGAGGTAGCCTTAACTCTCTTCTGAAGTATTCCTCGAAGTATTTTCGCGCTGGTCCCATTGAGTTGAGCGCCCAGTTGAGCCGTACTCCATTGTGATGACGCCTTCGCTCCTATTGGAACTTGCTCTTCTTCTTCCACGCTCACCTCCTCAAATCACAGGGGCACGACTTTCTCGCTCCATAGTATCCTGGAAAAATGAACATTTAGCAAGTGTGTCGCTGTACCAAGCCGATCTACCGTCCCGACTTACCATTTCCGGCTCGTCCCACCGTACGACAACGAAAAGAGAACAATCTCACCGCCCCGCTTGCTGAGCATATCCTCAGTCCTCGTCAGTCGCCCCTCTCGGTTGACTTTGCCGTTTTGAACAGGCAAAGCTCCATCAGGCTCCCACCAGGTCCACTTCGGACAACTCCGGCCTGAAAAACGCCAGATTAGTTAATACTTTCCTTAGCCGTTCCTCCTCCGAGCACCGGCCGAGGCCAAATATGCCAACGCCCCTTCAGCTATTCAAGCTCAATTCGTTCTCGGGAAAAAAGGAAGGCCTGGTTAACGGAATTTCGCACCAATCACCCTAATCATTACGATGAAAATTAAATACAGACCCCCCCTCCCATCAGATTTCGACTATGTGTTCCATAAATTGCTAATTTTGTGACAGAAAACTGGCGATGAATTTCGCTACTAGAAAAATCCTTTCGCGGAATTGAATCTTCCAGGAATCGTGGATTCGACTCGAACACAAATCATATTGAGTGGGCGACTGCCCCATCGTTGTCCTCCCCTCCTGGTTATGAAAAACCGCTAATTCGAGATAATTCTCTGTGCAACTTCCAGACCAAGCGCTTTTTCGGGGCTAAAATTGAGAAAAATGTCTAATTCATGGCGTAAAACAATACTTTGCGGCTAGAAAATGGAGGAAAAGCTGTAAATTCACTGATAAAGTTGGGAAAAAGCAGTGATTCGTGGCTAAAATCACGAAAACACCAATTCGCCCAAGATTTCCGCCCCAGGGCCCAATGGTGTAGGCTCACCGCGCTGCATACGGTCTTGTTCTGTCTTCCTTCCCCACATCACTGAGGGGCCACTACCGGTTTTTTCCTGGGCGCCGTGTTCAGACCCAACGGATGACAGAGACTATTTTGGGGGTTGTTCGCGATATACCCTGAACCCGCTGTGCTTTTTCGCAAGATTCACACCCGTACTACGCCCGTAAACGCTCGTTTGCGTTTAGGTGCGGTTTGTCATACGCACAACACCAGAAACTCCCGCACGAAACTGATCGAACAGAAGAGTGTCACACATGCTCGCCGCGATTTAGTGGGCAATAGCAGGATTCGAACCCAGGCCCGCTTGATGGCCAAGTGCGCATTGTATCCACTACCCCATCGAGGCGGACGACGGCCACGGTGTCCAAGCCATGGCTGGCACTCTCATAACATTTTAAATAGCCCAAAACTTGGACTTTTTTTTGTAAATCCTCCAACTAAGATTTCAAGCCCGCCTCGTTGGTGTAATGGATACAATACTCGCTTCGCAACTCAGCGGGCCTGGGTTCGATTCCAGCTATATTGCCCATTTCACTATCCGAACATACGAATATTTCACTATAAGGCTGCGGCGAGCTGTGACACGGCTCACTCGGCTTCGTGTGGGCGTTTCGTGGGAGCTAATTCACAACAAAAATTGATAAAAACGCCAATTCACCGCTAAACTTCAGAAAAAAACACATCCGCGGATACAGAAAACACCAAAGCACGGCTTCTGAAAGTAACTTTGGAACTAAAATGGTGAAAAAGCGTTAGTTGATGGCACAGATGGAAAAGAAAAAGAAGCTAATTCACTGTTGAAATCGAGAAAAACATTACTTCGCTGTCGAAATTGGGAAGAAAGTGATAATCGGCGGCAAAAACAGATAACAACGCTGATTCGTGGCTTAAGTTGACAAATAGGGCCAATTTGCGGATAAGGAGTACGTACAGTAAAAGCGATAATTTGCGGTTAAAATTAAGAAATTATTCGTGGCTAAAATTAAATTCGCGGCTAGAATTAATAAATTATTCGCGGCTAAAATTTAAATAAGCTAATCACCGATTTTTCCACATTTTAGTCGTGAATTCGAGCTTTTCTTGAATTTTATCCACGTAGTTTAGCCACGAATAAGTTACCTTGAGAAACCACGAAATGATGTTTTCTTCTTTTTAACCGCAATTTAGGGCTTCTTCTCAAATTTGCCGGGAATGGGCGATTTTTCTCAATTTTATAGCGACTTATTGACGTGAATTAGTGTTTTCCTGATTTTTTAGCCACGGATTAGTGATTTTTTCAACTTTTAGCAATCAATTAGCGCTTTTTCTCACTTGATCTCACGAGGCCGCGAATTTTAGCGGCGAATTAGCGTTTTTCCAACACTTTATCCGTAGAACTAGCGCTTTGCCTCAATTTCATTAATTGGTGAATTATTTATTTTTCTCCAATTTAGCCACGAATCATTGACGTTTTCGTAATTTTAGCAACGAATTACTGATTTTTCTCAACTTCATCCCTGAATTCAGCTGTTTTCCTCGATTTTAGCCGCGATTTTCAGCGCTTTTTCTCACTGATATCCGTGAATTAAAAGTTTTTCTGAATTTCAGCCGTGAATTAGCCATTTTCTCAAGTTAGCCCCGAATTAGCGTTGTTTTCAATTTTTGTTCTGGAAGTTGCATCTAGAAACCTTGAATTAGCGTTTTTTCACAATTTTGGCCATGAATATATATTAGCACTTTCCAGCATTTTAGCCACGCATACTTGTCCCAATAGAACAGCACATTATTTCGCATTCTCTCAGTTTTAGCCGCCTAAAAGAGCTTCCAGACTATGGGGATTCAGCGCATTTTTGCTCTATTTTAGCTGCGAAATTGCCTCCAGAAGACAATTCCAGCTTTTTCCCCCTCATT
Organism: Corythucha ciliata; assembly: GCA_038030265.1. Taxonomy (NCBI): domain Eukaryota; kingdom Metazoa; phylum Arthropoda; class Insecta; order Hemiptera; family Tingidae; genus Corythucha; species Corythucha ciliata. The sequence goes on from CM075941.1 coordinate 41,433,462, forward strand.
TTGCTACATGCGCTCCTTAGGATCAGGCGCCCTAGGCGATCCCCCTTGTTGCCAGCGCTGGTTACAAGTGGGGACCTCTTCCACCTTGCGAGTTTCAAGGCGTGAAAGCCCGTTAAAAACGTTAACTAACAGCTTTATTCTTTTTTGTTAATCAGTTATCACCTTTTCGGTTCTCCCTTCCATCTTCTGTTCTGTCAACCTTATCTTCCTCTTTTTAATTGTCCTTTTTCCATGACATTTATCACGTTCTCGATCATGAACCACCCACCCGCTAGAGAAGTGTAGCGGCTGCTACACCTAAGGATATAGTGTCGGCGCTACTATGGCGCCAAATGTCTAAGGCCGGAAATTAACAGCCATCAGTGCGCCCCCACCCCCCCTCTAAGTGAACGAAAATGAGCGTTTTTCGTCGAACACTAGGCCTATTCCGATGTTTTCTGTGTACTCACTCCGCCCGACGTGATAACTTAGTGTCACTCCAGATTGATTGTGCGTACCTAACTTTTTTTGGAGGGAGTAGAAAGGGCAAGAGAAAGCACCAGTAGTGTAAATGGAAAGAAGGTAAAATTTCATTATCCGCAAAGATCATTTTTTGGAGGTTTCCGCGAGAAAATAAAATCGATTGCGAAGAAACTCAAATAGGGTATCCGGCAACGTATCAAAATGATGAATAAAGCAAAAACACAACGGTGTGAGGGGGGGGGGAGATAGGAACGATTCTCTTTACTTCCAATAATGCGTTCGCCGAGCTCCAAGCCCTTTATAACACGAGATTGTTTGCCGAGCTTATTTTTGAAACAACCCAGTTTTTTCCCCCTTTTTTGTGTGTGCCTACATCGGAAGAGATAATTTCGTATATTTTTCAATTTCAGTTTTCCGTGTATATCCAGTTAGATTAAATGGGATCAGTTGGAGCAAAGATAGAAGGACGAACGTATGGCGTTAAAGGAGCGCGGTGAGTGGCTGTCGGGGTGGGGTTACGGCGAGCGAATATCAACCAATTGCCGCCGGAATATTAAGCACACACGCGAAAGAAGTAAATTGTCCATGACCTTTGCCCTTTCAACTCCGCAACAACGTATTCACTTCAAAACCGCAGATTTGTCCCCCCCCCCCCTCGTGGATTTGTTTTTTACACAGTCTCTTATGTCACGGCTGCCTCTTTGACGACGACGAGTACAAATAATCACTTTTTAAAAGCAATTTTTCCCTTCAAAGAAAAATAATTAATCACGAGAGGGCTCCCTTCGTCGAGCTCCACAATCCCTGTCAGCCTTCGGGAAAGATTGAACCTTTATATACGCTCAAGTTGAGCAACTGTACGTTCATTTCCCCCGTCGTCCCTAAAAAATTGTTCGAAGGGGTGCAACTTTAAAGAACGCAAACAATAAAAAACAAAGATAAATTGAGTTCTTCTTTTTTGTTTTCTCCGGGGGGGGGGGGATCGGGCAGAAGGGATCGATGAGACGGCGATGGAAGGGTGAGGCATGGTGGTTGTTTACTTAATAAAACTAGAAGGATGAGGGCACCTTCTTAAAGAAACGAAAAGTTAGGTTTGCACGCGTGTTCAATAAAAGATGGACTCGCTGTATGGACTCAGGGTATGGAAGTGTGTGGGGGGGGGGAGGAAGTTACAACAATCACATAGACGAATAAAGCCTTTCATACAGCTCTAAGATCCTTAGCTATATCGCAGTTGTTCTGATTCGAAGGGAGGGAGGAGTTTTCCGAGGGTACCCAGAAATCAGAGTTTAATATTGTTCTTGTCGTCAAACCTAACGTATTACTAAAGGCGAAAAAATAACAGTAACCAAAAACTTTTTTTTCAAGGAAAACCAGCTCTCCGTCATGATGTCATTTCCTTTTCAAGTTTCTTCCCATTATATTCCACCCCCTCGACTTTCTAAAAACTTTCCCAGTGTTTTATCGTTCAAAGAAGAAAAACTTGGGAACTTGAAACGTTATTAAAGCTTATTAAAAATTACGCGAAAATTAAACGACGAAGATGGGGCGCGCGATATTTAATTGTTCGCCCAAGCATTAAAGGGTGACTTGGGAAAAAGTTCGACGACGCAGCACCGCGTCGGTTTTTGACGAGTAGCTTTTCTTCGGTCGCAAAAAAAAGGGGTTCTGCGTTTGATGCTCTAGAAATTGTTGAAATATTTTGTAAGGGTTTTTAGCGTTAGGCACGCCTGATGTAAAGCTCTTAAATCACTTGAGAATTGGATGGCTGTCAGAGCCATCCTATATTAGGTCTTACTAGCTCTCCCCTTAATACCACGGTTCTCGAATACAGAACTGTCGTGGGGGAGGGGTGGGGGAGTTTAAATTAAATCTATCGTCCTTGGGAAACTGGAAAATACTCTGTGAGGGGGGACAAAGAGGTGAAGGAGTATAAGATTGTAGCGGACGGAAAACCCTTTTGTTACGGCGGTTGTGATACGTATAAGGACGGTGTTGGTTGGTGAGCTTGTGAGAACAGACGGGGGGGGGGGTCACAGGATGTCTTTCCTACAGTCACTGATGTCACGGAAGGAGAAGAAGGCAAGGACGACGTCGAAAAAACGAAAAAAAATAAACGGGGGGATGACGCGGCGAAGGGGTAGAGCTGAAGAGATCGGCATTCGGCCTCAGTGGTTGCCTGGTTGGTTGAGCGGCGTGGTGGAGAGAAGAGCGAGGAGGACTCCTCTCCAAAATAAGGACCTACGCCACCCTCGCTCCCCACGCTCTCGTGCGTGGTGTGTGCGCCGCCCGCCCCGCCACCCCTCCAACAACTCACGGTTTGATATCAAACGCGCGAACCCCCCGGATCAAAATTGTCCTTCGTCGACGCTGGACGGTCGGAGGAGTCGAGCGATGAGCACCGGCCGCGTTCGGGCTCACACGAAAAAGATTTTCGGTTTAAGGCGATCGACTTTTTTATTGTCGATCTACGCCGCGGGCTATTTAGTTTATCTTGTGACCGGAGGTGTTGTGTTTACTGCTCTTGAAGCACCGATAGAGCTTCGTCTCAAAAAGGAGCTTGTTAGTGTTCGAGCGAGTTTCCTCAAGGATCATCCTTGCGTTTCAGGTAACATTTGTCAGTAAAAGCAGTCCATCCTCTATTTTTAAATATTTCATCGGTCAAGAGAGGAAGAGACGATAATTTATTCATTGCCTGATAATTACGTAACACACCGACCAAACCACCAAGAAACTAGCCCACACAAAAATAGTAATTTTTCGTGCTTTCTGAAGTAGAAAAGAAATAAGACAGTGGAAACAACGATTTTTAACCAAAGAAATACCCGAATAGTTGAACCACGCGAGATTTTTAGTGTTTTGGCTTAAATAGGAGGGCTGCGAGACCCTGGGAACCTGAAATACGACTTTTTTTTCTTCCTTCAACCTTTCAAAACTTTTTTTTTTGTATTCTTCTGCCTTTATTATAGTGGTCTCTCTATCTAATAAAAACCCATCCAATTCAAACTGTCCACCCCGTCGGCACTATAATTAAAATCACTATTTTATTGCGTATTTAATGACGGAGGTCTCAAGAGGCGAAGCTTTTCCTCGGGTCTTTGGTTCTGGACGAGCGAGAAAGCCTTTTTCCTAGAAAGTAATCCCGAGAAAGTTCGTCGAGGAAAACCGTTATGGGATGATGATCGATGGTACGGTTTGCGGTAGGGGAGGGGGGTCATGAGCGTTCGAAACAGAAAAGAAACTTTTATTAAATCGGGTTATAAACCGCCATGAAAATGTTATACGAGTATAAGTTTATTTCCTCTCGACCATCCTCTCACTCCCTTCTCACAAGCGTCAACATTTTCTCGACGAACTTGCACTCGCTAGACAAAACACGATTTTCCACCCTTTCGGAAGAGAAAAGTTTAGGAAAATCGCGTTTATGTGTGTGAGGGGGAGTTAATTACTTCAACCCCTAGTTTGAGCGCTTTATCCTGTTTAACATAAGATTTTCTCGGTTTTTTGGGTGACAAATGGACCAACACTCTTTAATCGCAGGAACAACGAGTTTTTAAACAGTCAGTGCGATTGTCCCTCAACTCTTATTACGTGTAACTGGCGTTCTCATTGCGTCAATTTTTTTTATAGAATGGAAATCTAACACGAGTTATAGTTGATAAGACAATACATTATTGCAATATTCAGTTGTTTTTGATAGGGAAGAATGCATTCCAGTGTAGTGTAATGCTCAAAGCGGCCAAAAACGAGCTTCTACGTCCAACACAGCTTGATGAAACCGCAGCCCACTCGAAAATTAAGCGATATGAACCGAGCATTGCGTGATCTCAGTCCCCCCCTCTTCTCCCAGCCTCAAAGCACGATTTTCACACCCGAATCGTCCTAACATTGTAGCAATTTTTCAACGCGCGCTATATACCCCGCTGAGGAATGAGAAAATAAAGAGGATAGATGGTTGCCCGCACGACAGAAAAACGTTGCGGGTAATTGCATACACCTCGAGCCCACCATGTTTCACTCCTTCGCGTCACCACGTTCAATCTATTGGCGACATTAAATTGGAATACACAAACAATATCGAGCGCACACTACCGACAATAAATTAAAACCTGTCTTTAATTGTACAAGGCGATCATACAGCCTAATTAATTTACCCCCTTCACTCTTGCAATTTCAACACCAGGATAATGACAATCGATATCAATATCAAAACCTCATTCACTTCGTTAATTAATACACATTAAGGGCCCCTTAAAAAAGTAACGTTAATCACTTCAAAATCACCGAAAGAAAAAGTAAAGATTCTTCAGTTTAGATTGAAGGATTTAGGCGGGGATTATCTTTTTGTGTATATCCACGGAATTTTAAATTTATAAAAACAAGCCGGCGGGTCACGTTGTACGGTACACGTGACGCGGAAAAATATTCCTGGCGCGTTTACATTTATATTCTCATTTTTTCTCCCTTAGGAAGATAAATTGGTAGACCAAACTCCCGCGAGAGCGCACAAAAAACTAACTTCATGAACATTTTTAGGCGATATCTCCTAATTTAGTGTGTTTTTCCATTTTTTTTATTAATGAACCAATTTGTGTGATTTACACACCCTCGCTACCCTCTCAAGTGGAAAGCCCTTCAAAAGGATTTATTTCATGTCCGAGCGTCTAAAGGTGGTCATGTAATGATGCAATTGTTTGTTCGAGCTGAAAGGTCTATTTTGCGTGTCCAAACAACAATCGAAACCAAGATAAATAATTGTATTATTTAATTATTATTTGGTACTGTGTTGGCGGGTGGACGGGGCAGTCGAGGTGGGGGGAGTGAGTTGAAGCACTTTTATCATCGATTTCTGTGTAAAAGAACATGCGTTGTCCAATGTGTTCCTGAAGATAAAATAATATACATAAGAACTGCCGCTGTCTCGACTTCGGTGGATACTAGGGAGTGGGAGGTCGGGGAAAGAAATATCGTTATTTCCCTTCCCTCATGGCGAAACCAGTTCGTATTACGATCTCAAATCCGTAATAACAATTATGAGTGTGTCGTGACACTTCGCGAGAGTTTCGCTCTCTTTAGAGCTCCCCCCCGCATCCCCAAAAACTCAAACCAACCAACCCCCAAAACCCCTCTCAATTTTTCCACCAATCGCAAACAGTCTCAAATTTATTATGATTGGCCTCGTCGTTTGTCGCGTTTTTGGCGTTCGACGTTCAAATTACCGACTCGCGTTGTACGCTCTCGCCTACATCATCATACTAGCGACGGGCGGCATGGTTTTCCCAGCGCTGGAAGCTCCAGCTGAGATGGCCGTCAAGGCAAATGTGGAACGAGCTAGACGTCGCTTTCTCGAGACCAACCCCTGTGTTTCAAGTAAAAAAAATGAACAAACAAAAAAGCTAAGAAAGCAAATCTTTAGCTCATGCATGCTTGTTTTTCAAAGCGTAAAGCGCGGAGATGTTTTTTTTTTTTTTTTTTTTTTTGTAAAGCTTGACTTCGTGATTCCTCTGGGTGGAGATAAAACCGGAGGAAAAACGTAAGCCCCGTGCGAATAAAGCGTCTCAGGAGGAAAAATAACGAACAGTGAAGAGAAAATAACGAGCTCCGCCCGTTCATTTTCTCACTCGGGGGATTATTTTTTTTTTACCTTTACACATCCCCAAAATGAAAAGCGTCAACTATAAAATAAAATTAACGTTTCCTTTTCAAAGAGATTTCAAGTATACGCTTCGTTTTTTCGATTCCATTTTTCATTTCTCATTTATAGTACCTACAGGAAATAAAGCTTAAAAAAAGGCAGAATAGCGGCTAAATTCGGCCCAAATTAAATTGTGGCTTAAAACATTCTTTTTTATGTATACTTCCAGAATTCGAAGGATCCGCAACGATACGGGGTGGCAAACATCCTTTTAAGGGAGGATAGACGTTGGCCAACTCATCTCTATAAGGGGTGAAGAAATTTGCCCTTCTAATCCTGCGTAGCTTTGTGTACCGAGTCGATAAAAATCAATCACAAGTCCGTGCAGCGATTATTTTTTGAGTTACGACGTAAATTGTACCAAAAAATAAATGTCACTTCTGAAGTAGTTTTTGGCGCTGAATCGAATGCGAGGTGGGCTGTTTCTTTGCGATCGATATTTTTTGAGTTACCTACTAATGAAAATACCCGAAAAAAAGTTCTTCCCGATACTTTGATGTGCTATTTTGGGCAGGACTAACCATGTTCTCTGATCTAACGTAGTTTTTGTGTTGAATCGAATGAGCGTTTGCAAGGATCGCTGGGGTCAATACTTGTGGAGATTCGCCCACAAATATAAGAACAAAACGATATTGTTAGTGAGATCGCTTAAACTACGAGGGTTGATAAGTAGTGCACGCAAAAAGCTGTAGCCGTAGAAGCCTACATTGCCTGTCTTCCCTCGTTGAGGTGCGCTAAAAACGAACCGGTTTCGGCTGCTCGCCATCTTCAGCGTCTGGAAGTATAACTGAAACTCAGATGATGGCGAGCAGCCGAAAGCGGTTCGTTTTTAACGCACCTTAACGAACAGGAAGACAGGCAATGTAGGCTCCTACGGCTACAGCGTTTTGCATGCACTAAGAAAAAATCATTTTAAAATGCTGGAGATGTTTGTACGTAACTCAAAAAGTATTGATATCAGCGATCCCTACAATAGCTCGTTCAATTAAGCCCAAAAGAACTACATACGATGAGAGAACATCGTTAGTCCTGCCTAAATCATCATACAATTTTTTAGGGCACATTTGTAAGGGCAAGTACAAAAAAATCACGTTTTTTCGTGTATTTTCGTTCATAACTCAAATAATATTTATCTCAGAGAATCGAGCTACGTGCATTAGATTCAGCACCAAAAACGACTTAAGAAACGACTTCATCACTAAATGTAGAGCGTGAGACTTTTAAAAAACTAATTAAGCCAACAACAACATTTTTTCTTACAAATTATGCCATAACTCGAGAAGTTATCAGCCCACGGACTTAGGGTTGATTTTTATCGACTCATCACACACAGCTGCATACGATATTAGTCACCTATTTTAGGCAGTGCCGTCTTTGAGGCGGGGGCACAAGACGGGCCTCGGTCCGGGGTCCCGGATTCATTTCAGAATCTGGGATTTTTTCACATTTAATTATGAGTTACAGCACTTTTTCCCCCATTTTATCAGCGAGTTAGTTATTTTAGCAGCATAAAATCGCAGTTTGCAGTTAAAATTGAGAAAAATCGCTAATTCCCTCCTAAAATAAGGAAAAATCGCTATCTCGCATTTTTGGAGGCAGCTTCAAAGATTCAGAAGAAACGCTAATTCGGGAGCTAAAAATGAGAAATGTCGGGCTAGTCATTACAAATGTGGATACATCGCAAATTCGCTGGTAGTAGTGATGAGTAAAAATGGTCTTGGTCTTGCGGTCTCGCGAGACTCTTGCAGCAAGACCAAGACTTTGAAATGCAAGACCTTACGAACGAGTCTTGCGCAAGACCAAGACTGTTTTGTGCGAGTCTAGTCTTGCAAAAGAAGTTCTGCTTTCCAAAACCGAATTTTGTGGGTTTCACTCTTCCAAGAACACATTTTGTGGATTTGGCTCCTTTAAAACCCAGTTTTGGCGATTTTTGCCTCATCAAAAAGAAATTTTCGTGGCTTTAGCTCTTTATTAAAATCAGTTCTAGCAAGAAAAAGAGGGAATGAAGGGGGGGAGAAGGTTTTCGGTTGGTTCGAAAAACTTATTTGCCTACAAACGAACGACATTTTGTGATTTTGGATTGTTCTAACCCCAATTTCACCGGAGATTTTCACTGTGCCACAACAAAAGTCTCAGATTTGGCACATTCAAAATCCAATTTCACAGATTCTTGCTTGTTCGAACCCCACTATTTCGCGAATTTTCTCGCTATTGAATACCAAATTTCGTAGTTTTAGCTCTTATTGCAATCAGTTTTTTACAGGTTTGGCTCATTCAGAAAACTTATTCGCTCTTTTCAAAACCAAATACAAATGCACAAGTTTTGCATATTAGCACTCCTTCAAAACGTAATTTCGTGAATTTGGCTCCTTCAAACACTCACACCACACAACACACTCATAAAAACTAAATTGTCGAAAAACAAATTTCGTGATTTTGGCGCTCAACCATATTTTCACTCTTTTACAACGAAATGTCACCGATTTTGCTCCTTTGATACCAAACTTCACGGATTTTTGCCATTTAAAATCCTAATTTTGCGTACTTTCATTATTTAAAAGAACCAATTTTGTGGCCTTAGTTTTATTCTGGAATAAGTTTTACAGATTTCGCTATTTCGAAAAACAAATGTTGCTCCTTCAAAAAATAAATTCACGGATATGGCTGGTTCAAATACCTAATTTCGTCATTTCGGCCATCGGCTCTCATAATCGCCAGTTTCGTGGATGTACGCTCTTTAAAAGTCAAATTTTGCAAATTTGGCTTCTTCGAACTCCAGTTTTTGGGAATTTTGCTCTTCCAAAAATCAAATTCACATTCGCGCGATAAAACCCAATTTCTTGGATTTGGCACCTTAAAAAACCAATTTCGGGGATTCACACTTTATTAAAATCAGCTGTTCCTAACCAGATGGACAGATTTGATTTTTTGAAAAAGTAATTCAGCTCGTTTGAGAATCAAATTTCGTTACTTTTGCCATCTCAAACCACAAATGGTTGTAGGAGGGTGTAGCAGGTTACATGTGTTTTCAGTATACGGCGAGATAGAAGGCAAAATACGAAGAACATCCAAAAAATATCGGTGGTGGGAGTAAAGGAATAAAGTTGAAAAAAGAAATTTTTCATTTCATAAATCCCGAACTAGGTTGTTTTTTCGATGTGTATGCAATTGTTTTCTTTAAAAAGAACAAAAAACTACTCGAAGTAAAAACGAAAAAAATTAAAGCCAACAAAGCAAGGCTCTTGCACCAAGACCAAGACCATGACTGAGTCTGCAAGAACAAGACTAAGAACAAGACCTTCCTTCACTAAACAAGACCAAGACTTGCTGTGCAAGAACAAGACCAAGACCTTCGAGTCTTGGTCTTGGTCTTGCTTCGCTCATCACTAGCTGGTAGTATAAAGAAAAGCGCTAATTCAATGCATAAATTGAGAAAATCGCTGATTCACGGCTAAAATTGAGAAAAAGTGCCAACACAACTTAGCTGAAAATGTAAAATAATTCGAAAAAGCTCTAAAGCCCGGTCTACACGTTCAAACTTATTGTCAGGCTTGCTATTAATTAATTGGCTCAAATTGTTTCTACAGCTGCTTCAGTCAAAAATTAAGGTTTGGAACCAGATTTGAAAATTATTAAGCAAGACTGACGATAAGTTTGAACGTTTAGACGTTTAGAATATGAAAAAAGCGATAATTGGCGCGGCATCCTAATTTACTGACGCACACAGAAATCAACCCGGCACCCTAAAATTTAGAAAAATCGCTATATTGCTGCTGAAATGAGAAAAAAGCGCTAACTTGCATGCCTAAATGTGAAAAAATCGCACATTAATGGGCAAAGTTAAGAACAAACGTGCAAAATGAAGGCTAAAAATGAGAACAATAGCTCATTTAAAGCTTAAATTAAGGGAACGCCAATTCGCGATTGTTGGTGGCAGCTTCATAGCTGAAATTTTGAAGAGGCGCTAATTCGGGTCTGAAAACGAGAATAGTGCTAATTCATTGCAATACCAATTCGCTAGTTATGTAGATAAAAAGCGCTACTTCGCTGCTAAAACTGATAAAATCGCTAATAAATAGAGGGGTAAATAGGAGGCCAAATGTTACCCCGGGCGGGGCCCCAACTTCAGGCAATTTTGTCGTCCCTAGGGGTGAGTTGGCCCACGCCTTCCCCTGGCCCGCCCTTAAAAATGTCTATCCTCCCATAAAAGGATGTTTGCCACCCCGTATCGTTCCGGACTCTTCGAATCCTCAAAGTGTACATCAAAAAGAAGTTTTGAAGCCACATTCGAAATTGTACCGAATTTTGCCGCTATTCTGACTTTATTTCCTGTACTATTAAGTTATTGGAGCGTGATTCGTTAAATTCAACGTACTGAATCATAATCACACACACGAAAAAAGAAAAGAAAAAGAGAAGCTATTAATCCGGCCCGCCCAAACACACACACATCCAAACTTCATCAAATGATTAGTGTGATTTTCATATTTTATAACCCGTGAAGGAGTTCTATGGAGGTGGATTATGCTATCTCGCTGAGCTCCCCTCCCACCACACCATTTACGATGTGTCCTGGTAGAAATTTACACGCTCGATAAATCAACAAAACGGTCCGTCTGTAGTTATTCGGACCTCCTATGTAAAGTTCAACGGAGTTATAAAGCTGTTAATTTAAAAGTGTCGATGGTGAAGTTGGTTAGGGGGGGGGGGCGAGAGACCAATGAGCGGATATTTTTCGCGTTGGATTCGAGTCGGTTCTGTGCAGGGGCCGTAGATAAAGAGGTTTTGTGCTTATGAGGGGGAGGGGGGCGTCAGGCGTCACAGGCTCTGCCGACGACCTTCTGCCTCTCGCGACCATAGTGTGATATGATATATAAAAGGTATGGATGTGAGCGAGTGCCACTTTCACTCAATTTGTTCGCTCGATAAATGAGACTGATCAATCACAAAAGAAATTCAAAGGAATGAGTTGTATAGGGAGAGGGGAAGGCACTCCGTAATATGAATTGCGTGATTATCAAAGTTTTAGACGATACAGGCAGAAAGTTCGAAGTCTTTAGTTCGCCTTCACCCGGCGTGTTTGGATTGTTGACACCTCCTCCCCCTTCCGCCAATTTCTCCAATTGCTAACGAGAGTTTTCCTTAATTTTGATACTTACAGAGATAAAAGAGAGAGATTATGGAAGATGGTTTAACGACCCAACTGAGAATTTTACTAGCTTTAAATGAAATAATCCTCAAAAGCTACTGGTTCATCCAGTTTTGAAATATTGTCTTCATGAAGAGGGGATTCACTGTGCTTATTAAATTTCTCCAAGGACCAAGCGGAGGGGTTAGGTTCGTGGGGGGGGGGGAAGGATACAAAGGGCTTTCGTCCCAGAGGAGACTCAAGCTCCAACATTATTTAAATAGCGAGCTACAAGTTACATTCCGTCTTTAACAACTACAATTCCTGAATCTACATTTTCCGCACTTATTGATCATTCGATCGTTACTAATGCCCTTCGGCCCTTCTCCCAAATAACAAAATCGCTATTTCCTTAGGACACACAGGAAATGTCAGTCGCCGGAACACGCTACCGTTCCCACACGTCCAATTTACTGATAATGTTCTTACTTCGCGGAAAAACGTGTCAATAGTTCGGCGGTGGAGGGGAAATGTCTTCTAGGTGAACAATCGATTAATTTTTCTACCGAAGAACAGCAACGGAACGGATAATTCAGTAGGAGTAAACTTCGTTGATAGTTCTTTATTACGAAAGTGCTCATTCATAAGGAAAATTTAATTAGGTACCCCCGTTCTTGTTGGGAAAAGCGTGGGTAAAGCGTGGTTGGGGGGGGGGCATCCAGAAACTTGGATCTTCCGAGTCCTAATTCAGTTTTCTGAGTTGTAAAAGGAAGACAGTGAAGGAGAGGAAACGGGGAACATTGTAGTCCTTCTTTCCTTCACTTCACTTCACTTCTCTTCTCGCGATACCGTATAACATATTTTACCGTATTGGGTGGTTTTAGGGGTGAAATACAAATCAGGCGGGCAGGGGGGGGGCGAGGGCCGCCTATGCATGAGTTTTCCCAGCTACACACGCTATACGAATATGTCGAAGAAATACAGAATGGAACGAAACTCATATTTTAAATTATCAACCCTCAGCCGCCGCCCTGCCACCACCACACCCATTCCTATTCCGAACGAAAATAGTTTCTATCCATCGAATCCACGTCTTCACATTTGAATTTCATGGAAACCAATTTCCATGAGAATCGATGAGATTCGAACACTTTTTTTTTTGACTGATTTTTTCACTGAGGTTGTCACCTCACCCCCCAACACCACCCCACTCACCATCTCACCGACTTCCTCCACTTTAGTTCAAGCCTTACACAATCCGTTCAACATGCATGATCATTCTAATATTCATAAGCAATTTTCTTTTCTAATTTTTCAATCGTCTTGAGAGATGATTCTAGCGGATACACATCAAACGAGGAGATTTGTGGATTAGGCTAGCAGTCTCTGAGCCTTTTCCTATGATTTCGATAGGTATTTGACACAAGATTTTTGGTGTTATTCCGCCTCAAATGTCGAATTCTGAGGTCAAACGAGCAATTTTATGAGTGTTCAAAATTTAACTTGTATGCACGTTTTCCTACTTCAGCTTAAGGACGCTCATCTGACGTCATAAACGCCCACTATATCCACCCCCTTTCACTACTCATCATTAACTACGCTAATTTGTAGGCTACCTCTCTCGGTGTGATGGTGGAAGTCATCCCCCCCCCCCGGACGGCTTCCGTGTGACATTGTTCTTCAACCAACTAAAGCCCTTCGTACCAATTAAATCCAGGGGAGTGCACACACGCCGGACTTGAGGGAGTTAGAGGCCTGTCATTTCACTTCCCTCTCTGTCAGCAGCACCCTGTCGCGGTTGACTAACAAGAAGTGCGAAGGGCGAAACAAAAAGTGGTCCGCTGACGGTTGAATGGAATTAATAATTCCCGCACCGCTAAGCAGTGTCAGAGGGTGGGGGGGGGCGAATCTGGTAGGACTTTTTGGATTATCAATACAAAAAATCCGTATTGACATTGAAAGTTATCCTTTTGCCTACACTGAAGGAGGATGGAGGTAAAAAAGCGTGTTTTTCCCACCAGTTTCAAAGGCGAGAAACCCGTCAAGGTCTCACGTTTTCATAGGTTGCTTCCCCTCCCCCACCGCCTCCAATATAGTACTTCCCCATTTTAACCACTTTCTCAAGAACTTGAAGATAACCCGTCCTTTCTCAACCATTTTATAGCAAGTAAGTAACCAGTTTATATTCACTCTGGTCCATTATTAAAAGCAGTCGAGATTATTCGAATGAGTGAACATTATGAGAGTGCACGAGGCAGGACAAAAGACCTTTAGGATTTATCTCGCGTTTGTTGGCTGCCCCTGAGTGAATGGGAGAGGGTTATAAGCTCGATAAAACCTTTTAATATAAAAAAAAATGTAATGAAACGTGTAGATTAAGAAAGAGTGGTTTACAACAGGGTTTTAAGGGCCTCATTTCGCGCGAAATTTTACCTCTTTAACGAAATTAAAGGAAATATATGTATAACATAAAGAGAAAATAAATTTTTAATAGCTGGAATGACGAGAGGCACGACCCCTCTCGGCTTTAGGGGGGAAGGGCAAAAACTTAAAATTTAACTTTCAAGCATTGATGATTACGGTGCGGTGAATTGGTGGGGGGGGGGGCGAAATTTCATTCTTCCGGAGAGAAATGACAATTTCGTAAAACCTTGGACGTCGTCCGACGACTGCTCCCCATCATCTCCCCGCGACTTTGCCACGTTTCACGCTCCCCCTCACCTCCTCTAAAATTCAAGCCTATGATGGGTCCCTGGGTCCGCCTGTTTTACTTTATTTTGTAATTTGAATAGTTTCTACGCAGCGTCTTACAATTCCCATGACCTTGGTCTAGGGAAAATTGATAAGACGGTGGTTGTAATTAAAGCTCATTTGCAAATGGCTTAAAGCTCATTTCCTTAAGACACATGAGAGGGGGAGCGGGGGTCCCCTCTGCTCGAGCTTTCCCTCTCTTCCTTTCGAGACACCGTAAGCTTTATCTAAATGCATAATTTTCAGCAGCATTTAAGAAGTTTGAGTTTGTTATACAGTTGGTTGAGTAGGGGGGGGGGGGATACGAAGCTCGAGGGATGTGTTACCCTTCCCTTCTCTTCATCATCCGGTACACCACTTCACGCATGGCGCGTGAAGGCCATGTTTTTTTCTCCCGGAGTGTTTTATTGCTTTACCACGAACTGAAGAAAATGCTTTTTGAAGCTTTCATACCCTTGTGGCAAGAAGTAAAAGAATAACTTTTCTGCCCTTTTTTCCCTTTTGTACAAGCTATTACCATTTCTGCCTGAGGGAAGGAAGGGAAGAAGCTTACTTTTACTTCTGAAGAAATTCAGTTTTTGCTTATATTCTTTTTTTCTTTTTCCTCTAATAGGATTGGAAAATAGGAAGATCTTGATTGATTTGATTTTAAACCCCTCCCTTCCCCCCGCCATAGCTATAAATTGGGAACTTAAACAAAATGGAATAAGGATGGGAGGGGGAGAAAACCCCCCAAATTGGTTTCGTGTTATCGCTATTAGGCTGAATTTTCGTTTTCCTTTCCTGTCACGTAGACCGATTTCACTGTCTTATTCCTTTTATTTTTTCGACCGGAAGACCACTTCACTTTTTCGCTGTGCTCTCTACTACATACTTCCCACCCACGCACTATTGGGCTGCGTGGTGATCTCTCTTTTAACATTTTCCCGGGATATCGCACACTCTGAATTTCACGTGGCACAATGTAATAGTCTCATTTTTAACATTTTCTGAGCGCGAGTAACGTAAACGGGGTGGGAGAGGGGAAGTTTGCGTGATAAAAATTCTATTGGCGAAGTAAACAAGAAGTGACAACGAGTAAAACGTAACACCCCCTCCCCCCGTTTCCCACCCGGAATAAGCGATAAGTTTCATTGGAATGTCAGGTATGATGAAAACAGAAATAGCTTTCAAAACGCCCATTGTTTGCTATGTGACACCCCCCTCCTTTCGACATAGCACCACATCGCACAACGCCCACAGCCCATTATCTCCTGGCGAAACAGTTTTCAATATCCAAGGGAACTATTCTAGTATCGCGGGTTCCACGTAAATTTCAATTCCCCAAGACCTCAAACAGGAACACAATGAGAAGCAGAAGGTACACACAAAAAATGCAAACACCCACCAAATAGGTCCCAACGTCTTTTTCCGCCGTGAATTGATATGCTCGAGATGAAAAGATTTCACATTAAGTTGGGCACTGTGTGTGCGAAATGAACAGGAGCCTTTTTGAAAACGAGAGAACGTGATTCAGCATATCCGGATGAAAGAAACCATTCACCGGTGTATTGGGGGAGGGAAATTTCCACCGTTATAAACACCGCTGAATAAACCCCTCACCCCAATCGCTGAGCGATGAATAAGCTCATCATTGCTCATCCAACGCTTAGGTAAAGAAATTCTTAAAAAAAAAAAAAAAAAAAAAAAAAATCTGGAACATCTTTGAAGGCTTTGGGTATATCGTACACCAAACACCTGTGTATACCGTTCACCCTAATACTCACTGAAGTGTTCTGGGCCGTAAATTTGGTGCCAAAGTACGAAGGCGACACTTAGGCGTAGTCAGAGGGGGGAAGGGGTGGGAAGTTGCCCTCCCGTAAACACGAAAGCGCAGATTTACCCACAGATACCACCAAAAAGGAGTCAAACAGTTAAAATGCAACAGGTACGCTAGGTATATTTTGTTTCATCAAAATTATCTCAGATCTTGATTCAGAAATGAACCAATTTCTCGAATTTCACTCACTAAAACACCAATTACTTGGCTATTTTTGTAATGAAAACCCAATTTCGCGTTGTGGCCTATAATTCAAAAGCCCATTTAGTAGCTCTGTCCAACGATATATAAAAGAACTGGATTGATCATCACTAGAGAACCTATATTTACACACAGGTACTGACATTACCCGCCATATGTGGTCCTTTAGAGAGGGAAGGGCAAGGGTTTGTGGTTGGCTGGTGAGCGTAACCTACATGACCGGAGCAGCGAATGAGAGATATCAAATCTGTTTGATCCCTATGTGGAGGGAGGGACCAAACATTGCGGACTTTCAGTACTCGTAGGAACTTATAGAGCCTTATCACCACTGCTGATAAAGAATAGCAATCAGTTAAGTTCCCAAGTGTATGAGAGGGGTGGAGTTTCAAAATAAGTACCGTGTTGTCATAACTACACAAGGAGAGGGACAGGGTGATAGTTTACCAGGGGTCGATCTGCCCCATCCACGCCCCTCCAGACCGCTGTGAGCAGTCCAGGTTTATAATATATCGTTGGCTCTGTCTCACTAAAAAATCGATTTATCAGATTTCGATCACTAATAGAGTTTTCTATTTCCATAAAATTCTGCTCTGAAGGCGAGCACTTCCACCCGTCTTCTCTGAATTATATCATATGGTAACGGAGAAGACGGGTGGAAATGCTCGGCTCTAGAGCGGAATTTTATGCAAATAGAAAACGCCATAAGAAACCAATTTTTCTGATTTTTCTTGCAAAAAAAGTAGCTTACTGAAAAACAAATTTATCAAAAAAAAAAAAAAAAAAAAAAAAAAAAAAAAAGTTCACAAGCTCTATGCTTGCGTTGTGTGGAGTCTGTACAACCAAACAAATTTATTCCCCCGAAAAATGAACCAGTTTGATAGGTTGCATAGACACCACACAACGAAAATGGATGATGTGTGCATGGAAAATGGTTTGCAAATGGAAAACGCAACTATACTGTGGTATAGTAGTTATTGCTGTTGTTGTAGTTGTAGTTATATTGAACAGGCCCCAAAAATAGAGCTTGTAAGCGTCGACCTCTACGTATTTAAAAAAAAAAAAAAAAAAACAATTTACACATTATTGTTGCTATCAAACTAATTTTGTGGGGTCCCCGAAGCGTTATCGTGGATTCTATTAAAGTCGCGGATAAAGTGTAAAAAAAAAAAAAACGAAACCCGCGTTTGAAATAACGAAACACGCTAATTCACGGATCAAATAAATAGTAAAAAATCGATAATTCTCCGATGGATTTGAGAAAATCAATAATTCGGAACGCAATAGGCTAAAAGTAAAAAAATACGCTAATTCGCGAGGAAAATTAAGAAAAAGTGCTAATTCACGGATAAAACGTGGAAAAATCGCTAAAATTCACCGATAAAATTGAGATGAAGCGCTGACGTGTGGGAAAAAAGCTAATTAGCTTAAAGTGGAGAAAACGCCAATTCGCAGCTTCTGAAGGTAACTTCGTGGCTTAAAGTGGCTAAATGAGGAAAATGTGCTATAATTCGCGGATAAAATTCAGAAAAAACGTTGAGGGTACAAAAAGTTGAGTCTAAAATAGGTGAAACTCTAATTCACGACTAAAATCAAGGAAAATGGCCCTTGATGGGGTTAAATTGAGAACAATTATTGCTAATTCACAGAAATAAATTGAGCAAATGGCAAGTCACGCGGTTGGAAACCTAAAATTAGAAAAATTATAGCGCTAATTCACAGGTAAAATCGCTCATTAGTGGCTATAATCAGGAAAAACACAAATTTATTGCAAGAAAAATCACTAATTCGCGGCTGAAATGGAGACAAATCGCTAATTGCACCGATGAAATTGAGAAGTGATAATGAAGTGTGTTGGGGAAAGATTCGCCCGGGGACGCGAAATGTCTAATAAGGACGCCACTGCAATGAGCTGCCCCGGGGCACATTTTTGTGCAAATGGAAAACTCTACTATACTGGGTTAAGTACTGTTGTTGTAGTTATTGAACAGGCCCCAAGTGCGTTTAATTCAGAACGTCGTCGGCATTTTGCTAAGATAAAAAGCGTTGTGCTCCACGGGGCGGGGGTGTGCGAGGATGGGGTGGACCGCCTGAGTTCTTACAGTCAGGTTTATGGCCCACGACCAAAAAAAAAGTTTGGCCGTCCCTGCCTTAATTTAAACATTCCCCGTATCTGGCTTTCTGAAATACTAATTCCTCTATAATTTCACTATCTAAAAACAAATTTTGCGGATTTTTCTCACTGGAAAAACTTTTTTTTCTCCTAATAGCAATAAATGTTCTAATAAAATGAATGTCGCTATTTGTCAATTTTTTGAGAAAATTGTCAGTTTGATTAGGAAATTGTGAATTTCAACAGGAAATCTTCCTAAGAATTGATAATTTTATAAGGAAATTGTCGGTTTCACGAAAAGAAATTGTCTTTTTTTTTTTTTTTTTTTTCAGCGAATAGTAATATAAGAAAATAGTCAAGTTTATGGAAATGTTTTAAATTTTATGAGAACATTTTCAATTTTATGAGGAAATTGTCCGTTTTTTAATCAAAGACAGTGGTAAAATTCTATGAGGAAACTGACAATTTTGTGTAGAAATTGCCATTTTTAAGGCTGGTTGTCAATTTTATGAAAAAATTGTCTATTTGAAGCATTAATTGTCAATTTTTATTAATCCTCAATAGTTTTAGTTGAGGCCCCTCAACTTATGCATTAATTTTGTCCAAGGATTTTCAACATTTTTGTCTCTCCACAAGTTTTATTGATACACCGAATTGATTTTCGACCTGACCTGGTCATCACCAGGGTTTCTTGCACAGGTCTTCATATAAAAAACATTAAAATAAAAATAAAAATATTACAAATAAATACCATTAACGACTAACACCCCCCACCCCAATTTAACTAAATGAATGACCTGTGCTGAAAACTAAATTGATCAATATAACTAAATTGATGACCTGTGCAGTGAAGAAACCCTGATGATGACCTAGTCAGGTCGAAAATCGATTCGGTGTATCAATAAAACATGTGGAGAGACAAAAATGTTGAAAATCACTGGATTGTTCGGCCTCCACGAAAACATGACCAGAAATGAACATCTTCATTAATTTTGTCTTATGACTCGAGCGGCAGTTGTCCTTTCGGTGATTATTGTTAATAATATGTACAGTAACTAGCCCGCAGTTTACCGTCACAGGGTAAAAAATTTAAGGTTTAGCTCCAAAAGTATCACTTTCTGGGGGGGGGGGGGAGTTACCAGTTTTTGGACAGAAAAATCTGGAATAGAAGGCTACAATCGACAGTTTTTACCAGAGATGTAGTTTTCGACGCATAGTGGCCGTTTCTGAGCTGACCATAAATTGACGCTTTCAAGTTCCCAATACCGGAGTATTTACGTACCCTTGTACAAAAGGCAATGGTGCATCTGACATTGTCCCCGGTGAATCTGCCCTCCCTTAGATCAAGGGCTAGCTACGCCCCTGAGGCGACATGCTTTAAAATTAATTACACAGCCCAGCATGATATGGTGAGCGGGAGAGTGTGCGAATACCTGAAGAACTCAGAAACTGCCACAGGGCAGGGTTATTGTGGAACATGTAAATGTCACCGGTCAGGGAAAGCTTCATTTGAACAGTCAGATTCTTGAGCGCTAAATTGTTAGTTTTGAGGTCAAAGCACACAATACTTCGCGTTTAACCTTCTTGTCTTGAATGACGCAATTTATCAACGTAATTTGGTCATGAAAATTCTTCGTTCTATGTGTTACAGACAGCGCCCTTGAAGAACTGATAGAAGAGGTCGTCAAAGCAAGCAATCGCGGAGTGTCCGCTGCTCAAAATGTTTCGGGCGAGCCGAACTGGAGCTTCGGCCAGTCCCTTTTTTTCTCCAGCACTGTGGTCACTACAATTGGTAAGACATGCCTTTTCACTCAAGCAGCCCTGTAAGTTGGTAAGATAGCCGAGTGTGCCATTCGGTTGGTGGGGGAGAATATTAAGAAATTAAAAAAAAATAAAATAAAAAGAAAGAAAAAAATGCTTGAAGACAATTCGTTAAAAAAAAGACTGGTAAACTTTAGCCCTTTGGTGGAGGGTACAAAGGGTATTGTCACCCATGAGGGACATTCCCACCCATTGGAGGATTGTGACCCATGAGTGCAGGTGCCCTTGGCCCCCGCGTACCATTAACTCTTGGCGCGGCACTGATAATGACGTTCGTAGAGCGTTGATAAATAAAAATTATACATTTAGACGAAAGTAAATCATCAGATTATGAATCAGTGGACAAAAGTTCAATCAAATATTTACTCACTGAGTAGTGGTTGGACGAAAGAAAGAGGGATTGAACCTAAATGTTTTTTTTTTTCTTTCTTTCTTCAGGATACGGTCACGTGACTCCTCTGTCTAAGGGCGGCAAAGTATTTTGCATGATCTACGCCATGCTCGGCATTCCATTGACTCTAGTCCTCCTGAGTGCCCTAGTCGAGCGACTTATGATACCATCGACAATATTCCTTCAATTTCTCAACAGCCGTCTCGGCCATCTATATCAGCCTTTTAATATTCGAGTCCTTCATCTGACAATCATAGCCGGCTGCCTCGTATGTTTAACGTGTTTTTCATTTGTATAATACTTGAAAGATCTCTAATAATTTGTATTTGCTCAGGTTACCGCTTTTATTCTTCTCCCAGCGGCCGTTTTCGCGGCCCTCGAACCAGAATGGGACTATTTAGACTCGTTGTACTATTGTTTCATATCGTTAACAACCGTGGGACTCGGCGATTACATTCCCGGTGATTACCCGAATCAACCGTATCGACCTCTGTACAAAGTTATAACAACTGGTAAAACAAAAACAATCGACCCCCCCCCTTCATCCACAACAAACAAACGTTTTTAAATTTGACGCAATTCCCCAGGATATCTACTTGTGGGGCTAACATTCACCATGTTGACGCTAACGATATTCTGCGAAATCCCCGAATTGAATCTCGGTAGCCTCTTCCTCATGCAATCGGACGAAATGACCGGCGACCCGGAAAAAATGCGACTACAAACACCCGGCGTGACAGTTGGAGCTAAATACACGACCGAGGACAATTTTAGAGAGAGCAAGGATAACACTCCAAGCCCGGAGGACACGACGCCGGTGCACGCAAGGCCTTAAAAACGAGGAAACTATTTTTGTTTTTATTTGGAAGAAGAAGAAGAAAAAAATAACAGGGCTGATGTAACCAAAGTCCGATAAAATCCTTTAGATCTTCCTCTCTAAGAAAAATTGAGAAACTGCGGAACGCGCATCGTTCCTTCCTTGTTGAAATATTGTAACATTTTATGGATTTTACGATTTTTTAACCCAAAAAAACGTAGTTGGTTGACTTTAAAGGGAGAAGCTGAAGTTAAAACATGTTCTTCCGTTGCTTTCTTTGGAAACAAAAAACAGGAGTTTGTTAATTAAGTTAGACAAGCAATTGGGAAGTCTGTGAAGTCGGTATGAAACAACAGACGGCTGGTGCGAGAAAAAAATGATGTACCTTAATAAATGCGGACGGATATGGGAAACAAAAATTCGTTATCGATATTTAAAAATTTACGTATCGTAATATTTTTAATTTATTGCAGTGAATAATTTTTTAATAAATTATTTTTTTATTGTTATGTTTCAGCTCCTTCGTGAATTTTTTATCGGGGCGTCTCCTCCTCGATCATTTAACCAAATGGGTCAAAAAATAGCTTTAGGCACACAGTGTATCTCCAAGGCAGCCTACTTATAGATCCACGAGGGTCGCCCCCGGCGAAAACACAACCATTCGCCCCCTAAAACTAATGATTCGTTTCCTAGAAATAGTCAAACTGACTAACCACGCCCTAGAAATGACCGTACTCACAATTTGCGTTCTAAAACTGGTTCTATCCGGCCGCTTTGAACAGTGTCCAAGGGACTTATGAACCATGTCCATCTCAAATCGAAACACTGGGGGAAAAAAGTCAGTCTAAAATTCGCCGGGTTATAACCCTTGAGCCATTTCTAGCAAAAATGATCAACATTTAAAAATGAACAAAACCGCATTTATTGAGGTTTCTTGACACGGGGAATCCGAACGGAACGGATTTCCGATCATACGAGCCGTTGAAGGCGTTCTCACTATGGTTCACCGTTTTGGGCCACTTATTGCACACTTTAGCATAAAGAGCCGCACAAATTTTCCCGCTAACGGTGAAATCTACAGGTCTGAATTACAGCAAAGCAACGAACCACAAAACGCTCTAACCACAAAAGCCTCCAACCACAGCAGTGCTCCACCGCAAAGAACGTTCAACCACAGCAAAGCTCTAACCTTAGAGAGCTCTAGCCCCTCTATAAAGCCCTAAACTTGACAAAAATAGTCTTAGGGCCGTATTCAGAAACCCACCCACGAAGCCTTTACTTGAGGAGTTGAAAAAAGTGATGGTTCATAAAAATGTGTCATCTGTTTTGAAGCGATTAAAGGACAAGGTAAATAGACTTACAGAGGTATGCTCGTAACTAAGGAAATTTTTGTCAAAATTGACGTCACGGGAGTAAAAAAAATAATGAGGGACCAAACTTCACATACGAAGCTTCACGGTTCCACCCTTGGAATTTCTTTGTAGATGAAGCAAAAAATAAATGAAAAGCCAAAATAAATGCCTGGAATTTTTTTTAAAAGCGATATAATTTGGCAGAGTTGTTCCTTAGACCTTATGCATCGTTTTAAGGCCTTGTTAATTGACATGTACCACGTGAAGCCCCGTGTATTCAGTACAGACAGCACTCGGCGCAGTGACGGCCGAGTTTAATTATGTGAATCAGTGAGAAACGCCCAGTAAACTTCATGAGGGAGGAAGGAAGGGCTTTCCTGCTGCACGGGACAATCACGCTCACGAGCATTTCTCAGATAGGTTGGACAATAAAGCTGAAGTTTAAGTGTTCCCTGTCATGTATACAGGGTGTAACGGGAAAATGGGGCATAATTGAAATGGGTGATTCTACATCACATATGGGTCAAAAATGACTCTATGGACCATGGTCCGAATATCAACCGTTTCTGAGAAAATCGCAGTTTTCCTGATTGTCAATGCATCAGGCGTTTTCCTCAAAACTCGGTCGGTATCTTAGCAACCATTGATCCTAGAGAAATTTCAAGGACACCGTTGGAAAGAGCACAAAATTACCTTCAAGGTGATCGTAAAGTAAGGGTAGTTCGTGAAATTTTGACGCCCTTTACGCTCGGCTGAATAGCAGCTTTCTTGAATTTCTCTATTCTCACTTGTTATTCAGCCAGCTGTAATTTTACTGACAGCTCTCGGAGGAAGAGTAGGACTTCAGGAAAAACTTCTACAACTATTAAGCTTTCAAATGACCTGCTTGGTTCGGGGTTTTGTCCTTCGTTTCTTGGAGCTACAGTTCAAAATGCATGAAGCCCCTGTCTAAATCGTTGGGAAACGCATGGTTGCAATTGCCATAGAATGGGGAAAATTCGTTCAAGAAAATGCTCTTTATGCCACTCAGGTTGGTGAGGAATTCTAATCGGTTCTAATTTTGTATTTGCTGGTGTGTTTCCCCCTTCCCCCCCCCCAAGGGCGGTACGTCTTAGCAGTAGGGAGTAATTTATTTAAGCCCCTGGCATAAGCAGTTGGCTTTGAGTTTGACTATCACTGTCTGTTTCCACCAAGCTCTACGAATTATCTGCCAGAGGAGAGGGCAGGAACGATAGTGACAGTTGGCAGTCATCCTTGAATTTTACCGATCAGAACCCCCAGGTTCTGAGCAGTGACCTGCAGTTTCAAGCACTTAGTACGGCTTTTTTGGAGTTGGTCCAGCAAGGTAACTGGACGCAGCAGTCTCAACGGAGAGGACAATTCACCGAAAAGATTCGAAAAGAGCATTCGGAAGCAAAATGTTTCCCTCTCGAGAGCAATCGTAAACGTACGTTTCCAAACATTTTAGACGAGTTTTCAAGTATTTCGAACTGTATCTCAGAAGGAATAAAGACAAAACCCCGAACCAAGCAGATCATTTAAAAGCTTAATAATTGTAGAAGTTTTTCCTGAAGTCCTACTCTTCCTTCGAGAGCTGTCAGTAAAATTACAGCTGACTGAATAACAAGTAAGAATAGAGAAATTCAAGGAAGTGGCTTTTCAGCCGAGCATTAAAGGTGCCCAAATCTCACGAACTACCCGAAATTTACGATCATCTTAAAGGAAATTTTGTGCTCTTTCCAACGGTGTCCTTAAAATTTCTCCAGGATCAATGGTTGCTAAGATACCGACCGAGTTACGAAAAAAACGCCTGATGCATTGACAATCAGGAAAACTGCTATTTTCTCGGAAACGGTTAATATTCGGACCATGGTCCACATAGTCATTTTTGACCCACATGTGATGTAGAATCACCCATTTCAGTTATGCCCAATTTTCCCGTTACACCCTGTATATAGACATGTATATGTAGACATAGTCATATAATAGAAGTAATTTAGTATTTTCTAAATAAGTAATTTAGTATATAGTAATAATCTTCATATCCCCCGCAAAATATAATAACCCCCACCCCACACACATTTTAAAAGTTCATAGCACTGCTCGCTCTACCACCCCTTTGCGTTCGGCACCCCTGCTTTGCGTATTATGTACAAATGTAGACATAATCGTATTATGTACAGCAATTGTACAGAATGTACAGAAATTGAAGTAACTAGGAGTCCTACCCCCCTTAGACCACCCGTATCTTTCAAGCCCTTGCTCGAGCCGAAGAATCACGCCGCCGCTATGCATGAACGCTGAACTGGAGAGGCCACCGAGTGGAACCGTGCACTTCAAAAGAAGTATCCCTTTAATTTTCAGTCCTTTTGCGTGAAAGAAAAACACGCCAGTCTGTCAGTTGAGAGAAGAGAGACAAAAAAAAAAAAAAAAATGCAGAAAGTGCAAGATGGTTCCAATTTAAATATTAATAAATTGGCTACAATTCAACGGTTTAAATATAGCTAGGCGCACATTATGCCCCTCAGCCTCTGGGAAGGGTGAAATGTCACCATATTTTCATATTTGTATCAATAATTTAACGCTCTCGTTAAAAATAAACAAGGAAAAAGACATCATCACTATTAGCCCCCCCCCCCTCTAGACCCACATATCACCAAACTTAAAAAAGTTAAGCTAGCTGGGAAGAAGCGGGGGCATAAAAGAAATAAATATTGGGTGAATAACGGCAGAGGAATGTTGAAACACAATTAGGATAACGGCCTTCTTTTTATCCGACGCCCTGTCAAGTTTCTTTTAGCTCTAAATTGATTCCCTAGAAGAAGGCCGTCCGGAATGCCACCGCTAAAAATACTAAAAAAGAACAATTCTTTGCCGAATATTTCCATGAAAACTTATAGCATTTTCCATAAAATTTCGCTCTGAAGCCGAAAATTTCCACCCGTCTTCTCTGAATTATATCATATGGTAACAGAGAAGACGGGTGGAAATGCTCGGCTCCAGAGCGGAATTTCATGTAAATGGAAAACGCCATTAGTTTTCACCCATTGAATGCCTCCCCACGCCATTGGAAATAAAATTCGGGTGGCTTTAAGAAAAATATTGTAATTGGAAGTTAATAAAATATTTCTGAGAACGTATCGTGAATCTCTTTCTCGAGATTCTTGTCCTTTTGATTTGATTTACTTTTTGTCTTCTTAGGACTAGCTTTAATCGGAGGGAGGCTTCGGAGTATTTTCCGAGCCTCTTTTTTTATATGTTCGTCCTGCGCCAAAAAACTAATCAAACCATGGGCAAGGGGTCAGCGAGTCAGGAGAAAACAACAAAGCGGAGGCTCTAAACTCTTGCAAGAGGCCCACATAGGGAAGAGGTGTACCTCCTTGCTATCGAGACTGCTCAAAATTTCACCGAAAGTCATCCTGGAAAACTTGGCTTTCAATCTGAGAGCTTCAGCTCGTTTCCTAGCCTGAACGCTCTCGCGTGTTTCATCGACGATGGCTTTCATCGCAACGAAACTCAATTGTTCGCTTATGACCCCCTAAAGAAAATAATATTCAATCAAACAGGAAAGTAGCCCCCGTTACAATAACGATAGACCTCCGCGATACTTTTGGTTGCAAAGCCAGAAGTGGACGGCAATTCAGAAAAGTCTGCCTCGTTCGTCCGCGAGAATGAGGAGTCTGTCTTGTTCAACTTCTTCGCGGTGGACGAATTCGAAAATTATGTTAGCAGTGGAGAAACGAGGGAGGGGGATAATTACTTCATCAATGCCTAAAACTTGATTTATAGCAGTGACGTCTTTTTCGGACGGAAATAAAATGTTCCGTTCATTCGTCAATGAAATGAGCGATTCTTTGCGACTCGTTTTGTTAGCCTCCAAGTCGTCGATTCCTCTGAAGGAAAACGAAAAACAACTTGTGGGGCCCTATAATAGTTCTGGAGTAGTAACTAGGAGGTTTTTAAGAAGCTCCTCCTCCCTCCCATGTAACCGTGAAAACCACTAAGAATGTGTATAAGGCCTTTGCCATTTTTCACAGGCCTGAGGGTCTCAAAGGGGGAGATAGTTTCCGGGGTGCTCTCTTAACCCTTTTGCTCCCTCTTAGTTACGCCACTTCTTCCACCTACAATTTATCCAGTTTTTCTTCGAACGACTTGGATTTTCCCAAAACAGTCTGCATGTAGTTCAAAAGGGTAAAAGGGTTGATGAATAGACTTGGGTCGAGGGCCGACGAATTTTCCGTGAATTTCGTCGAAAGATCGGGTAGAAGCCATGGGGCCATTACAAATCGTTTCTTGATAATCTGCGCGTAAATTACGTCGAATTATGCGCCGCACCAGATGCGCATTACTTAATTTAATTACTTCATTCGAATAATCAACGAGAATTTCACTCTTTAGAATATTCGCGGAGAGTTTAAACAAAGCCAAAGTGATGCCGAGCAAATTATTTCTGTCCGGGTTGCTAATATTCGTCTGAGATAGAGCCAGTTCCTGAGTTGAATAGACAACGATTTTTGGAATGGGCGAGCCAAAAACACGAGTAATTCTACCTGAATTTTGTAGAGACACGCCAAGTACCCGGGGAAGGTGGTCCGGTCCAAAAAAGTGGCCAAAACGCCCATCGTTTTGTACAGTGACGCCACTATTGCCAGGTTGACATCGCCCGTTAACAGAGGGCGCAGTAGGGCTTGGTATATCTCGACGTCGAATTTTTTTACCAGGAGGCAATTTTCTTTAGGAATTAACGTTACGTCGATTTTGACTCTAGCGTAACTGAATTTCGGGTTCATTAGAGTGGTGGTGGTGGTGATGGTGGTGGTGGGCGGTTATTGTTTTACTCGGGGCATTGTAAGTTTTTCAGGTTTCCATTCAAATCAAGAAGAGTGTGAAAAATTTCTTGTCCCAAAATAGTGGTAGCTCTATTTGAAATAAGGTAGAGCAGAGGATTAAGCATGGGGAGCGGAAAGGCATTTCTGTATGTTCTAGAAATCTGGCTCAAAGAGTGAATGAGAGAAGGGAGAGGGGCTTTAATTTTCAATTTCATTACATTTAGGAGAATTTTCAGCATGATGTCTCTGAGTAGGACGTCCTTGTCGAGTTCATATGACAAGATACTTCTCATCACAAAAAGCATCACCTCTATTTTTTCGTACTCGGCCATGTGACTGCAGAACGCTTGCAGACACTCGAGCAGAAGCACGAAATATCGCTCCTCATCGGGCGTCTTCTGTTTCGTCAAACTCAGTTTGACGTGACGAAGAACGAACGAGACTAATTCGAACACGACCGGACCTTTTTAGCGGCAGAAAGAAAGTCTTGAAAGTGGCCGACGGGGCATATGCACTACACAGGGCAACGAACCAGGACTTTTCCCCTTTTGAAAGTCCACGCTTTTACACAGAATTCGTGCACAGAAGATTCGTTTGAGAGCCGGTTCATTCGAGTGCGTATCCAGGTATTTGATCATTTGTTGATTGATGGCATACCAGTATTGGTTCTGCTAGCAAAGGGACGGCGGGTTCAAATACTGTCGAAAAAATTACATTCGTGGTTAACCTGAATCGAAAGTGTCACAATTCGAAAGACTTCCGCGGCGAATTCGTTCGAGTACTGGTTGTAATTATCGTCCAAATGACTGTTATTAAGAGCATACGCATAAACGGATTCAATGTCAACCCTTTTGTGGATGATTCTTACCTCAACAACGAGTTAACCAAAATAGAAACATGGTTATAGGCTGTTTTCGACAGCAAATAACTGAAGCAATTAAACGCCAGCGCTCCTGCATTTTTAGGATCCGACGCCTCGGCATTTATTTCCTGGTTTGAAAAACTACACACGAGGGTGATAGGGGGGGTCTAAAGTAGGAAAAAATCGAGTGGCTTAACGGACAGAAGATTTACTTGGAACGATAAATGTTGAAAAGTAGCGCTCCGATTAAAGTATCCAAATTTCCCGGCTCCCAGATATTGTCGGCGACGTCATCCGAGAAAATTTTCACAAGAACGCTCTGTTTTTCGGCGAAGTGAGCTCGTCAGTTTTCACAGACAAGCTTGCAAACTTGCCAGTTTATACCTTCAATCCCCTGACTCCCATAACGCGAATCACGTCCGAGTCCGGTTGCACCTTTCGACTGAACTCGGCGAACTTTTTAAAAAAGTAAGAGTAATCCGTGTAAAAGTCACCCACGTCCGTCTTCATATTGCAGTATTTTATAAACTGCAAATTTAACGACAAATTGACTTAAAATAAAGAAACAAAAAAATGAGGCAAATTGGGGCTGTACGGAAGCTGTTGCGATGCCCTGCATATCAACATTGTTCGATTCCAACAGCCTTTTGATCACTTTTAAATAGCCCTCGACGAAATCACCTTCAAGTTTGTTTTGATTTCTCGTTAAAATCAGTTCCAGAGCCTCGATCGCGATAGTAATAAACCTTCAAGAAAAACGCTAAGTTGAAAAGATCAACAATGCCCTGTAATTCCCCTACGTCAATCGCTGTTTCCTAATATCCTTTCTCACTCTTTTTCCCATATAATCCGCTATTTTACCATTTTTTTCGCTCGAGCTTATGGCAAAAAATAAAAGCTTGTCCATTTCGAACTCTAGAATATCCTATAAAACGATATGTTACTTTCTTAAAACAGTAAAACCGTTTGGAGGGAGGGGGCACTCACTCCCGGCTTCTTCGGAAAAATATTGTCAACCAAGGTTTTGTAGCGCGGACGCATTCGCCCTTTAGAAAGGAAAAAATGAAAAATAAAGCCGTTTTTAAGGTTTAGCAGGAAGATATATACACTTTTCTGACGGTAGCGTCTTTTTCATTGCAGACATTACTGACTTGTCTGGAGAGACACGAGCGCAAAACGAACCCGTTTTTTGTTGTTTTTTTATTTTTATTTTTCAATCATATGGCTTAATACGGAATGAACAAAACCGCCTAAGGTCGGTCGTCCACTGGAAGCGTTTTCGAGCAGCGCTTCAACGCGCGATAACGAGCGTACATCCCAAAGGATCAAATTGAATGTGTAGTGTAGGCTTAGCTGTAGTGAATTCAATTTAAACCTTTTTAGATGTACGCGCGTTGTAGGGCGTTGTCGTAGCGCCGATCGAAAACGCTTCCAGTAGACGAACGGCCTCAAGTTCCGTTCACACGCTCGAACTTATTTTTCCAACCTAGTGTTGAAAACTCAAATCTGAAAAAATCGGGACCTAATTTACAAAGTCCAAAATCTCCCGAGACAAAAAGGAAAAAACCGGCACACTCGACTTGAGGTGTCGTCCTTGAGGGCATTCGCGAAGGACGTTCAAGAGTTCGAACAACTCCAACCATAAGAAGCTCTAACCACAAAAACAATGAAGCACGAACAAAATTGAACCCCCAAAAGCTCAAGCCACAGAAAGCTGTAACCCCCAAAAGATTTAACCACAAAATGCTCTGACCAAAAAATGCTCAAACCATAAAAGCTCTAACTTCAAAAGATCTGGGGGCCTCCGAACAATAACTACGAAGCAATAGCTTTTTCGCAGTCATATGTTTATTTCATTAATTTTCTTCAAACAAATGAATGAAATAGACACATGGCTGGCGAAAAAAATATTGATTGTTGTTAAGCGGCCCATACATGCACAATAAATATTGCGCAAACTAGGGGATGAACAATAAAATTGAACGTTTGTGTGTTGTATTGATGGGTTACACAATATAATGTACAACTAATTTTTATTCTGTGAACACCTGGAAACCAAATATTGCGCAAACTAGTTTGTGCAACAATATTGTACGTATATGGAATGGACCCCTTTAGAGAATAGGCCCCCTGACCACATACACGCATGAACATGAAAACATGAACGCTAAAAAGCTTGAAAAACAAAAGGCTTTAAACGAAATGAAGCTCATTTACCACGAAGTCGTCTAACCACAAAATCTTCAACCCCAAAAAGCTCAAACAAGATAAAAACTGTAACCGCAAAATGTGCGGTTACCAAAACCCATGGTAAAAAAAACCATGATGTACCAAAAAAAAAAAAAGTTTTGTTCCGACAGCAGCCTGTCGGGAAAAGTGCATTTCATTCATGCGACAATCGAGTCAAACCTCATAAGTTAGAACGATATCAATCAACTATGAATGACATTTAGGCCGTGGTATAGAAAGTCAAAATCATAAAATCGTGTTTCTTTTTACCGCAGGCCCCTTTTTTGGCACCAACTGAGGGGGAACAAAATGATGAAAATGAAACAGAGTCGGTTTGGTTGCCTATACGATATGGGAAGGTGGACTCTTGTTAGAGTTATTTGCAATTAAAATCTTTATCCCGGCCTAAATTTCATTCATAATTGATTGATATCGTTCTAACTTATGAGGTTTGACTCGATTGTCGCATGAATGAAATGCACTTTTCCCGACAGGCTGCTGTCGGAACAAAACTTTTTTCAGGTTACGTTAATTTTCAGATCAGTTAAATTAGGTTAAATGGCATGTCACAATTTCACCATTGCGCAATGCGGAGTGCCTGGGTTCGAATCCGAAACAATTTTTTTTTAATTTTTTTTGTTCCTCCCTTTTTGGCCCACCTCAGGATTTTTTACTCAATATTTATTAGGCTGTAGGCAAATCAAATAAAAGAGACGGCTCAAAATTCAGTGTCAATGAAATTTTTTGGTAATTGGGTGGTCCAGTAAGGCATAGCGTTAATTTAATAGCTCCCCTCCGCCGAGAACTCCCCTGCCATATCAACGGATTTGGTTCACAAGGGTCTCATACGAAAGCGCGTTCATTTCTCATTACTCGTGTCAATTTTGGGGGCAATTGCAGCAACAGCCGTGCGGTAGCGAATTTTCAACTAATTCAAACCCCTCTTTGTAGGGCGTTGTCGTAGCGCCGATCGAAAACGCTTCCAGTAGACGAACGGCCTCAAGTTCCGTTCACACGCTCGAACTTATTTTTCCAACCTAGTGTTGAAAACTCAAATCTGAAAAAATCGGGACCTAATTTACAAAGTCCAAAATCTCCCGAGACAAAAAGGAAAAAACCGGCACACTCGACTTGAGGTGTCGTCCTTGAGGGCATTCGCGAAGGACGTTCAAGAGTTCGAACAACTCCAACCATAAGAAGCTCTAACCACAAAAACAATGAAGCACGAACAAAATTGAACCCCCAAAAGCTCAAGCCACAGAAAGCTGTAACCCCCAAAAGATTTAACCACAAAATGCTCTGACCAAAAAATGCTCAAACCATAAAAGCTCTAACTTCAAAAGATCTGGGGGCCTCCGAACAATAACTACGAAGCAATAGCTTTTTCGCAGTCATATGTTTATTTCATTAATTTTCTTCAAACAAATGAATGAAATAGACACATGGCTGGCGAAAAAAATATTGATTGTTGTTAAGCGGCCCATACATGCACAATAAATATTGCGCAAACTAGGGGATGAACAATAAAATTGAACGTTTGTGTGTTGTATTGATGGGTTACACAATATAATGTACAACTAATTTTTATTCTGTGAACACCTGGAAACCAAATATTGCGCAAACTAGTTTGTGCAACAATATTGTACGTATATGGAATGGACCCCTTTAGAGAATAGGCCCCCTGACCACATACACGCATGAACATGAAAACATGAACGCTAAAAAGCTTGAAAAACAAAAGGCTTTAAACGAAATGAAGCTCATTTACCACGAAGTCGTCTAACCACAAAATCTTCAACCCCAAAAAGCTCAAACAAGATAAAAACTGTAACCGCAAAATGTGCGGTTACCAAAACCCATGGTAAAAAAACCATGATGTACCAAAAAAAAAACTCGAATCCCAAAAAACTGTGACCACTAAAAGGTCTAGCCAAAAACAAATTGAACCACGAATATCCATTTTACAGGTGATTGCAACGTTGTGAAGGTTGATCCATTCTAATACGAAAGATTTTGTCCTCTTAACGAATTTATTTATTGGCGGAACTAGTTTTCGGTCTTCGAGGCCACTTTCAACGCCTTTTTTGACTCCAGTCTACACGGGTTAGAGAGTTCCACCCATGTCACTTGGTGGGGCGTTAAAGTTGAAGTCGTCCTTATAAATAGTAATTTACAGGTCTATTATTTATCTACATAGTTCACGTTTGTGATCACAAAGCTGACTCAATAAAGGCGTTGAAAATGGTCTTGAAGGCCAAAAACTACTTCCGCCGGGCTTAAGCTGCTTTCACACTAGGCGAAACTTACTCGCGAAAAAGTTTCCCAAGTAAGCCTCATGCAGCGCTGGGGTGTTACACTAAGCGAAACAACGAAACGATGAACGACGAAAATGACAGTTTCTAGGGTGAAATTGGCAGATTCGAGGACGAAATTGACAGTTTATAGGACGAAATTGGGAGTTCTAGGACGACATTGATAGTTTTGAGACGAAATTTACACTTTCCAGGACGGAATTTTTTCTAGAACGAAATTGACAGTTTTGAATGACGAAATTGACATTTCTAGAAAAAACAAAATTAACATGAAAACATTGAAATTGGCAGTTTCAGGGCGACACAGATAGGTTTGGCGACGGAATTGATGTTTCAAGGACGAATTTGACACTACTAGGACGAAATTGGCAGTTTATAGAGCAGCATTGTTGTGAGGGTTTCTAGTACTCGACTGTTGTGACGTTGTGAGCCCGAATTGTCAGCTGCTGAATCTCGTTTTGTGATCTTTTGTTATGTAGGAGGAAATTGACAGATTCCAAGACAAAACTGTCAGTTTCTGGGGTGTGACTGAGAGTTTGTCAGACGAAGTTGACAGTTCCAAAGACGAAATTGACAGTTCAAGCAAAATTGACAGTTGCCGGGAGAGATGTTAAGAAAAATCCTTAGTCTGAAACACGAATTCTCGTAGGCGACTGAGTTCACAATTTTTAGTGCGTGAGTCGTCATTTTTCGATCTTTCTATCGTTAGATCGCCAGTTCAGGCATTTTAAAGGCACGAATGGTCAATTTGGCCATTTTTGGAACGCGAATAGTCGTTTTTGCCAATTGTCAGTTTGGCGTGTCAGCTTTTGTAACCAAGTAAGGCGCAAATTGTCTTCAGTTCCACCATTATGTGAACGAAAATAGTCAGATTCGCCAGTTTTTTAGACACGAATAGTCTGTCAAGCATTCCTAGGGCCGAAAACGGTCAGTTTGCCATTTACAGGTCGCGAGAAGAGCGAATCGTCAGTTTTGCCATTTTGAGATGCCAATTGCCAATTCGGCTATGTCTAAATCATAAGTTGTCAGTTTAGCAATTTTCAAAATGGGAATAGTCATTTTCTGAGCCATTTTTAGAGCGTGAATAGCCCGTTTGACTATTTCCACAGGACGAATCGTCAGTAAAGTCAATTTTAGGACGCGAACGTTTAGCAAAGCCATTTGTATAGCACGAATCTTCAGTTTTGCCATTTTAGGGCACAAAATGGTCATTTTTCGAGCGGGAATTGCCTGCTTGGATACTTTCACATCACTTAGTTAGTTAGTTAGTCGTCACTTAGTTGGTTTAACAATTTTAAAGTAGGAAATCGCCAGTCTTACTATCTAGGGGCGAAAATAGTCAATTTAGCCATTCTTAGTAGAGCGAAGCGCAAATAGTCTATGAAAACCAACGTATGGTCATTTTTTGGGCGCAGATAATTCAATTTAGCCACGTTCGAGGGGTGAATCGTCCCTAACGCTTTGCAAAAAGCACGAATGACCAGTTTGACCATTTTTATACGGAAACACTTTGAAGATTGAAATTTTCAGGGTCTTAGGGGGGGGGGGTATTGTAGGGTGAGCGGAATTGTCCAAATTGCCATTTCCCACCCTTACACACATGAACATCCCGAGACGTGGGTGGGCCGCCCTTTTTCCTGAATTCTGCCGCGAAATCATGGTTGATTTTCAGCAACAAAAACCCGCAAAATTGTTTTTTAGCGAGCCAGACCCCCGAAAATGCGTCTCTGGAGATACGTCCACGAAATTAGGTTTTTTTTATTAGTGAAATCAGAGAGTAATAGTATTTTCCATTTGCATTAAAAACAGCTCTGGAGCCGAGCATTTCCACCCGTCTCCTCTGAATTATATCATGTGGTAACGGAGAAGACAGGCGGAAATGCTCGGCTCCAGAGCCGAATTTTATGCAAATGGAAAACGCGGTAAGTTGTTGTTTTTTTTTAAGAGCGAAATCTGAGAATTGCATTTTTTGTGAGTTTGGATGAAACAATATGTGATGACGCCGTAGAATTTCGACTTTCCCCATGGTATCTCTGGGTGAGCCACTGCCCCACAACGGCGGCGCTTTTGAGTCTAGGGGGGATGTCAATTGCCCACCACTGCCGCCGTCTGGCTCCACCCCTGGGCGTGAGAATAATGGACATTCCTTTCTAACAGCCACGATTTTCCCACTTTTCCCTTCGCGACTTTTAATTTTTTTCTTAATGAGCATAAAAAAATAATAGTTCTGAAGAATAATAGTTCGGAGCAGAACTGATATTTGCACAAATTTCGTAAAGCAGTGTGGACCAGTGTTCCGTCTTATTTGCGCAAAATACACCGTGCAAGTCACTGCCGGGTCAAAAACGGCTACTCCAACGGTTTGGTCGACGGAGGTAACCACAAAGCATACAGTACCCTCCTAAAACCTGGCTACACACATGTCGCCTAGAAACCAACCAACTGAAAATTGAAATATAATATGTTGCTCGTTGTTTGGCAAGTACCGCATGTACTCGTATGTAGCCAGCTTAAGAAATTCTGCTAGCACGATTCAAATGGTTAATCAGACGGAAATAATACAAAGACAACAGAATCTTATAAGGCGGACGGGTAGGTGGGGTATAAACTCTCAGTCAACCGTGCAATTGACGGTTATTCTTCTCCCCCCCCCCTCTCATACACACACACACGCACACCCCCAGAATCCTCCCGTGTAAATGCGACCAACATCGGTTAAAAATAACGCAAAATCCAATTATTTGACTCCCTAAACACGCACTCTTGCTCTCGCGTCAAACTTTTTTTTTTCCTGTTTTTGTTTTTAAATGAAAATTTTACGCTCTTGTATAACACGCAGAAACATTTCTTCAAAGGAAGAGTGGTTATGGGGATGGGGTGGGAAGGCTAGCAGTACTTATTACTTTTGAACAAAATTGGCACGGGCGCAAAAAGCGAATTCACGTCTTATTGAGGAAGGCCTTTTTCACCTTTCCAACTTGTCTAAATAAATTACGCCATCCATTACTAGAAAATAAAGAATATTTTGTTTCTTTTGTTACGACTACAAATAAATAAATAATGCAGTTTAGAGAGGGGAGCATGGCACCGTAAAGTCTTTATGGTCCGTGATTACAACGTGAGAGGGTATTTGCCATTTATTCTTCTTTAAAGCGACATTTATCGATAAAGGTGCCACGCTTTGATCTCGTTGGAAATATAGGGGCACAATTTGTGCATTAGGGTGAAAGGGGAGGGGGTGTAATAGCCCACTTGATGGCGATAAAATAAAATTAAAAGTATCGCCATGCGATGCGTGAAAAAAAAAAGAAAACAAAAAAACGAAGGGGTGCTTAATGCGTGATGGAGGAGGGTGGTAGACGTAGGTCAGGACAGGGTGGCTAATTCCGACCAGTTCAAGTGAAAAAATAAAACGAAAACGTTCGACCTCTTTAAATTTGTATTTCACTCTTTTTGTCTATTTACTTCTCCTTCCCTTAATATTGAACATGACCTGCCTCAACTTTTCAACGCAAGCCGGACCTAATTGAACGTCTTCATCACAGTCATTAGTTAAAACTGCGAAGTCTTTTTGCTGCCATATTCTTCCACGGTAGTTATTTAAGCCCCCCCCCCCCACGATAGCCATCCCAATTCCGTGCGGAGCAAATTATTGCATAGTTGCACAACCATGGAATTCTGGACCGACTTCAAAAAACTCACGGTCTAATAAATTAATTTGTAAACTGCACCACGGCTAATTTATAACATTACCGTAACGTCGGTTCTTGCTGATTTATTAAAAGCATGAAAAAATAAGGCCGGCACGAGGAGTTTGTGTTTAAGAGATAATAACATCGGTAAACAATCTGGCAGTTCGACGCGGAAGAGTGACTCCCCCCAACCGCCACCACCACCACCACCAACATCTAGGATAATACAAGACTGTGCGTCAACTCGATCTTTCTAAGCTTTTAATTTCTCGCGGTCTCCTTTTTCCACTTCTCCCCTTAATTTAACGAGGGGCCTATAAATCAGCGGTGAAAATGTTATTTGGAGTGACGATTGGGGTGGAAGAGGGTGAAGTGGGAGGAAAGAGGTTTAAAAAACAACTACGGCTACGAGAAGAGTGGTGGGGGGTGAGGTACGAAAAAAGGAATTTCGCTTTGGAATGCCTTGGCACGAGTTTCATCTCCGTGTTAACCCACTATATGGTGGCGGGGGTGACGCGAGAGGATATTCTCTCTGTTTACCACCTGAGAGGGAAGAAAGAGAGATAGATTGAGGGAAAAAATAAAGCAGTCTGAGGAGGTGGTTTCTGAGGGGGAGGGGGCGAGAGAATCGAGAGTTTTTATTTCGGAAGGGATGGCGAGAAAGATTTCTGAACTCGACTGGTTTTGTTTGTCAGATTCTTCTTAGGCTTGGACCGTTGATCGACGGCGGGATCAGTTTTCTTATTCGAATACGTACTTTGTGTCAAACAAACAAAATTGTCATTGGGCCTCTCGGTACGTCAAATGGGTTCGTACAAGAGGGAACAGAGAGACGCGAGGAGCGTTGATGATGATGGTTTGACTAAACCGGGGGATCCGTCAAAATTGTGAGTATAGCAACGTTTGGAATGCGTGACATTGAATAAGCGTGACTAACGAACCCACGACCACGCTAAAAAACGACGGTAACTAAAAGCCCTAACTCACGCGAAGCCAGCTTTCCGTCCAGCGCGTCATTGTCAGACACACAGTCTTCATCACAATTTCCTCTCTCTCTCTCTCTCTCTCCAACACACAGATTCGTGGTGGCACAATTAGAGGACTGGCTGTACCTGTCAGGAGCTTCGGTACTCAACGAGCAACTTCTTCAACACCTCGGCGTCACCTGCGTCATATCCGCTTGCCCCGAACTTCCGATCATTCCAACTCCTGACAGCGTCACCATTTGTCACAGAGTTCCCGTTTTGGACAATTCGGAAGCTGACATCTCCTCTTTTTTCGAAGAAACATCCGATCTCATCGACAAGGTAAACAAACCCCCGCCAACGCTCTTCGCCGTCTGTTTTTGTTTCTCAAAGCCTTTTATTGGTAAAACTTAGGAAGAAGGTTTAATTTTTTTTTTTTTTCAACGCATTCCAAACGCGTTTAAAATTAGCATTCATCCTTTTAACTTTGCCTCAAAATTCAACTTTTTATGTGGTTCGTACTTGTTATTGACTGTTTCGTAATATTTGGACCGTTTAAAGAGACGCATACTACACGCCCGATGATTTAAAACATCCCGTTGGAACAAAATATCATTTCTGGGGAGGGGACATGTCACCTTGTTCAACGTCAGATTATGAAACTTTGTGTCGTTTGTCACAAAAAGTCTCTCTTGGAATTTCATGGCACTTGTCCAGTTCCCCCCCCCCCCAACACACAACCACTGAACAACATTCTATCGTTCTACTCGAACACATCGGACGTAAAGTAGGTCGATGGATTACAACACTATGGCTCTTTAAAGAAGATGGTCAACGGCGTGTGAGAAATATTGCGCCCTAAAAATGTAAAAAAAAAAATTAAAAAATATGTCCTCTGTAAGGAAAGACAAGCCTCGAATTTTCCAAACCACGCGATGTTACGAGAACCATTGGCAGACATTCGCTACTACACAGCAGAACCCCGGCGAAGAAACAGCGTTCAATCCAAAACACCCAGGAACCGGGCGAACTGCCTATTAAACACCCGAGGTGGGCTTGGGTGGATGCTGAGCGCTAGAGCCATGCTGACCAGAGAGAAAATGCTTTCCGCTACTTGTCCAGGCTAGGTCTACTGCCTAAAAGAACGCGCGATTTGAAGTTGCCGAAAATTCGATTTCGGAGTCACCAGCTTTCCAAAGCTTGAATGACAACTTGCCACCACGACTTTCAAATCTTCCAAAAACCACAGACCAAGGGGACTCCAATGACCACACGTGGAGACGGAGAGCGCCGGCAACGACTTCGTTGACATAAACGACCCCCCCCCCTTCCCCACAGAGAGTCTCAGAAACTGACTCAACCATTTCCGACATGTTGAAAAAAATTGTTTGCTATTCATTACGAGCTCATTCATAAATAGAGACGTTAATTCAGCCCTGCTTGAGAAGGCTTCACTTTCTTGGCAATCCTCCCAGAACGATGCATTTTATAAAATTCCGTTCGCCTTCGTTTTATTTTTTTTTTTTCAAGCGAAGGCCCGTTGAATGGGACAGCAGGAATTTTTAACGGCGCGTAAAACTAGGAAAATTGGGGAGCGGGCAAGAAAAGGGAAGACGATAACGACATTCACGACAAATCATAGTGAATCGTAAATTATTAGACGGTTGTCAAAGTATCTCGTTATGGAGCCTAGTTTTAGACACGGGATAAAACGCAAGAGTGTTGGACACCCATCAAGATCGTGTTTTGTTTATTGAAAGGGGTGGTATTTGTGTGTGTGTGTGTGGGGATGGGGGTTGAGGATGGTTGACCATGAACGATTGTTCAAAGGTCTAAGATTTTTCGGTTGGATTAACTTCCATTTTACTGGCTACAATTCAAGACGGAGACGGCCAAATTTTTGCGTTTTTAAAAAATAAAATACAACAAATTGTCTGCTTCAGGTACGTCAAGACGGAGGTCGAACTCTCGTCCATTGCGTCGCAGGCATCAGCCGTTCGGCGACCCTGTGTCTCGCCTATTTAGTCAAACACCGGTCGTTGTCACTCGCCGAAGCTTGGAGTCACGTTCGCTCGCGACGTTCATCCATACGACCGAACAATGGCTTCTTTCAACAGTTGATCACCTTTGAACTGAAAGTTCGAGGTCGAGCCTCTGTTAAAATGGTGCCGAGCTCGGCGGCTCGAGGAATCATTCCCGACCTTCTCGAACCCGACTATCGGGCAACGGCTAGCTACCTGAGCCGATTTATCGGTTTGTCGTGAATTTTACAGTCTAACCCTTTCCCTTTGGAAACTTTCTTAGCTATTTTGAACCCTACAGATTGCGTTTAATCCGATTAACACGCAGATTACATTCCTTTAAAGAAACATATCGAGAGTTTACTTTTTTTAAACGTTTAACACGTAGGTATAACTTTGAAAAAATAAAATAAAATCGCATTCCTAAAAATACCGTCCTTCCTTCTTCTTTATCTGACAGTAGATAATTAATGCAGCTGGCCAGAAGAATGTAATTTCCCTACTTTCTCGTCTCTTCAAAACGAAAATAAAGGCATTCGCGGGCTGTTTGCTCTGCAAATAACGTCGATACTTCAACCGGATGAAAGAAAGACAAATAAAGTGTCTTTCTTTCAGCCCCCTCCACCAATCACAGAACAGACGGCGTCTAAATTTAAAAGAAACGGCCTTCAAAGTGAATGCCTCAGTAAATTTAGACTTTTCACCCAACCTGATTTGTTTTTTTTTTAAATACAAAAAATCCTTTTCCGTACTCCTACGCAACCTTTTGTTGTGCAAACTGAGATCTTCATCGCCTTTAGGCGAGACACAGGGAAGAAAGTGTGGGCGAGTGGGAGGGGCTCGTGCCAAAAAAACTATCTCAGAACGACAAGAATAAAACGAAGACACCACGTTAATTAAAAATGAGCATGTTGACGAGAGAAAATTGCCCTTGTAATAGAAAATTATTTTTAATACATTTCAATGGAACGAGCGTGTTTAGGGGAACCAGGATGGGGTGGGTAGGGGGTTCACATCAGTCGTTGTGATACATTTTAGGAAGAAACCGCCTTTTGTCGGTATTTATAAGTCGACTGGCGAACATATCTTGCCTATGGTATTTCACCTCGATGACTTTATCGAAAAATCGCGTTAATTTGATAGCTGAACTACAGGTAGGCGCCAGACTTCTCACGTCCATGCAATCCTGTTCAATTTTATCGGAAGGGGGGAGATGTAAAATAATTCAAGAGAATCCCAGAAACCTTGTTACATCTACTCGAGGTCTCATTTTAGCCACTCGGCAGGCATATGAGTCATTACAACTTACCAAATTTATTTGGTCGGCTCCCCATTCGTTAGCCACATCCACACGTTTTTCACCAGCCAAGTCCAGCTTGGTACCAATGACTATGGTCGGCAACTACAAATTTTATCGAATTTTAACCCTGTAGATACATTAAATACGAATAATTAAATCCCTACCATGTTTGATCCGGCGAACTGTTCAGTATCAAACTCGTCAAAAACCTGTTTGTTCTTTAATCCATCCTTGTTCACAACTTCGCTAAACCAGTGGTTTAAATTATCCAGCGATTTACGGTTCGTTAAATCGTGAACCAAAATCACACCTTCAACAAATAATAGCGAAATTTGAAACACCTGCCAATGGAACGGATTCACCTTCCAGTTACCGTGAACGTTGTTGTAAAAGACGTGACGAGTCTCGCGATGACTCGAACTGCCTCCAATATCCCACAGTTCGACGAAATACGTTTTTTGAAGATTAGTCCCTTCTCGGTATTCGTGCAATTTAACCTCCACAGAACAGCCGACGGTCCAGGATGGTTTACTGATGGGTTCGTTGTAGGCGATCAGATGGGTCAGGGAGGTTTTCCCGACGCCTTTGTGAGTATGAAGAATAAATAATCAGACGTTGAAGGGAGCATGGGAGTAGCTAGGACAAGATAAAAAAGGGCCCTTACCCCGTCCTGGCTACGCCCTTGGCAAGAGAATGTGTGCTTTGGATAGCTTCTAATATGACAAGGAACACCGTTGCGGACCAGTGAAATATGACCAAATTTGAATGTGATTCGGACGTGGGGCCTTATTCGGTATGTGAATTCGGATGGATAAGTATGAATTACTCTAACCACTAACGAAGTCAAGCACAAACAAAAAGTAACCAATTAGCGCTTATATTCAATTTAAGCCGCTATTTGGTGAGTTTCCCAATTTTAGCCGCGAACGAGCGCTTTTTGTCAATGTCTGCCACAAAGTTGCGTTCGGAAGCCGCGAACTGGCGTATTCTCAATTTTAGTAGCAAATTGGCGCTTTTTCCACACCTTACCTGCGAAGTTTTAATCCCGTGAACTAGCGATTTTTCTCCGTTTTAGCGACGATTAGCGTTTTCCTCAATTTAAGTTGCAAATCAGCGATTTTTCCCCTTTACAGAAAGAAAATTAGCACTTTTACTCAATCTGAGCTGTGAATTAGCATTATCCTTAACTTAAACCGCGAGGATTAGTATTTTTTCTCAATATTAGCCGTGATTTAGCGTTTTTGGTTTTCTATTCATTCTACAATAATACAACCCACCTTCAAACTTGGTCCTTGTACGTTTTAAGGTGTTTACATTCGATTTCTGGAATGCCCGTGCGCTGTTGGGGTCATACCTTGTCTTAGGATTGCTAGAAAAAAACTCGTTCTTTCGAACATAGACTCCATTTGGGGTCAAGTTAGTCCCAAGGATTTGTTTCAATTTTATAGCCTTGAATTAGCGTTGTTTCTCAATTTTAGCCTCAGAATTCGACTAAATAATGGTACATTAGCGGTTTTTTCCTATCAAAAGTCCTATAAAAGTCAGTGGCATGGATCTTAGTGCTAAAAAGTCCATCCCCAGAGTGAGTGAAATTCCCTTACCAAAGTCGGATAACATTGAAAGAACGAAGTTTACGAAATGAACACTTATGATTCTTTGTGACAGGAGAGTTACTTAATAGTGGTCTGAGAACGCCGAGCACGCTCGGAAGAATACAGGCATCAGTTGTGGATCTAGGGAGGTGCTCAAGTGCTCAGGGACCTCTAAATCCCTCCTTCCTGCCAACGCTCGGATGCGGGTTCGAGTCCCAGGTCTCGCATTGGCTCCGAGAGTAGCGAGGAAGTCGTTAAATCCTCCAAAAATGTACACCACAAAACTTGTAATTCCACACCATGAACTGGCTGCTCAGCTACATGACTGCGATATTTCACAATTGCCTCCACCCTACTACCACCAGGAGCACGAAAATAGCTAATTATCTGTAAAACTGTTGATTAAGCACGAAAATAGGATTTTCCACTTGGAAAACAACTAACTTTGCCCCCACCCCTCTTCCTTAAACCGGTCATTTCCCACATAACTTGAAACGTAACACCCTAAATCCAATCATCAGCCAGACATTTCAACCTCAAAAAGACTCAGCTGACGTGCTTCAACTGTAAGGCTCCGTCTAGTTATTTTTAGACGTGAATGCGTTGATTGACGCCTACAGGCAATCAAGCTATTTTATAGCGCAAACCTAGCACGGCGAAGAATTGCAGGGACCAACGGGAGAGTATAGGGCAAGTCTATGATTTGGTAAGACGGGAGAGGGCACTGTACGGAATGAATGACCAGTTGATCGATTTTAGCAAGCGTATCGTCAGCTGAGCCATTTCCATTCGGCGAATGGACAGTTTGGACATATCCACATTGTCACCTTTGCCATTTTCAGGGCAGGAATCGTCTTTGTATTTTTAGCGCGCGAATCGTCAGATTAGCCCCTTTTCGGTCGCATGCAGTCACTATTGCCTATTTTGACATGTGAATAGCCAGTTTGGCAATGATTAGCACCCAAATAGTCAGCTTAGCCATTTTCAGAGCTCGAACTGTCTGTTCTGTCATTTTGGGACACGAGTAGTCAGAGTAGCAATTTTTTGGGCGCGAATAGTCCGTCAAGGCAAAGCAAGGCGCTAATGATCACTTTGACCAATGGTCGATTTAGCCATTTTAGGTTCAGGAATTTAGGTTCACGATGTTCGGGTGTTTTAAAGGGCACGAACCATAAGTTTATACAAATTTTAGGTTGCGTAGACTAGGTTTGACTATTTTTTGAGCAAGAATTGCCTATTGCCTGTTTTGTAACACTCAAATAGTCAGTTTAACCATATTGGGGCGAAACTATTCAGATTAGCCATTTTTAGCTCGCAAATAGCCCGTCAAGCTATTGGCGTGAGTTATTGACCATTTTTAGCGCCCGAATGGCCAGATTGGCCACTTTTGTCGCACGAATGGTCGACTTACCCATTTTCAGAACGGGAATCATGTGATCTGTTCAACGATTTTCAGGGCTGCGCGAATCGTCAGGTTACTATTTTTAGGGAGCGTGAATTCATTTCTAAAGTGGGAATTGCCAGTTTGGCTATTTTTAGCGCGCAAACAGTCAGTTTAGCCATTTTCAAGGAGCGAATCGTCCACTTTGCCATTTTGGGGTGTGAGTGTGATCACTGATCAGCTTAGCCGTTTTAATGATTGAAATAAGTAGATTAGCCATTTTTAGGCAGAGAATTGCTGTCAGCTGTAAATCCATTTTTATAAATACATATATAATTAGTAGAGCAAAGCATACAATTTCTCAAGCCTACAGTAAATGCTGAATCC
This sequence comes from Corythucha ciliata, assembly GCA_038030265.1. Classification (NCBI taxonomy): domain Eukaryota; kingdom Metazoa; phylum Arthropoda; class Insecta; order Hemiptera; family Tingidae; genus Corythucha; species Corythucha ciliata. Next base: position 41,477,579 of record CM075941.1, read on the forward strand.
GCATCTGACTGGTTCAACGTGTAACTTGAAAAATCGGGAACGAAAGAGACCGTCGAAGGGTGGCGACAGCTAGAAAAGATCGTATTACTTCAATTTTGTTTTTCTCTCTCGTTTAACCACGAAATGTTGGGAAGTGTAGGACAAAGAAGCTGTCCGCTCATTTTTCCCTGACTTTGGCGTCAAAATCCAGAAATTCCCTGACTTTTCCCGGATTTCCCTGACCACTTTAAAAATTCCCTGACTTTTCCCGGTCTGTGGCAACGTGTTATACGCTCGTAGTCGTAACGTAACAACAGCTTACTCATAATCTAATGGCGTTTTCCGCTTACACAAATATCTGCAGTGGAACAGTTATTTTTCACCCGTCGTCAGTGAATTAAAATGTATGTTAATGGAGAAGATAGGAGAAAGTGAAATGCTCCGTAGCAGAATTTCATGAAAATGGAAAACGCTGTAAGCAGCACTGTACAACTTTCACTTAACCAAAGCGGAAGAGACCACAAGACTCAATCTTGGCCTAGGGCCGAACAGGGATCGGGCCACTTCTAGAACCAACTCGATGGATGGGCGTCTCCGATCTAGTGCTGTCTTGCCATCGTCGGAGCAGAAAGAAGATACAAGCCTGGGGCTCAAGTACGAAGAGATGTTAAAAGAAATAACACAGGTGGTATCCACGAGACAACCATGTTAATTGGGATAGGAAAACACCGTGATAAAATTATAACGCCCCTTCGTACTTGCCCTCCCCCCTTCTTGACTAGGTCGACTTGCCAAGGTAGTCTGGGTGGACCGGGGACCGCTCTTCGAGAAGCGGAAGCGTCTCCACAATGACATATTTCCTTGGGAAGTGAGCCAAGTCGAATCAAATCAACTTAGCCGGGAGCCAACATGCCCATTCTCCCTCAGAGTAAGGTGGGCGTACGGGAACAGAAATACCGAAACATACGCGGTAACAGGCATCAACGACAAGATGGACATCGAATCAATAAGGCAAATCGAAATAATATAGTGGTAACAGCTTTGAATATACAGAAAAGAGACAAAAATCATACAGCACAGATTCCTCCAACAGGGGACAAAGGACAGGGGCACTGTGGTCATTATAAAGGACACTGAGAAAAGATATGCTTACCAGAGTCACCTACGACGAGCACTTTGACTTTTTCAATTGCGGCCATCAAATGTCACGCGAAAATTACAGTAAAACCAAACTTTTTAAACAATATTTACGAATGAATTACTTATCGGCATGGTGGTGGAATCAGTAACAGTCGCGTAGCCATCCAATGATAGTGCTATCTAGAGCAAAGCTTTGCTCGCTTTGCTTTTGGATTTTGGAATGGTTGAAATTTTATTTTTATGGTGATTTAATCCATAAAATGACGACTGTTAAACCGAGAAAGCAAAAGCTCATTTTCTCGCAGCAACTCATGTTATCTTTCATTCGGGACTACAGAAACAACGTCTGCCTATGGGACGCTCGTCTCCCGCAATACAAATGCTCGGATGAGAGAAAACTCGCAATAACGAGGTAAACGTCTCGGTAATTCAAACATTTTCTGCGTAGTGATTTGTATCTATTCAACAGAATTGCTCAAAAATACGACATGACCGAGGATGAAACGAGAAAGAAAATCAACAGTCTAAGATCGACCTATTTGCAAGAGAAGAAGAAACTCGAGGAGAGTTGCCGCGAAGGGAAAGTGACTTACGAACCCTCACTGTACTGGTACAAAGAGTTGGATTTCTTGGCCAATGTTATCATTCCTCGCAATGCGGCGAGCATTTCGTCCCATCAGACTTTTCCCAAGGTGAGACATACAGCTGATCGTGCGAAAAAATAGCTAAGTCCCGACTGTACATTCCAGAATGAAAACGTTGAAGTAGACGAGGATCACCTCATCGTTGAATTGGTTCACGAAACTTCTGGTTCTAGTAGCGACAGAGGCAACTCTTACATTTATCAAAATAGCCCTAGCGGTAGAAGCGACGATTTTCAATCGGGAGATGACCAGAAGAGGAACATAGTCACCTCGAGTTCTGTATCCAATGAAGGTGAGACTCTCTGCCATTTGTTCTATCAATAAGCCCGCTCACTCGAATCCTCCGCAGATGAAATCGACGTCTTCTGTCGAAGCATTGCTCTTCAGCTACGAACTTTACCGCCACAGGACACCATAGAACTGCAAATGAACATACAACAAGCCGTCTCGTTGAAACGTTTGGAAGTTCTGCAGAGGCTGAAGTCTGAACCTTGAAGGATCCAAAAGCCTTCATTCAACTCAGCCTATCAACGAGCTAAAACTCTCACCCCGTCATAGCTGGGGGGTGGGTTGGGGGGCAAAATCCTCAAGCTCCGTTCGGAAACGGATACGATCGAAATCTGATCTACTAGCGAGAAAGTGTCCTTCAGTCGGGGCTTGTAACTCTTCGTCATTTTGGTATCAGGAGATTTGATGACCAAAATGACAGCAACAATGTTGAAGTTGATTATCAAAAGGATTGGTTTAAACAACAATTAAATGGTAATTTTACGCACTAACTGTTTCCTAGCATATATTTACAGTCTGCTTCAGCAGAATAAGGTGAGAAAGACAATGAAACTAAGGAGATAATTCAGTACCCTTTCCGTCCCCTAAAGCGGGTCCTGTTGTCAAGCTGTGAAAAAAACACAGAATTATAGCTGGCCGTAGTTTTGTAGTTCTAAGGGTATGTTTATATAGGAGCGGTGAATAAAGAAAAGAGCTAAGACGAGAGCCCCTCTAGGCAGATAAAATGAGCCAAGAAATTACACCACTCTACTTTTGGGTTACGAAGCTTCGATATGAACATTTCCACTGCAAAAAAAATATGAAAATTTTCTCTGCCCTGCTTTTCTCGCTGCTCACCTCTTTGGTCACACCTGCTAATAAACATACCCTAAGGTGCCGGAACGGTTTTGTGCCCCTTGATTAGACAGGTGATCACTATCGAGTCCGAGAGACGATTGGCTTTAGGCACAGTCACCGGCGCACCCAAAGAATAGTTCGTCACTTAATTCGTGCGTTATGGGACTTAACAGGAAGCTCAGAAACCCACAAGTTTGCAACGGAAGCGCTTTGGCGTCTCGGACCCGGAGTAGTCGGGGTTTAGGCCCCCTTTTGAAAGCGTAATTTTCACCAGTTCTCAAAGGCCACAGACCCGCTCCAAAATACAAAAAAAAAACGTTTCTAGCATACCATAGAGCGTTTACATTCAAAGAACAGATTCCTCAGAGCAACACATTCCTGGGGCACGCAACCATCCTTAAGGCAATCTCTGGGTAGTCGCCGATCCTCAAAAAATCAAAATTCTCGACTTAATCGAGTACTTTATGGGGGGAAAAACGAATTACTAACGATTTTGACGCAGTCGCTTTTCAAGAGACACGACTTCAAATCGGCTCTAACGCCGGCACATGAGCTTGTGTCTTCGAGTATATCTCCCTTGCTGTCCAAGGTCGGCATTTCTTCCAATTTTTGATTAAAAATTGTACAGAATTTTAAGGAAAATAACTGAAAATTCACTGAATTTAAACTGCCGAACCGAATTAAGCCTCACAATCACAACCTTCCGCAACGGGTAACCGTAAGGTTGACAGTCTTATCTCACGTGACTTGATAAGGGGACGAATCTTCAAATTTGTTGAATTTATTCTTCTGCAGCGTGTCCCGCTAAAAATTCAGCAGATTTTGCATTTGGGACATGACCAGTGCGTCCTTCATCAAATATTTTAGACCACAGTCTATCCGAAGATGTTCATCTTTGAACGTCGTAGAGAAGAAGGCAAACGTTCGGTGGAAAGAGCCAGACGGATATAGAACGGGTATACAAATTTATAATCCAGTTATTAAAGGCAAAACCGAGTTAATAACACATAGAGAGAATGCAATTTCGTGGTATAGCTGCGGACCTACGGTGTACGACTCGCCGCACTTGGGCCACGCTTGGTAAGAGACCCCCCCCCCCCTACATATGTTCATGAAGGGATTAAAAGGTTTTTAACGGTGTTGATTTGTCTAGCTGTTACTTACACTTCGATATAATACGTCGAATTCTCGAAAATTTCCGTCAAATCGACGTGGTTCAAGTGATGAACGTGACTGATATCGACGACAAAATTATTCGGCGAAGCAACGAGCTCGGCGTCAATTTCAAGGCGGTCGCCCTTCAATACGAGGATGAGTTCTTCGAACTTTTGTCACAGTTGTCGGTACGTCGACCCTGTGTGGTGGCTCGAGTCACGGAGCATATGCCAGACATTGTTGAGTTCGTAGAAAGAATCAGGAGTCGAGGTTTTGGATACCGGACGTCTGACGGTCTGTATTTTCGGTATTTTTGTTTTAGCAGCCCGAGCATTCATTTAAGACTAGTTGGTTTCCAGGAACGTTAAACTTTCTGACCGAGAAATACTCGGGCTACGGAAAATTACATGAAGCCCAAGACGAACTTAATCCTGACGGGGAGAAACTATCGAATAAAGACTTCGCCCTGTGGAAGGGCGTCAAACAGGGTGAGCCCTTCTGGGAGAGTCCATGGGGTCCAGGGCGGCCGGGTTGGCACATAGAGTGTTCCACTATTGCCAGGTAGTTTCGCAAGTGGCACTCCCGAGTGACACAAATTAATCATTGTTCGTGCTCCATTAAGCAAGTATTTCGGGGCACAAATCGATGTACATTCCGGTGGTATTGATTTGCTGTTTCCGCACCACGAGAATGAAGAAGCTCAGAGCTGTGTGTACCATGCTACTGGCCAATGGGTCAACTATTGGCTTCATGCCGGTTTGTTCGTTATTTTGTCCAACATTTTGGTCATCAATGTTCAAGCAAAATCGCTGTTTAGGTCACCTTCACATTGAAGATCAAAAGATGTCGAAATCGTTGAAAAATGTTGTATGCCTGAAAGATTTCCTTCGAGACTACTCAGCTGACCATCTTCGCATGCTCTGTTTGCTCGTGCCCTACAGAAATCGTAAGCTTTAACTTCAGAAGTTACTAGCCTCTAATATCAAATGGACTGTTGACAGGCATCGAATACAGCGATAAAGTGATGACCAACGCGGTTGCCGTTACGGACAAATTTCAAAACTTTTTTTTTCGTTGCGAGGCCTACGTCGAAGACTCCACTCACACCGCTAGAATCGACGAAAACGCTTTATTAAAGGTTAGACGGCGTGTAACTTCGTTCGCATATTTTTTTTTTTTTTTTCTATCAAATCACACCCTCGCAGGAGCTTGCCACGACTAAACGCCGAGTACTTGACTGCCTCTACGATGATTTCGATACCGGTTCGGCGATTGCCCACTTATTAAAACTAGTCCACTTCACAAACACTGCGCTTCAAAACAAATCGGTGATGTAGCTTTTACGCAAACGTAAGTCGTTTCCTATTGCTCTGACCGTTGAATTCTTCTACAGAGCAACGCTGAGGAACACCACGCTTCCACCGTACTCCTCGTATCGAACTATGTCAAAAGCTGTCTCGAGAGACTCGGTTGTTTAACAACAGCAGGGGTGAATATTCAATTTGTGCGACAATCTACCCCAGCGGTCGCCAACCTGGGGTCCGCGTACGCCCTAGTCCTAGTGGGTACGCGGAACCACGGAAAGCCCCTGTAAATTCTAGCTTTTTCTAGATAAAATGATCATTTTCAAAAAGAAACACACTGAAATCGAAGTACCAAAGACAAACTTAAGCGGGGAAAAACATTTAAAATGTTGATTTAAAAAAACACAATATTAAAAAAAATATATATTGCTGCCAATGGTGGTCTAAAATTAGGCTTTGGGGGTCCGCAGGGTCAAAAAAGTTAGCGACTGCTGGTCTACCTACTAAATATCGTTAACTTGTCGTTGATTTTTTTTTTTTTTTTTTTTGAAGACAAAAACTCATTCAGACGCACGCACAGAAAATTTGATTCGATTAGCAGTCGATTTCCGCCATCAAATCAGAGACCTGGCCTTGAACATTACCAAAAATGATACTGAGGTTGGTCAAGCAAGTAATAATCACCAATAAATTTCGAAAATGAACTAATTTTGGTCAATTTCCAGGAACTACGGTCAAGAAAAACTGTTATTTTAAATCTCTGTGATTCCTTTAGAAATGATTTGAATACCGTTGGCGTTGAAGTTAAAGTAAGACGCCTTTTTTTTTTTTTTTTTTTTAACAGAAAAGCGTTTTTATTGAGTACATTTTTTTTAAGGACCAGGGGAAGAAGACAACTTGGTCGTACAAAAGGTAAGTTTTTTGTGTACACATTTATATGTGTCCTGGTGTTTTAGTTCGATCTCGACACCCCCCCCCCCACTCGGCTATTCACCCGTTCAAATTTTGGTGTTTAAAACATCATCAGGCGGTTGAAAGACATGATCGCATTTTGCTGATTGTACTTTTTTTTTTTTTCAAAATAAAACAAATTTTCATAGCTCCGTATGTCGAGCCGGGAACTTTTTCATAACCGCGAAGTATAAATTTTGAAATGCGTAAAAACTAACGCCGACAATAATTAACAAGGCCGTAAGGAAAATAGCGCTTACGAAATTGGCGTCGAGAAGCGGTCGACAGCGATATTTCGCCCTATTAAAAAAAGACAGTTTTTATGTTTGTTTATCATAAGTTCCTGGGAGTTTGATTACCTCTTTCTGGCTTCATTGCGAGCCTCGCTTTCCTCTAGTAACTTTTTAATTTTATTCAGTCTTTCCCGGACTTCAGCAACAGTTTCCTCTTGTAATAAAACGGGGAGTAAGATGATAGAAAAAAGAGGAACTCGGTGGTTAACTTTTAAAATACCTGGATGGCTGCCATTGAACGCGGGACAGTTACTGGAAGACATTTTTATGATTTTTCCCCTAATATTTAACTACGTGAACACAATAAATTCCATTTGAAACACAACGTGTTTATTACGAGAGGCTGATATGGACCACATGAGAAACAAGCTTCAGCCCTAGAGATTGGGCGCCTTTTATTGATTGAAGGAACGTTCATCGCGCAGTTCAGCCTCAGCTGAACAACATGACGCCCTTACTTTGTTTCCCCATTTCGTCCTTTCTTTTTCTTCCTTTTTTGTGGGTAATGGTTTGTGAGTTCCAAAATTAGTGCACATTACTAGCCGAAATAACAAGTTTTTTTTGTTTCTTTGATTCCGTATCGGTTCTACAAATCCCGCTCAGGGGTGACACTGATGGCGGGGGATGGGGCAGTAGTCTCATGCAAAATTTAGCCGGAGTACCAAATGATCGTGAAATTGAAGTCATATTCAATAAGAAATAAGGAAATAAAAAGGGAGGAAAGAGCGCGGAGAAAAACCTCCCTCAGTACCGACAAAAACGGCAGAATTATTCAATAAATAGTACAATATTGTCTTTATTGTACACATACATTCCCTTCGTCATGGGAATAATTTTCCATTTCCTCATCTTTCATGCATCTCTCAGTCGATAAATTAAATGACTAGATAGCACTTGTTTACCCTTAAAATTTAGGAAGCGCTTTACAAAATAAAAACTCATAATTGGCTAAATGCGAGACAAACTAACAGAAAAATATATAAATTTGATTGGATAGTTTTGCAAACATTAAAAATTATGTCGAATAAAAAAAAGGAAAATAAGCTACATTTTGTTTTGCAGACAAGGAAGACACTGGTCGTGTATTCTAGCCCAGGGTTAGCACAAGTGATGGAAGGGTGGGAGGGTGGGGAGGGAAGCAGCTATTTCTCACACATAGTAGGCAACATTTTTCCCTACAATAAAAATTAACTGAGGACTTCCACGCTGGTTCTTATGTTTTTCTGGCATAAATAACTTGAGTTAAGCAGTGCACGAGCGGTGAGTATCGCTCGTTCCGCTGGGTTTAATTTTACATCGAACCTCATCCCGATAAAACATCTGCACCGCTAATTTACAACAAATTGCGTACCCCAATAAAATGTCATAATTAGGGATATTTTGAGAGACGTAGAAAAGAAAAATACGTTCACGTCTTTTTGAAATTCGGCTGTTTCATACCCTAGCAACCGTCGGACGTTAACAAAGACGTTATTGATTTTACTTTATTCAAAATCTCACCATTATAAAAAATACCGATTTCGTCCATAAATAAATTATGAGATAAGGAAGAGAAAATAATGTCAGATATTTAAAAATTAAGCAATTCGTCTTTTTATTATTGGGTGGGGGTGGAAGCTTCTGTTTTCGTAAATGTCACGTAAGACAATTGCGTGTGCTAATAATCAACTCCCTACACATCCACGTGAATAGTGGAAAAATAAAGTGAAAATTGTTTTTCAAAAAAAAAAAAAAAAAAAAAAAAAAAAAAAAAGCCCCGCTCTCAGACTAGAAGAATGTGATGGAGTGAGGGGAATTAGATTTAGTGGGAGGAAGGGGGACAAACGCGTAACTTTCTTTTTTTTCAACAACCCTTTGGCACGACATAATACTTGACAAGTAGCTAAGCTGACTCCCTTTTTCTTGACGAGGCCAAAAAATTATAATAATTTTAATCATTACGTTCATATCAATAATACAAATAATACCAAAAAATGCTAAGACCTTCAGCAAATAAGCGCTACTAAGAATAAAATTTTGTATCACACGTAAATTTAACAGAAATTAATTTAAGTCTATAATGACCTGACCAGTCGAGTACCACCACATAGCTTGCTAACAAATTTGAGCAACATAAAAATCAGGATGGGGGAGAGGATATTTCAGGGTGAGTACCTTCCGATCACGCTCAGCAAATCTGCTAAGAGCGCTAAGGCAGAGGATAAAAGGTAAAATAAGGCACGGCAGCCTATTTTTAAAAAAACAAACGAAGATCACCTATTCCAAGGAAATCAACTTTAGAGCGTGTATAAGTTCTGAAAGTTGGTGTCCGATTGTACGATGAAAAATGGCGAATACAATCGAAAACTAAACAAAATCGGGGCTTGCTGCCCCTGACGACGGGGAGTATCACGATAGGCGAGGGAGAAGGGTCTTTTGTTTTTGTACAAAATATTGTCTCGAACGCTATGAGTCATCCTCAATGAGGCTTTTCCCCCAAGCTCCGGTAAATACAGAACTACTTGTTTTCCCCCCTTGATCTTTACCGCTATTGCTGAGTAGAAGTGCCGGTTGGCGCTTGCACCGGTCTATGTTGCAGGAGCCTGCGCAGCGGTTGTGGCGTAAACACTGCAAGTCGAGTGTGGTGTGGCGACGCAGGCACGGACACCGACTCTGACAGACGTCGTGGGGGCGGTTGGGGTGGGGACGGTGACACATATCTGAGCATCAGTCGAAATAAAAAGACAAAAAAAAAACAAATTGCCACAGTTTAAAAGAGTGTAAATAAATGCGGTCAGGATTCCATAGGGATCGTCCGACCACTCATACGGAGGAGGGAAGGGGTTTTAATGAAGTCACGTACACTTGGTCTTTTCGGAGGGTCGAAAAAACGCGATTTACGGACTTATGGGGGCAAAGCTCAAAACTTAAGAAAAGGACCAGCGAGACGTTGCTTTTCAGCATCTAATTTTGACAGAACACGATTTCGAGGAGGCCTGACGGCGTGCAATTTTCGAACGGAAACACAACGTTTGAATGCAGGACCCAACTATGATCACGGTTTACATGGTAAATTCCGAAAACACACGGTTATGTAATTTCAAGGTTAACGTAGCACCGGTATAGAAAGACAATAAAAAACGAGGTACTTCCGAAAAAAACTATACGAGGCTCATGGGGGATCAAGACCAGTTTCACACAATTTAGTGAGAAATGAATACCACGGTAAGAAAGTGGATTGATAGAACAAATTCCAGGTAGGAAACAGAGCGGTTTGATGACACACAAAAAACAAAGAATATCCAAAGCGCGAAATAAACGGCACCGAAATAAAAAAATATTTATAAATACAAAGCACTAACCTTCTGGGCAAACTTGGCGACGAAGTGACTTCAGGTGGTGGTGAAGTGGGTCCATGACGATTGCCCAAAGGCGAGGCACCCCGGTTACTCCTTGGAGGAGGTTCTGGAACGTCAACGCTACCACTGCTCGTTGTCCCTCCTCCGCAACTACCGAGCCTTGATCGAAGGTAAGTGGCTAGTTTCTTGCGACCACTCCCGGCGCTCGACGAAACTCCGCCTCTTTCCTCGGCAACGAGGTATTTAGAACTGAATCCATTATTGTAATTCCTCGTTTGTCGGGAAGGCGACACGGAGGTGGACCTGATGTGTAAACAAAAATTACAAAATAAACTAACCACAAAACAAAAACATTGGATTTAACCAACCTTCGCCGATCGGCTTGGGCCTGCTGATGTAAGAACCTTTGCAAAAGAAGGGGTGATGATGGCCCACTATTTATACCATTCGTTATCCTCTTTGTCAAAAGAGGAGAATTCATACTGAAAATAAACAATCAAATTGATTTACACCCTTTTTCTCAATATTGATAAAACAAAATTACTTCAAGGAACTACAAGGAACTTTAGTGGATGAAACGTCAGAAAGAGACCTCTGGTGACCACTAGAACTATCTGGCCCATTACCATTCCTAAAGAAAAACCACCAGTTCAGACCTCAGGATTCATTTAAAACAATTTTAGTCTTACCTGTGGATTGGTGAGGGAGTTTTAGGCAAACGATTGGCGTACCACGCGGCTACATCAACATTTTCTTCCATATATTTCTGAAGAAACGGATGTTCGAGTAATTCTTTGTACTTAGGACGCTGTGTGTAGTCTTTGGCGAGGCTGTAATAAAATAAAAACACGTAATAAAATAAAGATCGTAGGTATTAATTAGTGAACCAACCAAGAGTGAAGGAAATCCCGAAACTGTGTAGAGAATCCTTCCGGTGGCAGCGTCGGAGGATCATCTTCGAGTACTCTGGACAACACCTACACACAAAACGTGATTCAATTGACGGTTGAATAACAATTCCATAATCGAAATTTACCTCGAAATCTGACGTACACCCCGGATAAGGAAACACCCCAGTCGCGAGTTCGACTAAAGTGATACCCAGAGCCCAGACGTCGGCACGAATATCGTAGGCTGGTTTGGTAGGATCCGGAGGATTGATCCTCTCGGGCTGAAAAAAACAACAACAAACGAACTTCAACAAAGACGCTTGTAGAAAGAAACGAAGAAACGACTCACCGCTAAATATGCCGTGCAACCGGCATTCTTAGAATCAGCTTTCGAATTGACTAGATGACCGGAAATACCGAAATCGCACAATTTAACATTCCCTCGATCGTCGAGTAGAATATTCGAGGGTTTAACGTCCCTATGAATTACACCGTGGGCTTCTTTGAGGTAGTGCAACGCTCGAACAGTCTAGAAAGAATAAAAAAATTCCAAGTTAAGTGTGAGGCTGGAGGGAGGCAATGAAACAAACTAACCGCGAGCGTGACTTTGCCGACAATACGCTCGGGAATGGGGGAACCGAGTCGTTTGAGAAGTTTGTCAAAACACGTTGACATGAGTTCCATACAAATCCATACTTCTGCCTGAGTTATGAAACAACCAAGGCACTGAACTATGTAGGGACAGTCGTGAGATTTGAGAACAACTTCTAAATCCATTGCAATACGTTTATTCTCTTCAGGGTTGCCAGAACGTCGCATTTGCTAAATAAAATTACAACAAAAAATTAATTGAAGACTTCTCCTCCCAAACCTCATAATCGCGGACTTACTTTAACAGCGACAATTTCACGACTAGGAACGTGAAGCATTTTAAAAACGTGGCCCGAAGTACCAAATCCAAGTTCACCGAGCTCCTCTAGCTCTCTCATTTCACTTTGATACCTCTGCAATATTCAGAACATAAGCGGTCATTTGACAACATTCGCAGGAAAAGGGATGATGGACATTACCACTCCATTTATGTACAGTATCCCCGATTGTTTCATAATTTCTTTCAGTTTCTTTTCTATCACATTATTGTCGGGCGTTTTTGGCGGAACGACTGTCGTGCCCGGCAGTTCAAAGGCGGCACCGAATCGCCTTGGTCGCGGTGTGCCCACTGTAAAAAAAAAAAAAAAAAAAATACAACGATGTTCTTCAATATATGGTAGGTTACTAGGTTAGACGGATCCACTGTGATTAATGCAAACTCAAAACCATCACTACAATGTGTACGACGTGTGGCGGCACTGAGCTCCAGCATACCATACGCGGACGCGAATTCCAATTCACCGGGGGGGGGGGGGAGCGATCGCCACCTCTCGCAAGTGGCCATTTTATCAAAAAAGTTATTACGGCCTCTACATGACAGGCGTGGATCCAGTGGGGGAGGGGGCAACCGGCAAGTGACCATGGGTCTGGGCTTGGACACAGGCCTAGTCCCAGAAAGTGGACTTGAGTGGCCAGATACTCAAGGATCTTCACCAGAGGGTATACATACATTATGTATTATACTGCAGAGTGATTCACGACAAAGTACATATTATGATACATCGGAATACGTTGTAGCACTAAGTAGTTGCGACGTAAATCATCCTCTGAACATAAGGTCGCAAGCTCTTTCCCCTCCAGAGATTTAGCCATAAAAATGTGGTTTTTGAGCGAATCGCGATTTTCTCTCGAATAAATCGTCTTCACTTCCCAAACGCTGAACTTAGAAGAAAACGGTAAACGCGTTTGAAAAGAGCACATAATTTCCCCCATGTGTACCGTTAGATATCGTTAGAACGATATCAATCAATTATGAATGAAATTTAGGCCGAGATAAAGATTTTAATTGCAAATAACTCCTCTAACAAGAGTCCACCTTCCCATATCGTAAAGGCAACCAAACCGACTCTGTTTCATTTTTCATTTTCATCATTTTGTTCCCCCTCAGTTGGTGCCAAAAAAGGGGCCTGCGGTAAAAAGAAACACGATTTTATGATTTTGACTTTCTATACCACGGCCTAAATGTCATTCATAATTGATTGATATCGTTCTAACTTATGAGGTTTGACTCGATTGTCGCATGAATGAAATGTTTTTTTTTTTTGTTTTTGTTTTTTTTTTTTTTTTACAAGTAAGTAACGAAAGTGACATTTTTGAAATCTCTCTAACAGTTCAGTGACAATTTACAGCAAACGTACAAAATGAGCCAATTTTGGCTCAATAGTGACGTATCTTCATGCCTCTTAAAAGGATCATTTTGTCTTGCTTATGACAATTATTAATGGGGAATCAGTCAAAAATTTCTCCGCCTGATGAAATCGTTTCTGGAGGTGGTGTGGCGGAAGTGCGAAGGGGGGAGGAGGATTGGTTTGGCGGAGTGGAGTGGGGGTTCATTTTTGGCCACATTTTAGTTAAGGAAATGATTTTTGAAATGAATCGCAAGTAATAATTGTCATGAGCAAGATAAAATTATGCTGTTGAGAGGCATAATGAAACTTTACTATTGGCCCCCACCTAGACTTTCGAGAAACAATGGCTCCGGGTGGGGTTTGGCTATGTTTATCCCCCATTAGCCATGTTTTAGAGCTTCTTCCTAATTTAGCCGGCGAATGAGCGCTTTTTCTCCATTTTAGCATCAAATTAGCTCTTTTTCTCCATTTCAGCAGTGCATTATTAGCGATGTATTCATATTTTGCCTCGAATTAGCGCTTTCCCTCAATTTCAGCAGTGACGAATGGGCGGCTTTCCACATTTGTCCGTGGATAATTAGCGCTTTATCACAATTTAGACCCAATGTAGCACAGCGCTATAAATTTAGCCATGATTTAGAACACTTTCTTCATATTCGCAGCCAATTTACGTTTTGACCCCATTTTAGCAGTGTATTCTCATGTAGCCTCGAATTAGCGTTTTCCCTCAATTTTAACTATGAATCGGTGGTTTTTCCACATTTGGCCATGAATTAGCGCATTTTCACAATTTTAGCAGCGAATTTATAGCCATGTTTGAAAGAAATTTCTTCATATTAGCAGCGAATTCGCGGTTTTTCTCCAGTTCAGCAGTGAATCATAGCGATGTATTCACATTCAGTCTCGAATTAGCGCTTTCTCTTAATTCTACCCGTGCATTAGCGTTTTTTTTCACATGACGCCATTAATTAGCGCTTTTTCACAATTTCAACAGCGAATTAGAGCTTTTTCTCCATATAGTTACGACGAAGACGCGCCGCCGGTCACCGCCCCCGGGAAGCCGGCCCCAAGCGCTCTGCCCCCAACGCGTCGACAAAGGCGAAAGAGTGGGAAATGAGAGGGAGCGGAAAATAGAGACTAATAAAAGAAAGGAGACGGGAAAATCTCGTCGGGTTTTTGTTCTGTTTTTCCTGCGGACAATTGAGTTTTACTTTGGTAATTTTGCGGATTATTTTAAATAAGACTTCGTCGAGTGTGGTCCTAAAATAAAGTATTCTGTTTTAGCTGTAGACGCGAGCGTCTCTGTTTATCCCACTTCCATCCCTTGTCTTATCCCGGTGGGATCCCGGTTAGAGCGGAACCCGGTGACAAATTTGGTGGAGGCACCGGGTAAGGCAAAGTCTGTGAGGATGTAAATGGGGGAAAAAGAAGAAGAAGAAGAAGAAGAAGAAGAAGAAGAAGAAGAAGAAGAGACCAGAAAGTGATGGTGGACTCGGGCGCGGAACATTTTTACGTTAGTCGTCAAAATTAATGGTGGAGATAGCAAGGACAGTGACTATGAACAGGCTGAAGAAGGGGTGATTGTCAGCTGTCCGGCGACGAGAAATACAAAAATGGAGTTCTTCGTCGGGCCGCCGACCGGCAGGGAATGGAGGGGAACACCCCTGAAAATTCGTGAAAGCATTCGACAGGGCTGCTAAGGCCAACGGGTGGTCTGAGGAGGCCAAATTCGTCCAACCCCCCTGCCACCTCCTGGGCATGGCGAGCGACTGGTTCGACAGGGCCGAGTCGGATTTAACGGGGTATAGGGAGGCTGTTGACGCCCTAGAAGCCGCTTTCCGTTCGGGGGCCCAAGATGAGCGGGCCCACTACGCGCTCATGACGCGCCGTCAGAGGGAAAACGAGGCCGTCTCCGTCTATTTCAACGAGATGCTCAGCCTGTCCCTCGAGGACGGTGACGACGTCGGTGAGGGGGAAATGGTCCGCCTGATCCTCCGAGGGCTGCAGTCCAAGTACCTCGAACGAGTCACCGCGATGCAGAACGATAATCTGGCCGACTTGCGGAAAAACCTCCGGCAAATCAAAGCGTCTTTTTTGCTCCTTGACCAAAGAAGAGGATTGGAGGCGGAGGCAGAGGTCAAAGGCCTGCGGGAGGAAATAAATGAA
Source organism: Corythucha ciliata (assembly GCA_038030265.1). Lineage (NCBI taxonomy): Eukaryota > Metazoa > Arthropoda > Insecta > Hemiptera > Tingidae > Corythucha > Corythucha ciliata. Next base: position 41,492,843 of record CM075941.1, read on the forward strand.
CTTCGAGGACAACTCGCTGCCGTCCTTCTGAACCCTCAACCAGGCCAGGAAAATCAAAATTACTCTTATTTTAGAAATAAGTACGCTATGCCACCCCAGGCTTTCCCGAATATTGGCCCCCCATTTTACGCCCAAACTACCCCGCGTTACCCGTTACCATACGAGCCTTTTTATCCCGCTCCGCCACCCCAGTTTGGTCCCAGGCACCAAGTAAAACGGGAACCAAGGGATAGACCTCAGAGAACCTCGGATGGTCGCGTTATTTGTTATCTGTGACAGAGACCGGGCCATTTCAGACGTAACTGCCCAAACAATTTAAACGCCTAGGGCGGGGCTCACCAAGAAACCACTGCTTTGGTTGTCTGAAACCAAATCATAAAATCAGGTCCTGTCGGTCCTTAGTGAGACGGACGCTCAAAATTCATGAAATTAAATCCGTAAGCCAAAAATCCAGCTCAAAATTTCAACCCCTACACATCTCTGTGGTATTCAAAGGTAAAAGCCTAAAATGTATATTAGACACCGGAGCAAGTCTTAGTTGTGTGACAGCGGACCTCGTTCGGGGAATGGGGATAGGAAAAGTTCAGCTTTTTCATTACGAGGGGCGAATAGGTCAATTTTGGAGGTAATTGGGGCACTCCACTTGGAATTGTATATAGGCGGAAAACCATTTACGTAGTACTCGAGTAATAGTTGTAAGAAATTTGGACGTAAGCATAATTTTAGGAACTGATTCTGTGTTAAAAATAAGGCGATTATTAATTATGCAGAGGAGACGGTTAAACTAGGTCACGGTTCCGATTCGAGTTTAACGACTCTTTTCCTCAAGGAAGGGGAAGCTCATGTTCATTGTTCGCGGGACACGGATAGTAAAGAAATAAAAGAAAAAGAAGGAAAGGGAGAAGAACGAGGAAGATACTTGAATAAAATCCTAGTAAGTGATGAATTGCTGGGGAAGGGCAAGGCGAGATGCGTCAATCATTACACAATCCTGCCGTTATCCTGGTCCGAAATTACCGTAAAAACTGAATTAAAAGGGAAAAAACTTATGTTCACCCCAAATACGAAATTTTCCAGAGCAAGGCATTTAACAGTTGAGTCCCAAAATTTAGAGGGGGAGCCCTACCAAATTACCGTGTTTAATAAATCGACATCTCCTGTGGTTCTGTTTAGGGGAACCAGTTTAGGACGGCTAAGGGAAATGGGGGAATGCCCAACGAGTAAACGGACATCTCATCCCCATCTCATGAATTCGATCCGGCCCACAATCCGCTTTACGCTCAAGAAACGCAAAGCATCTGCGTGATCTCACGATAGTTCATTGTTAATGACCTGCTGAGCAAAAAAGACCAAAGCAAAATTTTACAGCTCTTGAGGCAGTTTGAGGACCTCTTCGCGTGGGACATCTCCCAGTTAACTAGTGCCTTCGGTTTCCGAATACGAAATCAATACTGAGAATGCAAAACCAGTCATACAGCCGCCCTATAGAAATTCCCCGAAAGAAAAACAGATCATTAGGGAACAAGTAGAAGAAATTATGGAAAACGGAGTTATTGTTACAGCCCGTGGGCCTCACTTGTCGTTCTAGTGAAGAAGCCCTCAGGCGAATATAGGTTTTGTGTAAATTATAAAAAGGTAAACGAACTTATTCCACAGGACTCGTATCCCCTACCGTTGATAGAGAACGTTCTCGCAAGCCTTGAGGGGGCCGAGCTTTTCTCGTCCTTAGATCTGCGAGCAGGATATTGGCAGATAAGGGTGAAGGAGTCAGACCAGCCGAAAACCGCTTTCGTGACTCCCGACGGGTTATTCCAGTTCCAAAAAATGCCATTTGGCTTGGCCTCGGCTCCATCGGCCTTTCAAAGGTGCATGGACGTGGTCTTGGGAGGGTCAAAGTACTCGACATGCCTTGTCTACCTCGACGACGTTCTTGTTAAGTCGTCCGCAAACATCGACGAGCATTGTCAAAATCTTAGGAGTTGGTTCACCAGGCTCAGAGAGGTAAACCACAAACTCAATCCAGAAAAATGTCGTTTCGGTTTCTCTCAAATGAAAATCCTTGGCTAACGAATAAGTAAGAAGGGCGTCGGCCCAGACCCCGATAAAATAATTTCCGTTCAAAATTCCGAAAACCATAAAAGAAGTATACATTTTCCTCGGCCTCGCCGGTTACTATCGTAAGTTTATAAAAAAATTCTCAGAGATAGCCCGCCCAATTACAATACTCACAAGAAAAAACGTAAGATTCGACTGGGGAAGAGAACAAAACCACGCCTTTGAAATTTTAAAAACCAAACTGCTAGAGGCCCCGGTCCTTCGTCACTTTGACTAAACTTTACCCGTCGAAATTCATGCGGATGCCAGTGGATACGGGCTGGGGGCCGTACTCACCCAGGAGGGACCCGAGGGCACAAACGCTGTAACGTGTCTCCGAGAGAGAGGCACTCGCCATTATCTGGGCCATAAAATGTTTTAGGCACTACCTTTTCGGTAAGAAATTTCGCATCGTGACAGAGCACTACGCACTATGCTGGATTAAGAATAATAAGGACGCGACCGGTAGACTCGCCGACTCGGTGGTCTTTCTTGTTACAGGAGTATGACTATGAAATCGTTCATAAGTCCGGGCGTCTATATTCCGACGCTCTGAGGAATCCCGTCTTGCCTGCCGAAAACAACGGCGCGGATGAATTCGTGGTCCTACAAATAGGGGCCGTTGATGTGGGTTAACTTCAACGAACAGACCCCAATTTAATTCCCATCATAGACGCCCTTGAAAATCCCGATGGCGCTGATCGCTCAACACTGAGAAAAAGTTGCAGCTACCTAATAAAAGGGGACCGGCTTTATAAGAAACAGTTTTTGAAAGGAAAATTAGAACCTATACTTGTGTTACCAAAAGATTTACAATCCGAAATTTTAGAAGCATTTCACGACGAACCTTTAACCGGTGCGCACCTGGGATTGGCGAAAACCCTAGGCAAAATTCGGGTCCGCTACTTCTGGGAGGGTCAAAACCGAGATGTCGAAAAATACGTTAGATCCTGCCCCCATTGCCAAAGTAGAAAATCGGCACCCCTTACACCTTCAGGCCGTCTTCAACCTATCACCTTTGGAAAACCCTTTGAAAACATTTCTGCGGACATTTTAGGTCCATTTCCCCGCTCGTCATCAGGGAACACCGCTATTATCGTGTGCACGGATTATGCCACCAGATGGGTAGAGGCATGTTAAGGAACATGTTAAGTCGATTGGGACACCTACATCAGTTCCTTGGTTTTTGCCTTCAATGCGTCCCCCCAAGACTCCTCTAAAATTTCACCGTTTGAGCTAGTGTAGAGTAGAAAAAAAAAATGCAAAACCAAAATCAACTCGAATTGGACCCCCAAAAACTTAGATTAAGGGATTAGTGTAAGAACTTCCAGGTATAGACATGGTGTAAGTTAAGTTAGGACAGGAATTTAGTATGTAAATAAATGAGTTTAAAAGATTTGGTCGCATAGAGTAGTAAAATGAGACATGGGTAAAGTTTGTGACAACCCCGGGAAGTTTAGGGTTCGCGTATAGTAAGACGGATATACAATGCCTGATGAGGCATAAGGAAAAAAATCATGTTTTGAGGAAAAGAAAAGAGAATGAGAAGTGAGAACATAGAGGAGTCCCATTTAATGTTCTATTGTGTACCAGCTTACAGCTGATAAAGAGGAGAATAAAAGAGAGAGAGAGAGAGAGTGTGGGAGAACAATATGCGAGTCCCCCGAACCCGTCAATGACGGCGACCTCGGGAAGAGAAAAGGGAAAATAGAAAAAGGAACATAGAGAAAGGGAAAGGAAGTCGTGTGTATTTCCACTGAAAATGTGTCTCGTGTAGCTTCTTCATTAAGTAATTCACTAGGTTAATGTACTAGCTGTATGAATAGAGCGTAAGATTCCTTTTGTCTAGGCTAAGCATTTTTTCCATAACTTGTACGTTTATTACGTCTTACTGTTCCGAGTTTTTTCTACTGTTCCAGGAGGTCACCCCTCGAAAAAAAAAGAAAAAAAAGCATGTCAAATTCTATGTGTTGCACTGCAACAACTCAGCCTCAAAATATAGAGGTACAAGCCCGGGGACTGACTATTTGACTGATGAATTTAGTGTTTCAAAATGGATATTTTGCCTCACAAAATTTGAACATTTACCATGGACACACGTTTCGCTACAAAAATCACACAATTTGTCACCGAAAATCCCACCGTAAACCGTAACGTTCAAAATTTTCCTAGAAACTTATAGGTCTTCAAGTACTATGTACCAGAATAGAACCAGGAAAATTAGCCCTTATAGGACCCACCTTGGGCCTCGTCTTGAATCGGTAAAGATCAAATTCAGTTTTTTGGCCAAAAAACTGGAAATTTTGTGGCGTAATATTCATGGTGGAAAATATTAATTCAGTTCCCGGAATCTGCATACACCGATTTTGTATATTACACGAGCAATCATAGCACCTTGGACTACTTATTTGGTCACAAAACCGGGAATTTTGACCGGTAACTATCGATTCAGCTCTTTGAACTGGTCCTTGACTAAGGAAACTGTGGTTATTTCGCCCCTCAAGTTCGCTTTAACGCCATAATGCAAGATAAAAAAAGTGGCATTTGACCCTGGCGGTCTTTGATATTTCAACGTGAACATTACCCCTCGCCTGACCAAGTGAAAAAATGCTACTAAATTCGACAAATCCTTCAAATTTAAAATAAATTAAGATATTTTTATCCTCCTACTACGGATAGTGTTAAATCAATACTAGTAAATAGAGTAAAGTATCGATACTTTTCAATCGATACCCAGTAGTTTTGGTATCGATACTTTTTTCGATACCAAGTACTATTTCGATACTTTGATACGATACTGGGAAATGAGTACTTCAGGAATCGATACTTTTCATTCGATACTGAGCACGATTCGATACTTTTTAATCAATACCGAGTACTTTTTATTTTTTTAAATTTGTTTAATTAATTTAAACAAGTAAATTCCCGGCATCGGAAACGTTCCGTTTGAAATGAGTACTCTAATTGGTATCGAATGGTTTTTATTTATTTATTTATTTTTATTTTTTTTATTTTTTTTGAGGGTACGGACTCGGATCTACCGAGCCCGCTGGCGCCTAAGCTCTTGCGGCTCTTACACCATACCCTGTAACTCCTTCAGCTGTGCACTTCACACCCGTACTACGCGGGCGTTTCGGTCGATGCGCGGTTTGCCATTCGCACACCTCCGTGAACGCCCACGCGAAGCCGAGTGAACCGTGCCACAGCTCGCCGCAGCCTTATAGTGTAATGGGCTATCGAATGGGTATTGATTCAAACTGGTATTGATACTGAATCAATACCCATTCGATACCGAATAAAAGTACTCATTTGAATCAATACCCATTCGATACCGAGTATTTACTTGTTTGAATCAATAGCCATTCGATTCCAAGTATTTACTTGTTTGAATCAATACCAATACCCATTCGATACCGAGTAAAAGTACTCGGTATCGAACGGGTATTGATTGAAACGAGTAAGTACGAATGGGTATTGATTCAAATGAGTAGATATTCGGTATCGGGTGTATTCATTCGGTATCGTAAAAGTATCGATTAAGTAAGAGAGTTATAAGCACGGTGCACACCATGCATTTTTCGTAGCTTGTTTGCTATTTATTTGGAGGTCGAAAGAAAATAAATGGTCCCCGGTAGTGACCGGATATTTTTTAAAACCGGTAGGCAATCCTATTTCAAAAGTTGCATAGTGTGCATCGAGCTTAAGTAGTCATTGTGTTTCGATTGAAATGAGTCTTTATTTGTATAAGGGAGTAGTGATTGACGACTCGAAAAATCATTAGAGATGGTAGTACATTTGATAGTTATTGGTGGTGGAGGGGTTTTATTACAAGCTTGTTGAATCGATACCACTAAAGTATCGATACTTTTGAATCAATACCAAGTACTTTTGGTATCGGTAATTCTGTACCGATACCGAGTACATATCGATACTTTCTATACGATACTATTCACAAGTTATATAATATGAGTATCGATACTTTTCTTCCGATACCAATTCGATACTTTCCATTCGGTACTCAAATGAGTAAAGTATTAATACTTTGTTGGTATCGATTCAACACTAACTACGAATGATCGTGAGGGGTGGGGATGACGATTTCAACCTAGCCCCCCCCCCCTTTGACAATCCTGAATCCGCACCTGTTTCTGTCTTAATATATATCTTAATTGCAACTTTCTGGCCTCAATTCCTGCGAAAATGCAAATTTCGGGTCTTCACTTCGGTGAATTTGCAAGTGTCGAGACCTTTTGTTTAGTGGTGGCGATTCTCGGTTCAGGTATCCCCGAGAGCACCACCCTTGATGACTAGCCACCAAATAGATAATTCGGAGCTAAATATAAGCGAATTCGCAAGTTTTGGGCTGAAATTGCAAGCTCGCAATTGTTTTTTTGTGATAGTTCAAACACCTTTAGAGATTTCTTGCCAGTTTTGTTAGCAATTTTCGGGGCCACGTTAATTCAACGGTCTTTCCCTCCAAGAGAAAAAATCTGGTCATGACGTCGTCTTGACAAAGCTGTCAATCACGACGAGCACTGGCGACGTATCTGTCACTTTCGACCTATTAATAAACTCTGTAATAGAAGAAAGGATAGCAAAAACTTAAGAAACCCCCTGTACAGGGTGGATCCGTATAAGTGTGACGCATATTTTTGGGCAAAACTCTGCTGAGGATCAATTGGTAAATGGAATCTTCAAACTCTTATCAGATCAGACCTGGAGCAGCCCCAGCTCTACTTTTTGGGCTAATGGAAAACGCTATTAGTCACCTTGGCCCAATCCCCAATTTTTCAGTTTCGTAATATTTGATTAAAGCTGTAGGTTCTCTTCGTTCGTTCTGATCTTCTCACGTCAAGCAGAGGTCGAATGACCTAGTGCGAGTGCTAATTTTTATCCAAACGTAACATGATTGGCCGAACGCAATGTACTGCGCTTGGTTCTTGTCTATGCCTACTGTGAAACGTCCAGCGACGGCGCCCTACGATGACGGGGGCAACGATGTGGATGATTGATATCACCGGAGAGAATAGACAAAAATCAAGGTGTGGGTATTATTCGGAAGATATCGGCAGGGAAAAGGATAAACAATGGAATGGCATCGGCTAACCGAGAAAAACTGATACATAGTTGGAAAATAATTCAAAAATTGAAATTGTGAGTGAAAGGTTTCCAAACATGAACAACGTGGCGCTCAAACGAGAAGCCGCTGAAGTTTCCATTTCAAAAGGGTTACTTACTGTTAAATAAATACACATTTAAGACGTGATTTTCCTTGAACTCACTGTTTTTTGTTTTAAAAGTATTTCTTTTTTCCCCTTGAGTCTTATAATATGTTCCGGGTCAATAACATAAACTGAAGATAATGGAAATAATTACAACCGAGCCGCCTTCAGGGTGGTGAAGTGGGGAGCAGCATTGATGACGTAGTTTACGGGTGAAGGGGCCGGGGGAGCAGCCCGTAACTGCAAACGTCAATTAAAAATTAGATGAAGTTTTTGACGAACGGAAAACGGTATAAGCTCTATTTTAGCATACTCCATCATTTTCCCCCACACATTTTCCATAAAGGTGAAACTTCCTTATTTCTCGGCTTATATCGCACCAAATCCAAAAAGTGATGCTATTTTCAGAAACTACGGAACATTTCCTTTAGGATAGAGGCCATTTCATTGTTTGAAATAATCGTCAACAACCAGAAATCTTGCATTTTTTCCATAAATTTACGTGGCCTCCAAAATTTTTCCGTTTTACGAAAAGGCGCTGTATCCAAACGGCTTCTGAACAGACTTTCGATGCATCACAAAAACTTTCCCGTCTTCTAAGCTTCCTTTTGGCGTGTTCACATTTCATGTTACCACTGACGTTTCTCACGAAAACGTCACTAGAATGCACAGAAACCGTGTTTTTACGGAACATGGGCCATATAGCCTACGGTAGTCGTGAAGGGTGCACGAAGATCTGCAATAAGTGAAAACAGGATATCTTACCATGGAGAAGGTATCGCAGGCAAGACACATTCAATTAAGACCCCCCACCCGCATCAATTTCTGCCGATCTCTGAGCACCCATCACGAATATTGTTGGCACTTGGCAACTGCCTATATTTTTCTATGAAAATACTGTTTTAGAAAGGGAGGACAGGATATTTTAGGAAGGAGAAGATATCGTAAGCAAACGGCATTCAATTAACCCCCCCTCCCCCCGAATGTCGACAATTTAATGAATCACTGGGGGAGGGGGGGGGTCAAATTGAATGCCTCATGCCTTCTCCATGGTAAGATATCCTGTTCTCACTTACTGCTGATCTCCCTGCACCCTTCACGAGTATCGTAGGCAATGGCCCACGTTCCATAAAAACACGGTTTTCGTGCATTCTCGTATCGTTTTCGTGAGAAACGTCAGTGGTACTGGCATGGGCGTAGCCAGCGGGGCGCAGGAGTGGGCAGTTGCCCTCCACTAGAATCAACAGCGCAGATTTCGTGGGGCAGCTGCCCACCCCCAAAAAATCCCTGATCTGGCTTTCTTGTATTCCTCTCCATAAAACCAATTTTGCGGATTTTTCTCACTAAAGAAAACAACACATTTTCGCTTATCGGTTTCACCAAAAATTCGCTGATGTTTGTTGCTGACAAACCGATTTCGAGGGTCGGCTTAACTTGGAAACCGATTTTTCACACTAAAATCTCGTGTGTTTTGGCTAGCTCAAATCGTGTTTACCCCGCTGTGCCATCCAGACTTATGGTGGAAGAGGAAATGCCTGCTCTATTTACCGTCTCAGGTCTAAAAATGTATAGTTTAGCTCCAAAAGTATCACTTTCCGGGGGGGGGGGAGAAGTTTTAGGTTTTCGACATAAAATCCGAAATAGAAGGCTACAAACGACGGTTTTCCAGCAGATAATTATTTTTTGGCGGATAGTGGCCGTTTCTGTGCAAATTTAGTCTCTGATGACCGTGAATTGACGCGAATCTAACCTCTAGCTCCTGTTATAAGCCTGCAAAAAGGCAATGGTGCATCTGATATTTTCGCCAGTGAAGCTGGCCCACAGGCGTGGATCCAGTTTTTCTCAATAGTAAGTGCACAGAGTTTTTTTCCCCCGATTTTACTCGTGAATGAGCACTGATTTCAGCCTCGAACTGACGTTTTTTTTAACTTTAACTGAAACTGAGGGTTTTTTCTCAATTCTACCTCGAACTAGCCCATTTTCACAGTGAAAAGGTATAAAAAAAACCGTGAAATAACACATTTTTGATTTACTATTTCAATTACGGCCGGCACTCTTTCTCGCAATGTTTACCAATGTTTGAGAAACCACGAACTGGCGCCTTCTCCCAATTTTACCTGCGTGAATGAGCTCCATTTCTCAATTTTAGCCGTGAATTGGCGTTTTTTCTCAATTCCAGCCGCGAATTTCTCAATTCTACATTGAACGAGCAATTTATGTTGTCAATTTTAGCTGTGAAAAGAGTTCTATAAACCGTGAATTAGCGCATTTTCTTAATTCCGCCCCGGACTTTGCATCGCGAAACTGCAAATTGGCGTGTTTTCTTGTTTTCTTTTCAACCGCGAATAACGAGATTTATTTCTCAAGTTTAACGTGAACCAGCGCTATTTCTCAATTTTAGCCGTGAATGGGTGTTTTTCCTCAGTCTTAGTCGCAAAATGTCCTTTTCTAGATTTCATCCGCCAACGAGAACTTTTTCTCAAGACGTGCGCACCCCCCCCCCCACAACCACTGTGGATCCGTGCCTAGCTGGCTGCCCACCCCTTGATTACGGGCTGGCTACGCCCCTGGGTACTGGTAACATGAAATGTGAACACGCCAAAAGGAAGCTTAGAAGACGGGGAAGTTCTTGTGATGTATCGAAAGTCTGTTGAGGAAGCTATTTGGGTACAGCGACTTTTCATAAAACGGACAAATTTTGGAGGCTACGTAAATTTATGGGAAAAATGCCAGATTCCTGGGTGTTGACGATTATTTCAAACAATAAAATGACCACTATCCTAAAGGAAATGTTCCGTAGTTTCTGAAAATGGCATCACTTTTTGGATTTGGTGCGATATAAGCCGAGAAATTGCGGATTTTTTGAAGCAAGCATTGGTTACTTTTTTAAACACAAAAGAAATCATAACTCCGGAACGGATCGACGTAGGACACTTCCGAAGGTACCCTTTTACTCCACTTTTAACGTAGTTTAACCCAAAAATGTTTGTCACACTTATACGGATCTACCCTGTATATCCGTGTTCATCAGTCCGCTCAACCCGAAGGAAGTTCGGCGACATACTGAGTACAACAAGCAACAACCGTCATTAGAACAATTTTCATGAATGAAATTCAATTATTTCACGCGTAATAGTGACGTAGAACCCACTTCTTGCCTGGGGGGGTGCTGGGGGGAAAAACAACAACTTGAGCCAGTGAGATATCACAAATAACTTTAAAGAGGGCAGCTCTTAACTTGAGTTAAGCCGGATAAATCCACCTGTTTTTAGGATGAGGCAGACTTACACAAATTTATTCTGAGATAGTGCAAGGTCTTAAAATTGGGGAAAACTTATTCGAATAAATGAATATCATACGTAGACGTTTGGAACGAGATTGAGTTACTTCCACGGAAGCAAGAACACTCTTGAGAAGACACTAGAAAATCAAGGGAAAACTCACGTTGAAGGGTTGGTCGGGCAGTATGCACCGGAGGAGGAGGTTCAGGACCCGGAGGGGGCGCCGTGTTCTCCGTGTCCATAGCGAGTCAGATGACAGTCCGATCACCGTCGTTGTCGCTAATGTTCTGGGTCCCTTTTTGACAAAGTCAAAGAAGTTGCCGTTCTGTCGGTCTCTCTCTCACACACACACCCCCGGTGGGGTTGGCGGGGGATCCTAAAGTTTCCTCCTCGTCGAGTTGTTGAGAAGGAAAAATTGGATTTCCTTCATATCTTATCACCAATTCCGCACTGACTTCGAGCACAACAAACGCGAAGTTGACACGGCCAGACACGACGAACTTGGAACAAGGGGCTGCAGGGCGGGGAAAGTGACGGGGGAGGGCGGCCGCTGTCGCCCTCAAGAGCCAAGGACTGCAGTGGTTTGTTGCCGGGAGGGGAAGAAATTGAAATGGAATGGAAATGACCCGTTCGATTGATTCACATTAAAAGTGGCATGGCAGCGCCATCTTACGTGCGTCAGCGCGAAGCTTCAAATTCGTGCCGTGTTGGCCTTAGTCAGCTGGACCGTTTCTTTTAACCTTCCCTCATGAAAACCTGGTAGATTTCGTTTCAATATTTCCCTATCAGTTTCCAGTTTCCACATTTTCCTGTTTTGTGTAAAAGTTCAAAAAACACTCGAATTTTTGGATTCCGAGGTTTACTATTTACTCCAATCTGAAGCCGCCCGAACTCTTTCACAATGGTTTTAGCCGACCTCGGGCGGAAAATCACGTCCGCACTTCGATCCCTGAGCAACGCAACTATCATCAATGAAGAGGTATGTGCGTTCCACTGTTTAATTTCGTCCTTTCTGTAGGGCCTCACCAGTACTTGATGCAAGAAACCTTTAAGCTTATAATGGATCATTGACTCGGCAATTGTCGCTAAACCGCTGGGCAAATGTCGCTCTTACCAGACATCTGGATGGTTGTCACATGCCCGAACTCGTTAAGTGCACGAGCTCTACATCTTTATTTCCCGTTTACAAACCTCTTATTACGTACGGTAAAGGGAACTGCCCTTGGCTGATCGTGCTGACAGTGGCGAAACAACACCTATCGGAGCCCGGGGCGGAAATCTCTAGGAGGCCCTTTAGCCTCTAATTAAACTAGGAATATACTTTTTAGTGGCGTTGAAGTACATATTTTTCAAAATTGCCTCGGAAAACCGTGTATGTGCTTTTTCTCAATTTTTACTGCGAAAGAGCGTTTTTTCTCAATTCTACTAGCACATTTTAGCTGCGAATTGTCTCTTTTTCTCAATTTTATCCGCGAAAAATGTCTCAAGAATCCGCAAATTAGATAGCGTTTGAGTGCTCTTCCCCAATTTTATCCGTAAATTAGCAATTTTTCTCAATGTAAGTCGTGAATTGGTGCTTTTCGCCATTTTAAACACCATTTCTTATTTTTCTCTATCTATTATCCGCAATTCAGCGCTTTTTTACAGTTTTATCCGCTTGAATTAGCGCTTTTTTACAGTTTTATCCGCTTGAATTAGCGCTTTTTTACAGTTTTATCCGCTTGAATTAGCGCTTTTTCTCAACTTAATTCCCGAATTTGCCTCAGGAAACCGTGAGTAGGCGTTTTCTCAATATCAGCTCTATGAATTAACGTTGAAGTATCGTTTGAGTGCTCTTTCCAAATTTTATCCGCAAATTCGTGTTTTTCTAAATTTTACCCACGAATTAGCGTTTTTCCATATTTTTAGCCACTTGATCTAGCACTTTTTCTCAATTTTATTCCTGAAGTTATCCCAAGAATCTGCAGGTTAGCGTTTTCTAAATTTTTAGCCGTGCTTTTGCGTTTTTTCTCCATGTTTAACGCCATATTCGTGTTTTTCTCAATTTTACCCACGCGAATTCACTTTTTTCTTTATTTTACCCACGAGTTAATAGCGCTTTTTCACAGTTTTAGCATCTAGCGCTTTTTCTCAATTTTATTCCCAGAGTTCCCCAAGAATCTGCGAGTTGGCGTTCTCTCCAGTTTCAGCTGTGAATTAGCCTTTTTTACCCTCAATATTAGCAGTAAATGAGCACATTTTTTAATTTTAGTTGCGAAAATTATAGCGCATTTTCTCGATTTCATCCGTAAAATCGCAATTTTCCATACCTCAGTTGTGAATTATAGTTTTTTCTTCAGTTTTAGACGCGAATTCGTGTTTTTCTCGGTTTCAAGCCATGAATCAAGCGCTTTTTCTCAATTTCAGTCCCAGTCGCGAGAATCCGTGAGTAGGCGTTTTCTCAATTTTTAGGAGTGAATTCGCGCTTTTTCTCAATTTTCAAAGCTGCCAAATTGTAACACTTTATCACGAATTTTAGCCGTGAATATCGTGTTTCTATATTTTTAGACTCGAATCAGCGTTTTTCTCTTTTCCATCCGTGAATTTGCGTTTTTCTCAGTTTTAGCTTGCAGCCGCGTGAATCATCGCTTTTTTTTCAATTTCAGCCTCGAAATTGCCCCCAAGAATCGGCGGGTTGGCGTTTTCTCATTTTCGGCTGTGAATTTGCGTTTTTTCCTCAATTTTAGCAGATAATTAGCACATTTTCTTAATTTTAGCTGTGATTTTTAGCGCTTTTTCTTGACTCATCCGTGAAATAGTAATTTTTCATACTTTACTAGTGTGAATTAGCGTTTTCCTCCACTTTTAGGCGCGAATTCGCGTTTTTGTCTATTTCACTCGTGAATTAGCGCTTTTTCTCAATTTTTTAATGCCGCTAAATTGAAGCGTGTTTCTTCATTTTTGGGACGTTAATTCTGGTTTTTCTCTTTTTTGTCCTTGTATTAGCGCTTTTCTCAGTTCTAGCCGTGTGAATTAGCACTTCTTCCCAATTTCAGTCCCGATTTTGCCCCAAGAATTCGTGATTTTGCGTTTTCTCAATGTCAGCTGTGAACTAGGACTTTTTCTTAAGTTTTACAGCCGCATATTGTTGCGCTTAATCACAATTCTAGTCGTGAATTAGCGTTTTTCTCCATTTTTGGGCCGAAAGAACTCGTTTTGCTCAATTCTGCGTTTATCCCTTTCAATTTTAGCTGCAAATTATCACTTTTTGTGTATTCATTCCGCTAAGTGGCGTTTCTCAACTAATTTTTCTCTCTAATTCAACGAATTAGCGTTTGTCTCGTTGCATTGTGAAGTTACTTGTCGAAGAAACTAGTCGGCAAAAGCAATAAAATTGAAAAGAATGTTCAACTCAACAAAACCATTTATATCTAAAGTTAATTTTGACATTCAATAAAAAAATTAAAGTTTTCCGCAAAGTTACCCCAAGAATCCGTCAATTACGCGTTTTCTCAATTTCAGCTGTAAATTAGCACTTTTTCTCAATTTTAACAGCCGTGAATCAGCGTTTTTCTCAATTTAACAGGCGAGTTAAGCCATTCGTTCTACTTAAAAATCGCGATTTTTTCATCATTAAACTTTTCAGGGGCCCCATCTGAACGGGGGGCCCGGGGCGGTTCGCCCCCCTCGCCCCTGCCACGGTACGCTAGAGCATGCAGGACTTATCCGGGTGACCCTTTTCCTACTTGAGTGTTAAATCTGATTAGCTACTGTAATGACAGGTCAATAGTGCCTTGGCTATTAATAGTTGAGCGTCTGTCTACCCCCCTCCCCCCCACAAAAGATACAACTTCCTAAGAAATTTTTGTAATTATTTATCATCGCTCACGTACTCTCTTCAGGTACTCAATTCCATGCTCAAGGAGGTTTGCGCCGCCCTCCTTGAAGCTGATGTCAACATTCGGCTGGTCAAAAAACTTCGCGAAAATGTCAGAGCCGTCATCGATTTCGACGAGATGGCTGGTGGTCTCAACAAGAGACGAATGATTCAAAGTGCCGTTTTTAAGGAACTGGTCAAGGTAGAAAACAGTCGCCTCGGAACAGTCAAAAACAGTAGACACCACCGACGTTTTTTTTTTTTTTTGTTTTTTTTAGCTCGTCGATCCCGGCGTTAAGGCCTTCCAACCGACTAAAGGCAAACCGAACATTATTATGTTCGTCGGGCTTCAAGGTTCTGGTAAAACTACGACTTGTACGAAATTGGCCTATCACTACTTGAAGAAAAATTGGAAGTCGTGCCTGGTGTGCGCCGATACTTTCAGGGCGGGAGCTTACGATCAGTTGAAACAAAACGCGACCAAGGCGCGAATTCCATTTTATGGAAGGTAGGCATGAAACTGTTGACCCTAGGCGCGATGAATCGTTGTTTTGGTGTTTTATTTAGTTACACAGAAGTCGATCCGGTCGTGATTGCTCAAGACGGTGTAGAAATGTTCAAAAAAGAAGGATTCGAAATAATTATAGTGGACACGTCCGGACGGCATAAACAAGAAGAGTCCCTATTCGAGGAGATGTTACAAGTTGCCAACGCCATAGTAAGCTACGAGTTATACTAAAAAATTATTTGCGCCTAAATTTTATTTTCAATACCTAGAAACCCGACAATATCATTTTCGTTATGGACGCTACAATTGGTCAAGCCTGTGAAGCTCAAGCCAAAGCCTTCAAAGAAAAAGTCGACGTCGGAGCTGTTATAATTACGAAATTAGACGGTCACGCTAAAGGAGGTGGTGCTCTATCCGCGTAAGTAAATATTCTAACGATTGTTAAAGGTTTCTCAACTTGAAATTAATTTTTCAGCGTTGCCGCAACGAATTCCCCGATTATTTATATTGGTACGGGAGAACACATCGACGATCTGGAGTCGTTTAAAACTAAACCTTTCGTGTCGAAACTTTTGGGATTGGGTGATATCGAAGGTTTAATAGACAAGGTGAACGAATTGAAAATCGAAGACAATGAAGAGTTAATTGAGAAGATAAAACACGGTCAATTCACTATGAGGGACATGTACGAACAATTCCAAAATATCATGAAAATGGGCCCCTTTTCGCAGTTAATGGTAAGGGAAGGAGTGAAATCACATTCATCCTAAATTTTGGTAAATGCGGCGTTTCATTTTAGGGAATGATCCCTGGATTCAGTCAAGACTTTTTTACGAAAGGTAGCGAAAAAGAATCTATGGCGAGACTGAAAAAACTTATGACCATTATGGACAGTATGAACGACGATGGTTGGTTCATTTTTGTGTGTGTGCGTGTGTCCCTAATTACCACCGACTAACCGTTAGCTCTCCGTTTCAAACACAGAACTGGACAACAGAGACGGCGCCAAATTATTTTCAAAACAAGCCGGCCGAGTGACGCGTGTCGCTCAGGGCGCCGGTGTCACCGAACGCGATGTCAAAGATTTAACGGCTCAATACACCAAATTCGCGGCCGTCGTCAAAAAAATGGGCGGCATCAAGGGACTGTTCAAAAACGGTGATATGGCCAAGAATGTCAATCAGGCTCAAATGGCAAAACTGAATCAACAAATGGCCAAAATGATGGACCCTCGGATATTACAACAAATGGGTAACAAATCCTTTTCTCTTGTCTCTCCACCTCCCCCCCCCCCTATCACCACAACGCTCATAAAACGCCGGGCTTTCTTACAGGTGGAATGTCAGGACTTCAAAATATGATGCGACAGTTGCAACAAGGCGGCAGCGGAGCAGCTGGTGGTCTCGGTGGTCTATTTGGCAGTAAATAGTAGCTTTTGATTACAGCCTCTACAGGGCGCGTGAATGGACTTTTTAGATATAAATATTAAGTGTTGATTTTATGTTGCGCCCTTCGTCGTTGATGGTGCAACAAGTGCTATCTCATTTCGCTCAAAATGACAGTTAGCACATAATGCATCTTTAACGACGCTATGAATCTAGAACGATTAAAAATTGTTGATTTTGTAAAGTTTTTATTACGAATATAAATTCTGAATATTTGCATTCCGATTTAAAAATGTACTTCGAGCTGTTCCCAGACATTGCCGCTGGTAAGCTAGAACGGTGGAACTTGAAATGGTGTGAAAAATGTTTATACTGCGACTTTGTACATAAAAATAGATTATTATGACGAGAAAGACAATTTATATATCACTAGGGGCGTGTTGACAATGTCCGTGTAAAGTCTTGGTTTCCTAGAAAAGCGGTGCCGTATTATAGCGGTGGAAAAAAAAAAAAAAAAATCCTTTTAAATCGCGCCAGTATTTGCCTAGAGAGAAAAGTTCGGTCAACACCGCTTTGAATGAGACGGCCGTTCGTGACGGTGATGAACTGTTCATCGACGGTTTTTGACGGTGACGGTATACGTTTTTTGTTTACAATGAGCGTGAAAACTACCTGGACGTTAGACGGTAATGAAATCGTGAATAATACTGTCCGAAAACGACTCCACTCTGATTTTAAAAGAAAATACTATCAAATAGTTGGAACTACGAGGAAAACAACGTTCATCACCACCGTCGCGATGGAAGCGGTGCCGCTTTCTGTTTACCGCTATCTAGGCAACTATGGTTTGATTTAAAAGGGAAATTTTCTACCGTAATATTACGGCACCGCTTTTCTATAAAACCACTGCTTAAGCGTTGCTAGTGGTTTAAACAATTTTGTGTTCAAAATCGACACCGCACAACCCCATGATCTCAGAACCTTTGAAAACTCCTATTTTGGACCCGCATTTGACCCATAAAACCCCATAGTTGATTATAGCTGGTAAGATATTTGGACCAACAAGATCCCAAATTGAGTCTATATGCGAAGGATCGAGTTTGTTCGTGCGCAATCGAGGCAAACCTGCGCGTCAGTTTTACGAAAGCTGCAATGCTACGGATATTCTGGCCGGAAACTTCCAATTTCGAAGGAACTTGTCGCGGACAATGAAAACTTTTGAGGCCGCGGCTACCCAAGCGTTCCATCGTTTCAAAAAATGGCCTAAAACTAGCAAATGCCGCTTGAATCGAGACCCAAAACTGACAATTTCGCGGTTATATTGAACCGGGATCTTACTTGTAATTTCACAAATATTTAACTCAGATACAATTACAATCGCGGGTGGCTATTATAGTCGGGCTATGGGCGTAGTCGGGGCTGGCTGGAAATATCTGCTAAGTCATTCAACCAGTGACACATATACATGTATAATCACGTTCTAAAGTACGTTCTAAAATAATTGCTTTACAATGCGCTGGTTTTCTCCCTAAAATAACGATTTTACAGCTATTTACTGTCACAAACACGCAGTTTCACGACAATAGTCTGGAACTAGCATTTTATACGGATATTTATAGCTTCAAAACTTGCAATTTCGTAGCTATTTATCCATCGAATCTCGAGTCTTTGGACCAGGGGCGTAGGTACGGGGGGGATATGAGGGATAGATCCCCCCCCCCCCAGAGCTACAAGTATATACGAACGAAGGAGCACTAGTACCATAACGAAGAGCCCCATGAAATCTCCAAAAATTGAGCATTCCACGTTGAAGTTAGGTTTAGCAGATTTTCTGGACTTAAAGCAGCCCGAAAAGGTCCGAGTACGTCCGGAGTACGAAATTGGGAAAAATCGCTTATTTGCAATTTGCAGATAAAGTTGTGGAAAAACGTTAATTCGCGGATACAAAATGAAGAAAATCACTAATTCGCGGCAATTGAAAAAATCACCAATTGCGCAGCTAATATTAAGAAAAACGTTAATTTTCAGTTCAAATTGGGGAAAAGTGTTAATTCTCAGTTAAAATGGAAAAAATTGCCTATTTGCAGCTTTTTTGTATTCAATTTTGTGAAGTGTTTCAAATTTGGTACCTTAAAAGCCAAATTTAACGGACTTTTGTTATTATTTGAATTTTTGGGATTTGTTTTGTTGTTTTGGATTATTGTTACCCCAATTTTGCTGATTTTCAGACTTTCAAGCCCTTAACTCTTCAGTAAGAGCTTAAATATTTCAGTAAATCAGTTTCGCTGGTTTGAAAATTCAGAAAATTAATTTGGCTCCTTCAAAAACTAAGTTCCAGGTTTTGGCTTATGGAGGACCCAACATTTTCGTCACTTAGTGTATTGCAAACCCACTCACTTCAGTCTTTCAAAGAGCAGGGGGCCTATTCTCTAACAACAAGCAATATTTTTTTCGCCAGCCTTGTGGTTATTTCTTTCATTTGTTTGAAGAAAATTAATGAAATAAACATATGACTTCGAAAAAGCTATGGCTTCGGAGTTAGAGAATAAGCCCCCAGGTATCGCTGTTACTATTAAATAAAGTTACCTCTTACAAGGGTTACTTGTAAGGAAAAAAAAAAAAAAACTATTTCAAAACCCAACCTCGCGGATTTGGCTCATTTAAATCTCAATTTCGCAGATGTTGGCAATTTCACAAACCAAATTGTGGCCTTAATTCTTCCTAAGCCTATTGTTTATTAGTTCTTTCAGTTTCGACGATTTCTCTTGTTCGAAAAACAACAATGTGACTCTTTCAAAGTCCACCTTCACACAATTTATATAAGTCACGCACACCTGTCCCCTTCAAGCTTTAACCCTTATTTTGAAGAAAAAAAAAAAAAAAAGGCAACGGACAGGAGGGGGGTCGAGGAAGATCACATCGCAGTGAGGGTGCTTCACTATGAACGCACCCTTAGAATTTGGAAAAGAAAAGACCATAATTAAACGCCATGTGATGTGTAAAAAATGATATTTTTTAGCCGCGCCTTTTCTCAGTTTTAGCCGCCCTTTTTCTCAGGTTTATCCACGAAGTCGCACCCACTTTTGTCAATTTTTGCTGTGAATCAGCGTTTTTCAATGTTTTAGCTGCGAATAGATGTTTTCCCTAATTTCATCCCCGAAATAGAGCTCTTTCTCAATTTTAGCCGCGGAGTAGCCTCCATGAACCGCGAATTTTCTATTCCTTGTAGAAAATCGTGCTGGTCGCCTGTTATTTTCAAAGTCGTGTTCCGACAGTCAAAGAGATGATTCGTAAACCAGTAAAGATGGAGGGTCAATCTTCTGGAATTATTTGAATGATTAAAGTTTGCGTTTTTCAAATTTTTCTAAAGCAGTAGAAACTTCTCAAGGCCTAATGTCACCAGCATATCACGACATTGCCAGACACACAAATCACCCTGCCTTCACAGAGCCGAGTACTACTGTCCTAACGTACAGTGTGATTTTACTTTGCCGTGCACTCGCCTTTTATTTACAGTGCCACTATTTTTACATGACTTCTTGCCCTTGGTGAGGGGTGGTCATCGTACGAAATTCAACGCTAGAATTATTTGGCTGAATAATGTATAGCCAGTGGCGTAGGTAGGAATTTGTCCTGGTGGGGGGGGGGGTGCAGATTGAATTCTCGTTATGGTGAGGGGAGGGGGTAATTCACATTTTAGTCATCATTCCACCCAGCCAGCACCCTCTTGAATCTGGACATCTTGCATGCCTCATCATTGCCTCATTTTTGGCGTTTTCCTAAATTTTAGCAGCATTACCGATTTTTTAAATTGTTTTACCAGGGGGTTAGCACTTTCCTCAGTTTCAGCTGGAAATTAACGTTTTTCTTAAGTGATTTCCTCAATATTAGCCGCAAAATAGGGGGACTTTTCACGAATTAGGATTTTTTTGGTTCACCATACACAATGCATGAGCGATTTTGCTCAGTTTACTCGCGAATTAGCGGTTTCTTCACCTAATGCCATAAATTGGCACTTTTTTTTAATTTCAGCCTGAAAAGTTGCCTTCAGAATCCGCAAATTGGCGTATATTCAGTTTTTGGCGCAAATTATAATTTTTCTCAATTTCAACCGCGAATTAGCGCTTTTTTAAAATTGTACCGACGACGCGTCATAGCGTTACAAACCTGTGAATTAGCGAATTTTCTGAATTTCAGTCACAAATTGGCGTTTGGCGCAATTTTAGCTGTAAATTGGCGAGTTTTTCCATTTTTAACTGAGAAATAGCACTTTCCCCCAATTTGAACTGAAAATTAACGTTTTTCTTAATTTTGGCTGTGCTAATTGGTGATTTTTTCAATTTTTGCCGCGAATTAGTGATTTTCTTCATTTTGTATCCGCGAATTAACGTTTTTCCACAACTTTATATCTGCAAATTGCAAATTAGCGATTTTTCCGAATTTCAGCTGTGAAACAGCGTTTTGAGCTAATTTACCGGCCATTAAGCATCCTATTCCCTTTTTCATACGCGAAAGGCCGATTTTACGCCATTTCAGTGTGAATTTGCCAGTTTTGTCCAATTTAACCTGAAAGCGTCTTTTATTTGTCAATATTATAGCGTGTTTTCTCAACTTTAACCGCGGGGTTTGCCAAAATACAACACTTTTGCGTTGATGTCCACAATTTATTCGTAGAATGGCCTCCATGAACTGTGAATGAGCGATTTTTTTCTTAATTTTAGTCTGGAAGTTGCATCGCGAGGCTTCGAATCAGCGCTTTTTAGCAGCTATAGCCACGAATATTACCGATTTTTGTCTGATAGAGGGTCCGGGGTGAACCCCCTCCCCCGTACCTCAGTACACGCCTGCGTTGGGTCTGAATTCCAAGGAAAAAGTTGGACGTACTCGCACTTTTTCGGGCTGCTTCAAGTCCAGAAAACCTGCTAAACCTAACTTCAACGTGAAACGCTCATTTTTGGAGATTTTATGGGGCTCTTCGTTATGGTACTAGTGCTCCTTCGTTCGTACACTTGTTCATATACTATAGGGGGGATCTATCCCCCATATCCCCCCCGTATCTACGCCCCTGTGTACAGCATACAACTAATTAAGAGAAGTGTGATCTAGCAGGTCTAAAGGCGTGATGCATGCGCATGTCATACACACACCCGTAACGAGCTCACTGTCAAAAGTGAGCCTGTTGGAAAACAGGGGGCGAGTCCCGGATGACCAGTGTCGGGCTGGCCCGGGACGGGTGGGTGCCCAAAACCCCCCGCGCCCCTTGAACGTGGCGCCCTGTCAGACCATCGTTATATATTTTCATAAGTAATTAATAATTAATAATTATTCTGGATTTACGGAATAACAATTTTTCGTTGGGATCGCTCCACATTTACTTCTAATTATTCTACTCCTCTCTAGAATTTACTGACTGTTCAAGAATAAATCTGGAAACTCAGCCCTACAATTTGATCGGTGTTGCTATCGTGTACTTCAGCCCAAAAAACGCAATGTTGGCTCCATAACTGAAGATTTAAAATTTGTATCTGACATCACTGGCGCTATTAGACACTCTTATTCTTATACATACCGGAAAAGGTTAAATCTGGGAAACTTAGCCCCTGAAACTAATTATTTGGCTATAAAAGCAGACATTTTATGCCCAGAAACCACTATTGGACCGTCCCCTGTCGATTTATTGTCACAAAATCCGTTATTTGGTTAAAAACTGGTAAGTTTGCAGCGCTTAAACCGGCTATTTGGCCCTATAACCGTTCTATTATGCCCAAAAATGTTTCAATTTAGCCAAAGAATCTTACTTTTGACTGGAAAACGAGAAGGAATTCAGCCTAAAAACTTACTATACGTAATACGTATACTTATACCTACCTACGTATATACTTTTAAGAAAAGTCCGGTTTCCCCACGAAATCTCCCAAATCTCATGCCTAAGATAATTTACCTTCCTTTTTTTAAACCAGAAGAAACAGGACTACGCGGATAAAAATAGCGTTTTAAGGAATGGGAGTTCATTCTCTCTACACGAGTTACAATTTATATGTAATTCATCCAAAAATATTCGAAATGGCCGGCGCCCACTTAAACAAGGCACCCCCCCCTGCTCCCCGATACCACAGTCCGCCCCTGCGGATGACCCAAGGCATAGGTGAGTGTCTGGCCCGGATGTAGGAGGCATTCATTTCTATGTCAAGTTGGCCGCGCAACAAATAGGTTACTCTTTCGGGCACTCTGAACACGACAGCATGTCGCTAATACATGACCGTGCGTGTGACAGCGGACGAACTTTACCGTCAATGCCTTTTATACGGCAAATTTAGTCACGAAAATCTAAGGCTTTTTTGCGTGGTGGGGGGGGGGAGACTCCCCCATTAAGGTCCATTTTTTATGGCATTAAACATTTATGAATAACTTGACAGCAAAACAGAAAGCTCAGGCGTGAACGACCAACAAATTTAAACCTGTTATATTGATGAAACGAATGGTAAATTGCAGAGCAGTTTTTTTAGTTACTGACAAATTCCTTATTTATAGATGACTTTCAAGTTCTACATTTTTCTCATTTTCATCCTCTAAGACCTAGACCCTCCATCATACAAGCTCTAGGCTCGTGCAGCGAGAGCCTGTAGGTCACTGATGCATTTCTTGATGTTATCTTTCTGATCTTGAGCAGAAATTGACTTCAACACATTCGAAACAACCCATTGAACCATAGCTTTCTGGGCGATCATTCGGTCGATTCTTTCTT
This sequence comes from Corythucha ciliata, assembly GCA_038030265.1. NCBI lineage: Eukaryota > Metazoa > Arthropoda > Insecta > Hemiptera > Tingidae > Corythucha > Corythucha ciliata. The sequence continues at coordinate 41,515,934 of CM075941.1, forward strand.
TCTCAGACTGATAGTCCAAACGTTTTTTGACCTGAAAAAGTTGAAACACCGGCCTTAAAGCTCACGACTCCAGGATTACCGAGAGACAAACTGGTATACCTCCTGGTAGAGAATCATGGCTCGTTCCCTGTAGATGGCTTCGAGTTGCATTTTAACGTTCTCTCGTTTGGCTTCAATCAATAAAGTTTGCCCCTCGGCTCGCCACTGGCTTTCCTCCTCACCTTTAACGCCCTCCTCCAAAGTAGTGAGTTCCATGTGACGGCTTTCTTGGAAATCTTTCACTTGTTTCTGTAGGTAAAAAAAAAAATTAGTCGAAAATAAAGTTATCGCTCAACTGTACAACTTTACATCGCTCTCTTTGTCGAGGAACTCAGCCACTTGTGTCCCGAATTTCTTATTCGCTATATACACAAGGGCGAAGAAACCGAAGACGTAAGTGAAATTATGTTCCTGGACCCAAATTTCCTTGCTCAAAAGGTAGGTGGTGAGGCCAGCGCCGAACACGTAAGGACCTGAGTAAAAAGATTCGAAATAATAGGAATCGTCGGATTAAGAAAAAAAAATCGCTTACTAACCAGTAACCCCGGTCTTCTTGTAAAAGAATTCGAACCATTCCTCGGGGACGAAGCCGTACCGCGTTTTCGCCGGGTTCTCTTGAAACACGGGACGAGGATAGTTGACCAAGTCACGCTCGGGGCCTTCGGATTTGGTCGACTGCAACCTCAGGGCACCCACCAACGAGGGTGCGGAATTTTTAAGTTGAAGAGCTATCAAAAGCACGAAGGGTGGGTGTAAAACTAGTTAGCCGTCGAATACTAACAAACGTAAACGGTTCTTACCTTGTTTAAATGCCAGTCTCGACAGCATTTTGCTAAGAAATAAGGGATCTGCGTTAAAAAATTTGTAGATTTGACCTCGCCGAGACTGCCCCTGATTAGTCTTCGCCTAAAAAATTGCAGCTGATAAAAGAGTGAAAAAATTGATGGTGTAGTTTAGTTCCAAGTGGCGCTAGCAAATAATACCCAATGGGACAAGTTCCCTCGCTAGTATAATTATTCACAGCAGTCCTCACTCCTCACGTGTACGATTTCTGCAATAAAAAATATATTTTGCGAAAGACTTTCCCCCACGTAGGATTTAAAGTAATGTGAAACAACTGAAATTACTCAAAAACATCCCTGGCCAAATCTAGTCAACTCCGGGAAGTTCAATTATTTTAATGATGAAAAGGTAGGTTTCAACTGTTATCTATGTATAACCTTATCAGCGAGCGTAGGAGCCAGGAATTTCCTCGAGCACAGGAGCATGGCATGAAATCCGGCTGATAACGAATATGAAGCGTTGATTTGTTGACATTCTTTATTTTCTTCTTACTATTTCATTCTGTGGGACAATGGACTATAAATGTTTGAATACGATAGACTGCAAACAAGGCGCTGTTCGACGTGTTCGATTCAACAGTAAGTTTCGGAACCTGTTGAATGTGTTGTTTACATTTCTGCGGATAATTTGTTTATTTTAGTCGACGGCATGTACTGCATTACTTGTGGCGCGGACAAAAACGTTAAATTGTGGAGCCCACACAGAAATTTACATCTAAAAACCTATTCAGGGCATGGGAGTGATGTACAAGACGCGTGTGGGTCTTCAGACAGCAGGTAGAAACTGGAAAGACGTCTCTACATTTCATTTTTGAAAATGTCGCCGCGGTAACACTTTATTGCTTCATACAATCCCAGTCAAATCCTGTCGGGTGGCACGGACCGCTCTGTTATCCTATGGGATGTACCGACGGCCAAACCTCTTCGCCGGTTGCGAGTACACGTGAGTAACATTACGTGTGTTAAATTCAACGAAGACTCGAGCCTTGGATTTTCCGCCTCGCACGATAACACAGTCATGGCGTGGGATTTCAAGACATTCTCATTTCAACCCATTCAAGTCTTGAAAGATGCCAAGGACAGTGTCACTGGTCTTCAAGTGACCGACCATGAAATTATAACTTCGTCTCTCGACTGCCGGATACGTCGCTACGACATCCGCACTGGGCAAATGGTGACGGATTTTATCGGAGGTATAATTTGGCGGTTTGAGAAGTAATATTAGAAAATCATAGAAGTACAAACTTGGATTTCAGAACCGGTTATATGTGTCAACTTGACTCAGGACGGACAGTGTTACGTCATTGGAACGACGGACAACAAAGTTTATCTGTTCGATAAAACCTCTGGGGAGCTTCTTAATGAGTAAAAATCACTAAGCCCAGTCAATTGGTTCCGACCTCTTGTGAGGATGGTGCCTATATGCCTCACGATTGGTTGAACCCTCCCTCCTCGCCAAAGGTAGCCCTCTAAGGCAAATCCCTTTCTCGGTAGATTTTCCGGACACTCGACGGGAGATTTTCGCATCGAAAGCGGAGCGGACAAAAAGGATCGCTACATATTGTCGGGTTCGACAAGCGGCGCAGTATTCTGTTGGGATCTCATCGGTGGGTCGATCGTCAACAAACTGCAACACGAGGCTGACGCGGTGGTTCACTCATTGCATACTCATCCTACTGAACAATTTTTAATGACCGCGACACAGTCGAAGGTTCACTTGTGGGGTGAAAAACCAATGAATTTGGGAAACGATTGAAGTTTCTCGATCGTCCCTGTGTGCGTTGAAACTTTTACTTGTGGGCAAACCACTCAACTGCTCCATTCACTGACTGAAATCCGTTGCCGCAATGTCTTGTTAGGAACTCGTCAGGCCGGGCTTGACCAAAGACGCAACACTCTTAAGTATTTAATAATAGAATCTATCAGTAGAGAATAATGAGGTGAGTTTAATAAATAATGTAAATCTCGGATTTGCTGCCTCCCCCGCCACCATTAGTCTCTACACTAGCAGTCTTCTCCCGTCTGTAAAATTCTCAAGGCTTTATTCAAACAATTGATGGCTTCGCTGACATCGTCGTAGTTCAGGGCACTTCCAGCGAATCTGCAGAATTTTTGTGCTTTGGTTATTTTGTCTGGGTCCAATTTTACGCCTGAAATCACAAGTGTCCATTACGTACGACAATTCCAAGAAGGAATAAATGCGAAAAAGTACCGTTGCCAGCTAGAGGTGTTTTATCGACAGTCGAGGGGGAAGGCGATGGAATTTGAGAGTTGAAGTTCTGTGGAGGAACTATGACGCTTGGAACTGGTGCGCCGTCACCGGGCATGGGTATTGTCGGAGGTTGAATTGATCTCCATTCCTGACTGGGATCTGCTGTGCAGCGAGTAATAATAATATTAAAAAAAATAAGTTGGAAGTCAAACAATGAGAGAGCTGCCAGTCCCTGTTCACCTTCAGGAAAGTCGGGAGGCACGTTGCCCGCGTCATCAGTCGCACCCTCTTGAGCCGGTCCCGGGACAGGCGTTTCACCATTCTTTAAACAATTATGAATGTAAGCCGCTTTCCACTTGGCATACTTTGAACTGGCGACAATGTCTTCGCTGAGTTCACCAAAAATTGTAAGAACGTCCATGAGAAGGCCAGCAGTGAAAAACGCTTTCACGACGTTTCTACGGTGCAAACATCCACATTTTTAAATTAAGGAGTTTTCAATTGCCAATAAGATGAGAGTCTGATTTAGGTACTTGTTGAATACACTCGCACGATCTTGACCGTCAGCCCAATGGAATAATTTCAGTGCGTAGTTTTCTATGTGCGCTTGAGCGGCGATATCATTAGAAATAGCCTCATTGTCGCTCAATCGTTTCTTCGTCGCTTCTAGCCAATCCATCAAGGCCCCAAGGAGCTTGACGGCTTCGTCCGATTTCTTGTCGGTTTCAAGAGCATGCTGAAGAGCGTATAGACGACCTGAAACAAAAAATCGACTTGATATAAAGGCAAATGTTGGGGTCACCTTATCAATTTAAAACTACTTCCACCTTTGACCCCATTCACCCCCTACAGGGACTCTTTGGTCGTGGTCTCAATGGGATAGGGATCCAACTAGGTCTTTTTGAACAAAAATTGTTCGGAACTGCTCTAGAGTAATTTCGTTATGGTAAAAAGCCGAAGCATTACTGTAACTGGCAGTGTACTGATCCCAACAAATCACTAAAACAAGACTACTAGCTGTCGGGGTTTCCCCCTAAGAATTATTTTACAGCACAGACGAGACAGGAAACGCATCTAAATATCAGAAGACTAAATTTGGTGCTGACAACGAATATAACGGTCTAGACTCAACAGAGTAAAATAAGTTGCACGAGAAATTAATGGAACAGGGGCCGATTCTTGCCGTCATTCATGAGTCACTCGGCCTAGCAGCCTCCCTACTGGGGTCATGTCAGAGAAACGATTACAACTATTCTCGCCGCTATGAAAATTACTTAAAAAAATGTTTGCTTACACCAATAACTGATGACAGGGTCTCTAGTTTCGTGTTCGGTGGCGGCTTTCAAAAAGGGTTGAATATTTCTCAGTGAATTCGGACATTCCGGAAATGAGGCTGCCATTTGATTCGGCTGCCAGGAAGATAACTTTGTGGGGGAAAATTCGCAAATTTTAATAAAAACTAGTGACTAACGCCGATTTGTGTTATCTGGTTGTCACAGATGTCTCAATGGGCTTAGTGCAAAGTGACAGTCCTGCAGACTAGCGGCAGACAAGCGCAATACTTGTTCTAACTTCAGTTCACTCTCCTCTACTGAATCCCTACGAAGAACGAGCTCTGACTTTCGTTTAAAGGACGCTTTCAAGCTTTTCCTTCAATTAAAACGGTGCAGTGCTGTGTTGTGGGTTACATTAATTCGTCTGATAAATATAAAGGCCTACAATTTACGGTTTTCCCCATAAACCTTACGAAAAAGAGAGACCGGGTGAAGTGGATCCTGGCCGTCAACAGGAAAAGCCAGTTAGAGCAATTCAGTAATTTTCTACTGAAGCACTTTATGTATTTTCTAGCAGGAATGCACTAGCTGAAACTCTCGTCCCCCCTTCTTCAATTGTTTTCCACTTACACTCAAAAATTGCTGGCTTATTCCCGCAGAGTTGCAGAAGGATGGAGCTAACAGGTCTCTGTTTTCGTTAGAGAAGAAAAAAGAGTACATGTGGCAGAAAACTTTGATTTGCCGACGTTTTTATTCTACATGCCCACTGATTGGTTCAGAATTTTAAAAAATTGGGAGGGGGGGCAAATGCACTTGGGCGTGCATAATGCACATAGTTCTCCTCTTAATTCCTATTTATAGCCTTTGGAAAAGAAGGGTGTCAGGAAACAATAAGGGAATTTAAAGAAATAATTAAGCTTTAATTTTCTTCAAAAACTCTTTGAGATGACATTATTTAACCCTGTAATAAGGGCATTGACTTTGGCGGACTCGACATGGCCGGGTGCGGGGCCCACTGATTAATAATAATAAGCCTATGGAAACGTACATATTTTAATTAATGTGTACCTATGTAGCCTAATACACCTATTTTTAATTGCAAAAATCTTCGCGTTTCTCGTTCTTTACATTTCAAAATAAATCATGTTTGACATCTTATACTAGCCCTTTGTTAAATTTCTAAAACGCACAGCTAGGAATGCATAATAGACCAATCCCAGATCCAGTGGCGGATCCAGCATTTTATGAATGGGGGGGGGGGTCAAAACTAAAATGTTCTCTTCCCGGGGGGGGGGGGGGATTGCACACCACCAGTGAAAAAGGAAAACATATAGGAGCCACTTTTCCTGATATTTCCGGTTATTTCTTTTCCCGGAAGAATGGAATCAAAATCCCGTGGGGAGAGGGGGGTCATGCTTAAACTATGTTGATTATTTCTCAAAAATATGTTCAACCTTATCGCAAACAGACAATTTCGGGCTTGAAACATATGCCACTTTTTTTTTCTTTTTTTTAAATGCCTACTTTGGTCAAAAAACTTAATTGCGTAAACCCCTTTTAGACGAGTAAGGCCCGTATCCATAGTCGCTACTTAAGTTAAAATTCTCCCAAGTAAAAGTCAATCCAGTTTTTGTTGGTATTAAATCATCTGTTTTGACGCCCACTTAAGGAAATTTAAGTTTAAAGGCCCGTTCACAAGCTCTATGTTTGCGTTCTGTGGAGTCTGTGCAGCCAAACAAATTTAATCCCTCGAAAAATAAAGTATTTTTATAGGTTGCATAGACACCACACAACATAAACATAGAGCTTGTGAACGGGCCTTAAAAAATGTCTATGAATATGGGCCTAAGCTTTTTAATCAAAGCAGCCATTTTAAGAAAAATTTACAGAATTTAAATCTGTATATAATATGTTCAATGAACATATTTTTGATCAAAAAACTTACTCGTGTAATAGGGACCCAGGGTGCCTATTCTCTAACAAAAAAGCAATATGTTTTTCGAAGCAATGTTTCTATTTTATTCATTTTCTTCAATCAAATGAATGAAATAGAATTATTGCTATGAAAAACATATTGCTTTTTTGCTGGCATTTGTTACATTTTTTAAAATGATTTTAATGAAATGAAGTGAAGTACGGCATCAAATACGAACCCTGAAAAATTACAAAATTGGCCTGGGCCCTATTGCACAATGTTTTATTAGCTAATAATATAGCTAATATTAGCTAATAAAACAGCTGTAATATTAGCTAATAAAACATTGTGCAATAGGGCCCAGGAAATGAATGGACTAATAATTATTATAAAAATTCAAGTTCGCAGTTCGACGATAGGACGTCGATGGGCCAAGAATTAATTTTTTCTTGTCTCTTCTAGCTACATGTGTGACTTCAAAATATTTTTTTCATAAAATTTATGTACCTAAAAAGTTGGCAAAAATCTTGAGAGGCCATCTCATCAATTTTACAGTTAAAAAACGGGAAATTACAAAGCGACTCACGCGTTTTCACTTAGAATACCATGAAAAGTGAAGAGAAAGTCGGAACAAGAATCGCACAGTTTGAAACCTAGAGCGCTCTCATTTTAAACTTTGCACTAAGCCCATTTTGGTAAACCGCGATGGGAGGTGAAATATTTTCTAGTTTTTACTTAGGCCGTCAGGTTACGTTATCGTCAGTTTGGTGGGACGCGTTGCGGTGTTGTTCTCGTTGTAAGAAGAAAATACAAAAACTCTTGTACTTCAAGGTAAATTTTGTGTTTAATTACTATATTTCGCCTTTTTTATAGGTTTTCAGTACAAATATGTAACTTGTTACGTTGAACGGGTCATTTACGAGTGTCAGTAAACAAAAATCTACTTAGCGCCTCTGCACTATGTTCAGGCTGTGTAGGACCGGCTTATTTTCTATTCGAATTTTATTGCCGCGTGTTGAGGCTCATTCCACTTGAAAATAATTACAAGGAGAACAGTTTTTTCATATTTCTAGCACGATGTTTTTGGGTTTGTAGTCTCTGGTGGATTCTTCTTCATCTTCTTTTTCAACCAGAAGTACAGCGTTACACCGGCAATACCTGCCAGAGTGGCTTTTGACACCTTTTTTTTTTTTTTAGGAAACAAAAGAATCGTGAATTAAAAAAAAACGGGAGAAGAAATTCAATTATTATTATTTTGGCGTTTTCTAACATTCGCTCGTCCCCTGTCCGTATAACTGTTGAAATATTTTCTGATTCCCGTAAAGTCGTCTTCACTTGGACCGTCGATTCCTCCACCACCGGCCATGTTGAATTATCAAGCATCAACCACCGTGTTTCACGTCTTTATGAAAGGGTCGGCTCCGCACAAAAGTAGTCTAAAATTCGTCTATCATCGTTTCCATACATTTTTCTTTGTTTACTCGAAGAAAGAATAAAATACGTAAAGTGAAGCCACAGAGAGGGAGAATTGCTCGCTCGGTAGCTGGCAGTGATACAGGTGACCAGCGAGGTCCTTGGGTCTTTATGGTCCTCAAAAGGACCCTTAAAGGCAATATTTTCAAAAAACTGCTGTACATTGTACTTGTAGGAAAATCTCATGAATATGAGTGAGAAAAAATTATTAAAACAAAAGTTTGCTTCCTACACTAGTCCCCATACAAGGGTGTTGCCAGAACTGGCCATGAAACTGACTACTAACATTAAAACTGAACATTTTCCTCCTAAAAAAAAAACAACAAAATCGTGGAATTTCGCCCGAGAAATAGATTTTCCACTGCAAAAATGGCGATTTTTCGTGGAGATACGTAAAATTTTGCCAGGAAACTGGCCAAGTCACTTGTAACTTACTGCCCCCCCCCGTCCCCAGAATGACCATTCAAGCAAATGAAAACTGTGCATTTAGACGCCAGAATCTGATTAGTTTGGCTTTAAAACAGGGCCGGCCAACCTTTTTTGGTCGTGGGCCTTAAACATGGTTGTACATATAAGATCTCAGGCGGGCCACCCATCCTCCCCAGCCATCGAGCACAACACTTTGATCTTAGGAAAAGGCCGTGACGTTCTGAATAAAACGCACTTGGGGCCTGTTCATAATAACTTCAGAAACATAAGTTAGGTAACCCTAACCAAAGTATAATACAGCGATTTCCATTTTGTACTAGGTTGTCTATGTCATCAAGGAGTTACACAATGTTTGTGATTGATTGTAAAAAAAAAGAAGATAATTATAATCATTCTATTATTGTCGCTATTATTAAAAAGTGCTGGGGCCCTATTCTTGAAATTCCTTCTTGAAGGCAATGTTGCTTTGAAAGAAGTGAAAGCAATGTTGTCTGGGCTGCAGAGTGTTTCAAGAATACCATTTATTAGCAATACTGGAATCGATGCAATAAAATAACCGCGGGGATTCCTTTCTGTTGTGAATTTTTTAAAAAATCTCTAAAAGAGCTATGTTTGGAAATTCTTTGTTAAAATGAGAGTTTTCGACTACAGCAGCAGAGCTCATTATTGTCCCTCTAAGCGCCCAAGAATATCTCGTTGTCGACGTTAAATTAGCCCCTTTCGACGCCTAAAAAAAACAACAAAAAAACACCTATCACTCGTGCCAGCGTATTTTTTCTCGGGAGTGAGACGTCTCCCGCGTCGGTGCCAAATGAGAAAGACCCCATAGAGTTCTATGTATTTTTTCTGCAACAGTCCGACTTTTTTTTCCTGGGCGACTTTTTTTCCCAATGTACAAAGGACCTTAGGCTAGTCCCGGGATTCTGGTCGAAGAACACTGATGGACCTAAATTACATCCACTTTTATGCACAACAAGGACAACTTTTAAACTTCGACTTCATTGCCCAACCCATCTGAGAAATGCTGGTGAGCGTAATTGTGGCGTTTAGCCCTTCCCCACGCATCTTACTGAGCGTTTCTCGTGGGTATACCGCTGATTCAGGTCACTGGCAACTCATTTTTCGGTTGACTCCCTACGACTAGACGAAATAATCGTTTTTCGAGGGATTCTCTTTTGTTTTTACAAACCGCACTCACCGAACAAGAAAGCTCAACTGTGAAAAATAAATTCCTTCTTGTAAAAAACAAAATGGAAACTCTCGGGTTTCCCATGACAACAGAGAAGGCAATGTTGTGATCGAATCGACAAAAATGGAAACACCGGCTGGGGGTGTTTAAAAAAAAAATACAAAAAAGGCAATATTACCTTAGAAAAATGGCGCCCAAAGCAATACTGCTAATTTCAAGAATTCGACTAGGCTATATTGCTTCCTCAAAAAAGCAATAATGCAATCGAAACTAGTGTTGCCAAGGCGTTCAAGAATAAGGCCCCAGGTGTGTAAAGTAGCTCTAAATACTACATTTTTGGCGCAGTCGGAAATAAATACGCTGTTCAACATCACCGGAGGCCGGTGGTCGAACTGGCTGGGTCGTGTTGCATAGATATGGTTCTGCAACGCGTGAGTACGTAGTCATTGTCGCTTTTTTTATTTGAGCTCTTGTTTTGGGAACTTCGAAAATGGAAATTGCGTCGAGGCCGTTAGAATTTGATCCGATTAGATAGCGGATGATAATGTCGCTAAGCGGTGGAAAATGTGGTTGGATGATTTTGAAATATTATGTTTGGTTGCGGCGACGTAACTGTTGGTGTTCGAAAGCGGGCACTTTTGTTGAATTCTGCAGGTAGAGAAGTTGTCGATATTATTTCGTTCCTTACCGGGTCCAAGTTCTACGTATAATGAAGCGAAGGTGTTATTGTCTTGTTATTTTATTCCAAAGACTAATGTTTTATATGTGTAACGTATATGTATATGTATATGTAAAGGTTAATTAGTTTTAATGATTTTATAATAAAAAAAATTTTTAAAGTAAGGTTTAAGTTATCGAATAAATCCTTGATTATTGGTAGAACTAGGAAGAAGAGCGAAGAGTAAGGGAAAGCATGCGCAGAGTCGGCTAGAGATCGGAGGTGGGACTGTCGGGAAGAGGGTTCCCCATTTGCTTTAAAAGGTCCTGTACGACGCAAAAGAGTCAGCTCAGTCGTCATTCCGTCAGAGCTGGGTTCGGAAGGTGGCTCGTGAGTTTTTGTGCCCCACCTGCGGCGAGAGTGAGTTTCTGTGCCCCAACTGCGGCGAAAGTGAGTTGGAGGAGATAGGCCTGACTATAAATTCAAAGAATCTGTTTCCTTATCTTGGATATGTGGTGCCAAAAAATGGATTAAAAGCAGATCCGGCTAAAGTCAAGGTTATTAAAGAATTAGACCCTCCTAAGGATGTTCATGAAACTAGGAGTTTTTTGGGGATGGTTGGTTTTTTGTTGCATTTTATACCTTGCATAGCCGATAAAACAAAACCTTTACGCAAGCTCATAGAAAAATAAAGTGATTGGCGCTAGACTTGAATTGAACAAAATTGTTTTGAAGAAGTAAAAACAACAATTGAGAATGCAGTCATAAACAATTTTTTTGACCTGTCCGAAAACATCTCACGGATGCTGGTCCAGAAGGGTTAGCAGCAATTTTGGCGCAACCAGGTAAAAAACGGGCGAAAATAATAGCTTGTGCTATTAGCGTCAGTTTGAACGACATTCAAAAGAGATATTCTCAGATCGAGTGAGAAATGCTTGCCGTCGCGTGGGGCGTTGAACATTTTCAGGATTATTTGATCGGTTCAAAATTGATCAAAACTGATCATAAACGACTTGTGTGTCTGCTGGCCAATGTTAATGCACCAGCTTCGCCTAGATTGGAGCGTTTGCGTTTTAAGTTAATGGGTTTCGATTACTCACTTCAGCACATTTCAGGGAAAGACAATCCACCTGATTACATGTCCCGTCACCCATTGAAAGTGCAAGCCCCAGTCAGTGCGGAAAATTTCATTAATTTGGTAACTAAAAGTTCATTGCCTTCGACTTTGTCAAGATCGAAAATTGCCGAGGAAACAATGAAGGACGAGTCTTTAATGAAGGTTGTTGCTGCCATTTCCTCAGGAGATTGGTTACAACAAGACGTTTCACAGTTCAAAAACCTAAAGAATGAGTTGGCTGTAACTTCAGATGGAATTTTGCTGAGAGGGCCTCGGATCGTGATGCCATGTTCTTTACAGCAGTCAGTCGTCGATTTGGCTCATCGGGGTCATCAGGGCATTACAAAGTCGAAACAACTACTTCGTAGTAAAGTTTGATTCCCTATAGAGTGGATTCTATGGTTGAAGCTACTGAGCGGCGTTACATTCCATGCCAAGCCAATTCGTCTCATGTCAGACGTGATCCCACTAAACCCGCTCCTATTCCTTCAGGGGCATGGCAGAATTTATCGACGGATTTTTCAGGACCTTATCCAAACAACAAATACGACATGGTACTCATTGACGATTTCAGCAAATACCCTTTTGCTGAACCAATTTCATCATTGTGTTTGAGTGTAGTTATTCGGAAATTGTTCGAAATTTTTTCCATCTTTGGTATTCCGTTATCGATTAGGACAGATAATGGTCCACCATTTAATGGCCATGAATTTTCTCGATTTTGTGATGACTTGGGAATTAAACATCAAGGTCACAAGTTTGTGGCCTGAAGCAATATAGAGACAACCTCATTGTTCGACTCATATAGCACCTGCTAGAGTTGGGGTCCGGACATATTGGTGGATGGACAAATTGGTGGGTGCAGTAATGGAAAGAATTCCCGCACCCACCAATATGTCCGTTGTGTATCGGACAAATTGGTGGGCGGTCATATTGGTGGATGGGAAAAATTCCCTCACCCACCAATTTGTCCGAAACACATCGGTCATATTGGTGGGCGGTCATATTGGTTGGTGAAGCCACCAATTTGTCCGTAATGTATCGGACAAATTGGTGGGCCACCAGAATGTCCGGAGACCCCTTCGGACAAATTGGTGGGCCACCAATATGACCGTAGTCGGTACCGCGATCACGAACGGTCAATCGGTACGACGATCAATTTGGAAAGCTTTTATAAATCTAATGTTCGTTACAGAAGTACTTCGCTGAGTTGTGCAGCCAAAATTTGATAAAGGTGCCTGTTTGGAATTTGAATTCGCAGTTTAAGATGTAAGTGTTATAGGCAGAGTATGAAATCAGGCATTGCATAGAATACCTAGGCATTCTATACAATGCCTAAAACTCCTCGGCAATGTGTGAAATTAGATTCGTTCAACACTTTGCCTAGGCATTCTATAGAATGCCTAAAGCTTTCTGGGCAATGTGTGTTAGAAAACAGCAACGTAAGCTTTTTTCTTCACTGGGTAGGGCTGACAAAATTTATTCTGCAACGTTAGCTTTTTTCTTCACCGGGTTTTTCTTCAGAGCTTCGAGAAGTCTTTCAGTGTCTAGCAAGATGTCCGAGCCGTCAACATCACGGTTGGATACCTCGGTGCGCGAGCGGTTTAATCTTGAAATAGGCAAGCTTCGCGGGGAGAGTAACAGGAATTCCGTTTTTCTGAGTGATGTGTCGTACGAAAAACTTGTTAAAGACGTTCAGGAGGCGAAGCAAAGGACCCATAAACTGCCGAGGGACTACTGGCTGCTAAAACGGTTCGACGTGATGACCGTCGAAAATAAAACTAAACTTTTCAACCCGGTGAAGGTAGGAAGTACTACAATCCAATATTACTTGAGCGATTCTGAATTATTCGATGTACTACATGCTGCCCACGTATCCATTGGGCACGGAGGGCGAGACCGAATGATCAAAGAACTCGCTGTGAAGTATAAAAACATTACTCGCCATGACATCGAGATTTATCTCTCTTTGTGCATACCTTGTCAAAAAAAACAAAAAGGCACAAAGAAGGGAGTCGTTATCAAGCCAATGGTGTTTTTCAGAATTTAATTCTCGCTGCCAAGTAGACCTAATTGACTTCCAGTCTCAACCAGACCGAGATTTTAAATTCGTGATGGTGTACCAGGACCACCTCACCAAATTCGTTATTCTGCGGCCCTTGAAAACGAAGACGGCAGAGGAAGTCGCATATAATCTAATCGACATTTTTACATTATTTGGGGCACCCTCTGTGTTACAATCTGACAACGGGAGGGAGTTTGCGAATAAAATTGTCGACAGTCTTAAAGACTATTGGCCGTCGCTGAAAATTGTTCACGGTAAGCCCCGTCATTCTCAGAGTCAGGGGAGCGTCGAGCGCGCCAATCAGGACGTGGAAAACATGATCGGTACTTGGATGCTTCAAGAGAAAACCAGCCAGTGGAGCGAAGGCCTCCGCTTCATTCAATTGATGAAGAACAGGGCCTATCACTTCGGCATCAAGAGGACACCATATGAAGCTCTCTTCGGCTGCAAAGCAAAGGTTGGCTTGTCTACTTCAAATCTACCTACCGAAGCTTTGGAAAGCATTCAGAGGGAGGAAGAATTGGAAGAATTGGTAAGGAACGTCGAACCATCAGTCTCACAGAGAAAATAGTCCGGCGCCCGAATCAGCCAGCGCCGAATGTGATGATTCACTCACAAACGCCGAAGGGGACCGTCGCGTTTGTTGCACCTGCTTAGTGCTCGAGCCTTCCAGCGGGTCTTTTGGGGAAATTGGGCTTTGTGTGTTGTGTTCTAAGACTCAATCCACGGCTAAAGAAAGAGAAGAGTCAAAAGCGAACCTTGAAGTTCAAGCCAGGAAGATGAAGCTAAACTCTGAAAAGAAGTTTCCTCCGGTCTCCGCCGGAGAGACAGTGAGGATTCCCATCCCCGATGTTGACAAAGGACGAGGTGACCTGCGAAATATCTTGGGAGTAGTGATGAGCAGGACAGACGACGGTTTTTACCAAATAGGCACCAGTAACGGCATTTTAAAACAACTCTATGCCAGGTCCCAGTTTACCGTATGCCCAAAAAAGCTATTGAACACACAGGACGTTCCTGACAAAGAGACAACGCTGAGGTCAGCAGCGACATTCGAATCATCCGGAAGCGGGCAAGGATTCACCAAATGTTCATGTAAGACAAGATGCCTCTCGAAAAAATGTCTCTGTGTGAAGAATGGTGTCAAATGTAATTCAAAGTGTCATGGATCCCTAAATTGCTGTAATAAGTGACTTTTAATCTTTTTTGTATTATATAGTTTCGTTTTATAACCTTTCATCTTCGATATAGTGCATCCACACCTAATAAAAATTGTTAGTTTACGACCTTACACATTATTTGATACTTTTCCTGAATCACCTTGGGCAATGTATGAAATGCCTAGTCATTCCATACAATGCCTAGGCAAAGTAGCAAAAAAGAGTCATTCTATACAATGCCTACCAGTTTTAGGTAAGGTGTCTAATTCACTCAGCTCCCTTGCTATACAATTCCTGGCTCATTCTATACAATGCCTGGAATTCGTACTTTGCCTATAACATAAGGACAAAAATGCACTGTGCTTAATCCTTTCGAAATGCCTTTCCGTAACATAAACGACATTTCTTTCGTAGGTTCGGGCTGATGCAACTACGTTACGGGACGGAATTGTTTCTTTCCCTTTTATAATTTCAATGATTTTTGGGACCTCAATCGTTGTTTTGTGAGTATTGCTTTTTTTGTCTTCCAATTGGAAAATAATTGTTAATCTGATGTTCCTTACAGGAGTACTTCGCTGAGTTTGCATGTGCATTGAAATTTCGAAAAGCTGCCTGTTTGAAATTCGAGTACCCAGTTTGAGGCAACGTATCAAAAATTGGTGTAGGTACCAATATTTTTGATCATCATATTTAATCATAATTATTGCCGATCTATATTTTAAATATTTTAAAAAGGGACATAACTAATATTGTTTCAACGTTGGAAGTAGCCATTTATAAAACATTAATTAAATGAAAGTAGACAACATTTTATAAATATTTTGTACAATCTACAATAAATATTGTTTCGTGTCATTTAAACAACATTTATTAAATGGGACACGACAAACGTTGATTAAATATTGATATGAAATATTTATAAAATATTCTTTCATTGATTTTGGTTTACTGGGGTATGGTATCTTGGTGCTAGTCAATGGTCTACCATCCACCTGCACCATCTAACAGCATCATCTACTAGCACCGTCCAACAGCACCATCAACTAGCATCTACCAGCATCATCTGGTATCATGGTGCTAGTTGGTGGTCTTTTCCATCCACCAGCACCATCGTCGCTTTTCTGACTTCTGGGATTTTCACATCAGGCAGATTCACAGAGCGCCGTTTCTGCTTCCAAATATTAAACTCTGGGATGTCGAGTGGTGTTTTTAAAGCAAGTTGTAATCAAGGAAGCAGGTTACCAAACGGGGTAGTTACATAGAAATTAAGAAAGAAATTCCTCAATTAATACGAACCGATCATATGAATTCGGAAGAAAAAGAAACCATTATCAAATTACTTAAGGAGTTTCCACATATCATTAAAAGAGAGAAAGACCTGCTTAGCTCTTCCAAAAACTTACTAAAACATACAATAAGGACAAAAGACGATATTCCAGTTTATACCTGAAATTACAGATATCTTCAAATTTTCCGAGACGATATCAAATTAGAAATCGACAAACTTTTAAAGAATAAAATCATCAGAGAATCTAATTCCTCTTACAACTCCCCAATATGGGTAGTTCCAAAGAAGCCTGACGCCTCAGGAAAGAGGAAAATTCGCGTAGTCTTAGAAGCTATTGCAAACTTTCCAAATCCAACGAATCAAAAACAAATAAAACAATTCCTTGGATTAACTGGCTACTACAGAAAAATGATTAGAAACTATGCAAAAATTGCCAAACCTTTAACCTCGTTACTACGAAATGACTCCACTATTGATGCTTCAAACCCCGAATTTCTTAATGCAATTAATACTCTAAAATCTTTACTTCAAAACAATCCTATTTTGCAGCCACCAGATTTTAATAAACCCTTTTTATTGACTACAGACGCTTCTAATTATGCTATAGGAGCAGTCTTATCCCAAAATGTTAACGGAAAAGATCTACCAATCTCTTATGCGTCCCGAACCCTGAATTCGAGTGAAGAAAGATTAAGTACAATAGAAAAAGAACTTTTAGCAATTGTATGGGCATGCAAATACTTTAGACCTTATATTTACGGAAGACGCTTTACCATCCAAACAGATCATAAACCTTTACACTATCTTCATAACATGAAAGAACCCAGCGCTAAGATGCTGCGGTGGAAATGCCAACTGGCAGATTATGATTTTGATATAAAGTACGTCCTAGGTAAAACGAATTACGTAGCAGACGCATTATCCAGAAATCCCGTTCAAAATTTAAATGCAATCGAAATGTTTTAAATCAATTTTTAAATGAGACCCAAAATAGTGTAAATTTTCCAAATTCAGTTGAATCCTTAATCTCACATCCAAATGATGAAAACCAACCTAATGAAATTAAAGACGATGATAGTTTAGCTACCATCCATTCACAGTTAAGCTCCTCAGGAAATATAGTTCTTGTTGATGACCCGTTAAAATGTGTAAATGTAGAAAAATCCCAAATCGTAATTCAAAGAGGAAAACCCATGCTCAATAACAACGTCGGTCTATTTCATTCCACAAAGAGAAGATTAGTATGGAATACCGCTTGGCCTTATCATTCTGACTTGGAAAAATGCTGTTTAGAATTTTTGGAACCAAATAAAACGTATGGAGTTTATTGCTCTGATAAGAATTTAAAATTAGAGGACGAAGTCCTAGATCAAGTATTCCTCAAGTTTCAAAATATTGTTGAGGAAAAATTTCCCACCGTTAGAATAAAAAGATACAAAAAACTTAATATAGACGTTGAAGAAAAGGACGATAGATTAGATTTAATTACAGATCAACACATAGGCAAAACTAGTCATAGAGGAATTAATGACGTATATAACAACTTAAGAAAGAAATACTATTGGCCTGGCATGCTAACAGACATAACAAAATTTGTGAATAATTGTGACATATCTAAAAAGGTTAAATATGATCGAAATCCCCCTAAACCTGAATTCAAAATAACTCCAACTCCTAACAAACCGTTTGAAAAAATGCAAATTGATATTCTCTTTTATAATAATGCCGCTCTATTGACACTTATTGATTGCTTTTCGAAAAAATTATTTGCTTATAAAATTAACAGTAAAAATGCAATAGAAATAGTAAACAAACTTAAAGAATACCTCAGTTTATTCCCGGCCCCCTATTATTATATTTCCTTCAATATAATAATATAAATCTTCACCTTACAACTCCTAACTATCATAATTCTAATGGATTAATTAATAGGGCTCATTCAACTCTTGTAGAAATCATGAATATTATAAAAACACAAGACACTGACATATCACTTATCAATCTTATACGGCTAGCACTCATTGCATACAATAATACTCCTAACACCAATTTGAAACTAACACCAAATGAAATCACTTTCGGAATAACACAGCCTACTGAAATTAAAAATGACTTCATTCTTGAACAAAAAACCAACGAATATCACAGAGAAACAACCCTTATTCATCAAGCCATAAAAGACTTAACTGAAAAAGAGAAAGAAAACAGAACCGAAACCCTTAATCAAAATCGTGAAAAAGTAAATATACCAGACGGTAATATCTTTCTCAAAACCTACGTTCGTAATAAAGCTAAAGATAAATATAAGAAAGTACAATATGATACATGTGCAAATACTGTTAACTTAGGAAGAAAAAATGTTAAAATACACCCCAGTCAAATCAAAAGACCTAGAAGATTTGAAGACCACTCAAATCAGAAAATTTCCTTCCAGGATAATAATGAAGAATCCATTCAAAATTCTCTTAATGATACTTCTTCTCGACCAGGACCCAGCTCACGCTTATAAAATAACTAATCTATCTAATGGACCTGGAATTATTCCAATTAAAATTCAAAATTCATACATCCTAAAAGATTATTTTACTTATGTTCATGCCATTAATTTAACCTTGATTCAAGAAGAATTAAATTCCATTCTCAATTCACTTGACCATGTTTTGTATGATAATTCAATCAAAAATTCTTATGTAGAATCATTAAAAGCTCAAACGATGGCCACTCAGCATAGTTTAATAAAGTCCCATTTAGAATATGCCCAAAATAAATTAGATCATGTTTTCTCCAACTCTGTGTATTCCAATAGACCTAAAAGAGGCCTAATTAATGCTCTTGGTTCTGCTATATCATGGTTGACCGATAACATGGATGCCAACGATAAAAAACGCTATGACGAAGTAATCCATAAGTTAGAAATAAATAAATATCATTTAGAGCATAACGTTGAAAACCAGTTATCTGTCAATGAAAAACTTATTGACGCTTTTAACAAAGATCTATTAGTCATAAGAAACAATAACGCTAAAATCAAGAAAATTGTAGATAGTAATATTAGTAGCGTAATTGAAAATAACCAGCATTTTATGATAATATATGTAACAATTGCCTTACTAACACTTAGGATTAATGATATCGACTCCTCACTTGAATTTTGCAAGCGTAATATTATTCATGAAAGTATAATCTCAAAAAAGGAATTAGCACGCATCTCAGATGACAACCCTAGAAATAAAATCATATCTAAATCGCCCGAAATTCTCTGGCAAACCGGTAAAGTTCATTGTTCATTGACTCCCACTCATTTGTACTACTTTGTCCAATTACCCCTAGACGTCCCGTTGACGGAAACTTATTTTCTTCTTTCTTATCCGATAGCCGAATCAGAATCAAATGTAAAAATTACGGTAGTTCATCCCCCTTTAGTGCTTAAGCAAGACCAATTACTTACAGGAAGCTGTGACTTAATCTTAGATTATTTTTACTGTTCCAATGTGACACAAGTTCATAACCCTTGTATAGATAGCCTAGTGAAGACCAATAATAATAATGCATGTGTATCTTATGTTACACCTCGTCCTAAACCTTTTGTGAAATTTGTACCAATAATTAACCAATACCTTGTTTATGATACCCCATTATTATATGCTCACAATAATCTCTCCAATTTTACAATTAATGTCAAGAAAACTGCTCTCCTACAATTTAGTGCCAACGAAACGTTAATCAATGCTGAAACAATTTATAAATATTATGAAACTTTCCCAATCGCTCTTGAAAACTTCCCAATGCATTCTACATTTTTAAACCTCAGTTTTGATGAAGTTCATAAATTAAACGTACTCATGACACCCCTTGAAGAACTAGAAGAAAATTACTCTACTTTTGACCATGTGCCAATCTTATACTCCTTTTGTATTCTGTCCCTTTGTGTTATATCACTTTTGCTAATTCATAAATTCCAACCCTTCAATTTCAATTGTCTAAAAAGAAAAGTAAATGAACCCATTGAAGTAAACAAAACAATTGAAGTAAATTTGCCTGAAACTAATCATGCTCAATCACCCCCAAAATTTTGTGTACCCAGTATATTTTGACATGTGGAACTGCCAAACTTAAGGAGGGAGGAGTTATAGAGCAATAATCCCGTATTTCTATATAACCCTAGATCCCTGCGAAATGCAGACTCTTCAATTTTGTACTGGAATAAATAGTCTAGGAAAGTAGAAAGACAGTCAGTCGATTGGTGTAACGCGTAGAGATAACTTGTGCGGAAAAATAAAATAAAGTTTTTTAAAAACCATTTTTGTCGTTCGGACCATTTAACTTACGTACCGAATATAATGCTTCTAGAATCAACTGGTGAATTATAGTGATTTTTTGACCATTTAACCCCTATTCCCCCCCCACCTTGACCGATTTCGCCCAAATGCAACACCGACCGGGGTCATGACTACTGATTTTTGTGCCAAAGCGCGTTCCCCTAGATTGATTTCTTCGAGAGTTATCGTGCTAACAAGACCACACACTTACTTCCACCCCGGGAGCAACCCCCCCTCCCCTTCGACTTTTTCAAAAAATTAAAATGGGAATCAAAGGCTACTCTAACATGGAATATACGTACCGAATATGATGCTTCTAGAATCAACTGATGATTTATAGTGATTTTTTGACCATTTCAACCCCTATTTCCCCCCCCCCCTCCACCTCGACCGATTTGGCCCAAATGCAATACCGACCGGGGTCTTGTGACTACTGATTTTTGTGCCAAAGCGCGTTCCGCTAAACTAATTTCTTCGAGAGTTATCGTGCTAACAAGAAAACGGCCATAATATTATAAATAAACCAATAAATATATACAGGGTGAATTTTTGGTAGTGTTGCAAAAAATTAGGGTGAAACTACATGGAAAATGGAATTAGACGCGACCTTCCCGGACGTTATATGTTGCACCGTTCAGGAGATATGATTTTTTGAGTGATTTCCGTTGAAATTCTTATTTTTTGGCAGAAACTCTCGATTTCACAGCTGTCACTCCATTAAAATTTTGAAATGACCATACACTTTGAAAGCTAGGAAAATTATCTCTCAGAACGAACTTCGGGCTTCTTTGACTAAAAGTACTAGAAACCCTCTTTTTCTTCGCTCAAAGTTCAAGGTTTCTGGTGGTATTTTTTGGACGGGTTTTAAAAAAATTTCCCCCTCCCACCGAATTTGCGTTTCGAATCTGCAAGTTATCAAAAAAACTTGCGTATTAATTAAGCTTTCTAATGACCCCCAAACTTCTTGGAACAGCCGTCTGTAACGCCCTAAAACATAGCCCGGATCACCGAAAATCGTGATTTTTTAGAAGCAAATGTATCCCGAAAGCAAACGTTTAAAGTGAGGATTTATGATAAAACTGCTAGGCGGAAAGATTGATTCTAGTTTTCGATTGGCACGATTCAGAGATACAATGAACATCGAATCGAAAACTAAGATAGTCTTGCCGCCTAGTAGTTTTTTCATACAGTCCTTACTTTAAACGTCGGCATTCAGTGATGAACGCGTATTACGTTGGGGGTTAGAACCACCGGTGAATCAATAAAATTGCACCGAGGGTAAGGTCCAGTCTCCAATTCAACCGTTCAGACCATCAGCTATCAAATTTACTTGGTTCTGGTCCCATCAGCTGCATGTTGCCCGACTTCTGGCCGTCCAGGCGAGACCAGGACCAAATAGCTCTTCCTGCCTAAGGGTATAAGTCGAAACGGAGACTGGACCGTAACCTCAGTGCAATTTTCACATTTCGCTTTCAAGGTACAATATCTTTCTGAAATCACGATTTTCGATTGTCCGGGCTATGTTTTAGGGCGTTACAGACAACTAATTCAAAACGTTGAGGGGTCATTAGAAAGCTTATTTGTTAAGCAAGTTTTTGTGATAACTTGCAGGTTAAAAAAGTAATTCCAGTGGGAGGGGGAAATTTTAAAAAACCGGCCCAAAAAAAATACCACCAGAAACCTTGTACTTCAAGCAAAGAAAAAGAGGGTTTCTAGTACTTTTTGACAAAAAATCATGAAGTCCATTTTGAGAGATAATTCTCCTAGCTTTCAAAATGTATGGCCATTTCAAAATTTTAATGGAGTGACAGCTGTGAAATCGAGAGTTTCTGCCAAAAAATAAGAATTTCAACGGAAATCACTCAAAAAATCATATCTCCTGAACGGTGCAACATATAACGTCCGGGAAGGTCGCGTTTAATTCCATTTTTCATGAAGTTTCACCCGAATTTTTTTGCAACACCACCAAAAATTCACCCTGTATACATATAGAAATATAGATAGATATATGTATATGAATTCCGGAGACCACTGAATTCGTGTTCTAGAGGTCCTGAAACATGAAAAAAACATACCATGACCCATGTTTGCCACCATCACGACGAGACCAATAGTGCATTTTGACATAAATGAAATGCACTAAAACATACTTTCTGTAACCTTGAGGGAGTTGTTGGACAAGTAGGGTAGCTACGATAGTGAAGTTAGAGGGGGGCTGGTAGCATCTCGAGTCCAACGAATAATTGTATAGAATCCACCTTTTCAAACTAACCGCAGCACAGCGCCACGAGGTGGAATCCTCATTTCAACGAAAATAAAATTGCTATTAATTAGGAATAAGTTCTTAAAACAATACGAAAGTGTTGATGACTAAGTTTTAAA